>JAJGOT010000064.1:670000-1007500 GCA_022457155.1 Cladopsammia gracilis
CTGAAATTTGATCCGTTCTTTAAATTGTGAGATTTGACACTCTTCGGATTTAAAAAGATAATTAATTCTGAAATAAGCAGTAACAATTTTGTTTTGACGCCTGCTTCGAAATTGCTCCCTATAAATAAACTGTGTCTGCTAACCCACATGACAGAGTAGCATAAAATCTAAGGGGCTGCCTGAAGTGGTATAATTAATTCAAGCATGCAGTAACGATTTTGTTAAACTATGTTAATCCTGGATTAACATTCGAAAAACCAGGTTCAGCCTTCTCGTTGTGACAATAAGTTAAGTTAGGTTGAACATACACAGAGCAAAGAACGAAGTAGCCAATGTGAAGGCATTGCTATCTCTCTTCACAGTGAGTCCAGATAGTGTCCAGAATCCATTAATATTATTTCGCAATCGCGGGAGATGAACAACGTTTCAGCTAAATACAGTCGAACCTCCCGTAAGCGACCACCCAAAATGTCAAGCATAGGTGGTCGCTTACGGGAGGTGATCGCTTACGAGAGTTCGTACCATATTGGGTCAAAATTTTGCCTCATTAGCATATGGTAACTGCAGAGACTTACCCGTGCGCCAATGCCCATCTAAACCCATATAATAACTTTTAGTAGCCACAAAAATATTTAAGCTTTCCAAAATATTTATTCAGAATTTCATGGTTCGCTTCCAATAAACTACAGTTGAACCTCTCCTTACGGACACCTCTCTAATACGGACACCTCTCTATTACGGACAATTTCCTATGTCCCGACAAAATTCTCACATATTTTAACTAAAAAAGACCTCTATAATACGGACCCTTTCTAATACGGACAACGGACACTAAATCTCGGCCCCAGAGAGCAAATTCATATAAACATAACGTCTTTATTACGGACACTCCGGTGATCAGGTGATGATAGTTTGAGTAAGTAATACAATTTCCTGTTTGTGGTTACAAACATGCATGTATATCGAAAGACGTTTTCAGAATTGTACTTTATATTACTTTTTCACATGCAGCATTGCGTTGTAGTTCGTTTCGTATTGAAACAGTGATTCGTATACCTTATGTAGCTGAGAATTTTACAATGTAGTACACTACTGATAGACAGTGTCTCAATACTGTTTATTAATCAATTTAGATGCAGTTAAAAGACGAGTGTTTTTAGTTACTATACAAAAACTGTCAGTGGAGTCTTAAAAGTGACGTCATCCTGGTGACCTCTATAATTCGGACACTTTGCTCTGTTCCTTCGGTGTCCGTTTTAGAGAGGTTCAACTGTACCTAATACGGCGAACGGAACAAGTCTCACGACTTGGACTGAATAGGGAATGTATTGATCGCGCCGAATACTGTACGTCGATTGATATACTGCAGTTCCGTTAAACTGTTGACTGTTCTTGAGAGAACAGGAAATCAGGAAATCAGTTCTAATTTTCTGTAATTATAAGACATTTAAGGTCGCCTCTTTTAAGATTAATAGAGTACAGTGTATGTACATTTTGTTTTAATGTTTTATTCATGTGAAAAGTCAATTTCGAAAAAAAATCGGTACTTCTGATTGAGAAATTTCCGTCTCTTATACTACTCAGGAATGCGATAATGTTACAACACATCGTCCAATTTTCGCTCCATATCTGTCAAGTGGTCGCTTACGGGAGGTTAAAAACAAAAGAAAATTTCAAACTTTTAGCTCTAAAAGTGGTCGCGGTCGCTTACGAGAGGTGGTCGCTTACAAGAGGTTCCAAATATAGTGATTTGACTTGGAAACTTTTGGTATTTTGGAAAACTGGTCGCTGAGGAGAGGTGGTCGTTACCGGAGGTTCGACTGTATTCTAAAAAAGTCATATATTGTTAAAAGCTACGCTAATGGTCTGCTCTGTTGATTCACGAATTCGACTTCATTGTTACTAAAATCTCTAAAAACCTGCGAATGCTTTTGAGCCTCTCGTCCAGTGATGTCATCGCCAGTATGATCAATTTCGCACTATCTTGAAGCGGGATAGCCGCCAATGCCCACCACACCCATGACGGACCATTAGGACCGGACACTAGGTTCTCATTAAAAGGTGGAATAGAACCAATTGCGTTTGTTATACAAGTCTGTTGTAATTGAGTTAAACTGTAAAACCACAAAACTAACAAAGTACTACACTCAAAGTTAAGTGCTTTGAGTTCTGCTAGTTCAGCGTTAAGGTTTGGTGTTTCATCTTGGAGCCATTGAACTTTTGCAGTGCTATAGCCGTCGACGCTGACAGAACGTGAAATCACGCGAAATCTCCTCCTGGCTGTCGTCTGGATGATACAGCGCCCGTCAGGAAGGACGTCCATCGTGTCGATGTAAAGTATGGTGCCATATTCTGAGAATCCAACATCCGGGTGATTGGCGCACATCCCAAACATCCGGGATCCTAGCTCCACGCATCGTCGAATCATCAGTCGATAACGAGGCTCAAAGATGTGCAGTGGGTAGTTCAGAGAAGGAAACGCCAACATGCAAACAAATATGGGCACATCAACATCATCATCGACACCACATCTGAAACGAGGTTAACAGTTTATAATTAGTCTCCTTTGAAGCAACAACTACATGAACAGTCTTACCCTACGTATAACTGTACCCAACCCCGAGGAAAAACGGAAGGAGGGAACTAGAACAGTTGTTGTTTTGTCATGTTTATAACCGCAGTGTGTATTTTATTTCTGTTAAAGTCTAACCTCTGTACAACGGCCACCTTCGGACAAAATTCTACGGCCTTTGTACGTAAACGGGTGGCTGTGCTGGGACGGTTTCAATCAGAAGGATTAAAGGGCCAATGTCGCGGTGATTTTGTCACGGTGATTTTGTCACGGTCATTCTGTCACGGCGATTCTGTCACGGTGATTTTGTTAAGGTGATTTTGTCGCGTTGGTTGTTTTCCTTCATTTCGAAACTTCACTTTATCTTTGCCGTTAATGACGTTGACATTTCCTTTATTCTGCAGTTATTAAAATGAGTGTTTGTGTTTTTTGGCGTGAAAGTTTTACTGGAAAATTACGTAACGGGTTCGACGCAATTACGCAAATTTTTGGGTGGGGGTTTGCCGCTGGGACTCTGAGACCCTTAACCTATACTAGATACTAGACCATTTTAGCTGCATTTTGCAACCCTATTCTAGACTAAACACAGAAAAACCCTACCCTATCCTAGACCTATTCCAGACTCGCTATTTTCCAGAAACTCGTTCACTATCACAGTCTAAGATGCAAGGGGTCAGTAAAAATGCCATACTACCCACCTTACCGATTTTTAAATGCCATTTGCCAGTAAATCTTGTCTAGACTAAATTCTTCACGCAACTGATCAGTTTCGCGGAAAATAATACCCTATTCTAGACCAAAAATCTCTGAATACTATACCCTATCCCAGACGAAACTTCCTGAAAACCTGATATCCTTCACAGCGGCACATACCTATATAGCTCATATATGGGAGTACCCCCCCCCCCCCCCGGCAGGCATCACTCATGCACGAATTAACGCCAAGAGCGCGGGTGTTGAGTTTTCGCCCGGCGGGAAACTTGCACGCGACCGCGATTGCGAGTGGCGTTTTCTATAATGAAAGAAGACTGCCAAGGATAATTTTAGTCACGTTCGTTAACGCGTGTTAAGATCACGTGTTTCGTGCGAGCCGGAAACTAGCTGCTAATATTTATAGAAGACCATGATTTTTTATATATTATTTACTTTACTACTGACAATCGCCATTCAATAACAATTAAAAGAAACGTCAGTAAATTTATTGAAAAGAAAATAATGTTGGTAAAATGAATCGAAGCGCCAAAAGAGAATTACAATCAGATATATTGTACTGTATTAAATGAAAATCGTTCAGGTACTGTAGATAAAGCAAGCAAAGAAATATGCCCATCGGCCTGCTAAGACTGTTATTTACTTCTTTACTCTGTAGAATTTTCGGCTTCTCAGAAATCCCTCAAACGCGAAAAAAATAATCATCACGAGCAAAAATAATCAACAGCGTGCTAATCTGCGCGTTCTTATAACTTTACTTATAAAAAAGCCATGACAATTCTAGTTATTTGTCTAAATATTATGCAAATTACATTGCGTGAACACTTTACCTTCTCCAGCGCGCTTTCTCGTTGGCGAACGACCTTTCTCTCGTAGCAAAGTCGTCAGGAAATAATTTCTCGGTGATCTCTTTTACCACGATGTTCAATTGACAATACCTCGCAATTATGCAGTTGAGAGACGTACGGCAATAAGGGCATTCGGGTTTGAAGTCGAGACTTCGCTGCAAGCACTCTCGGCAAAATGTGTGTCCACAGCTAGTAGTTACCGGTCGAAAAAGAACACTGTAGCATATTTCGCAGGTCAAGTCGTCTATGTTCCTCGCAGTGAATTCTTGCATGTGAGTAGTGGTGCCCGCTTCGTGTTCTGCAACTTTAGCACATTTGGATCGAGAAGTTGGGATTGGCAATGAAGTACTTTCTTCTAATGGGCGTTTTAGGGCAGATTGCTTTTCAGAAAATAAAGGTTTCCTGACAACGGGTCTGCTGTCTGAGTTAGTACTTTTACGTGATTCTTTGGCCAGAATGTCACCTGTAGATTCATCCCTTGATTCCCACTCATTGTTTGAAGCAAACTTAGAACGCTTACAAGTATTTTCAGTGGTTCTCGAATCTTCACAGCATTCTAGGTCCAATCCCTCGTCTTTGCCAAAGGTATTACTATCTGATCTGAAAAACTTAGTCAGACAAGACAAAAGTTGTGAATAATATTTCGCCGAGTTTCTCCCGTCAAGGACCAGGCATTGCGCAAAACTTAACGCTGCTTTCTCATGGTTCTCCATAGCGACTAAAATCAGTCCTCTCTGATAAAAGCCAAAAGGAAGACACGGCCGCAGCACGCAAGCTAATTCAGCATCTCTTAGTGCCTGTTTTAACATTCCCATTTGATATAGGGCATGACTTCGCCATTTTAATGCCGTAAGATTACACGGCGAATTGTGTAGGACCTCCGACAGGGTTTCTACGATTTTCCTTTGTTCTCCTTGCTGTAGTCTTCCCCGTTGGACATCTTCTAACTTTTTCACTTCACTTTCGTACTCGATGGGAAACCATTTCTGTATCAGACGCGTCAGAAGCACATTAACACCAAGCTCAGTTGTATGCGGGTTTCTAATTCCACATTGTTTACAATCGATAACGGAATTCTGATCCACATTGCCAGGCAAAATACACGTCTCGCATAACGTGTGACCACAGAAAAGCGTGATAGGGGAAACGTAGAAACAGCTACAGAGAGGACAGTGCAATAATTTCCTCTCCGCGGTGCTCGCAATATTAGTTGTCTCTTTCAACAGAGTTCGCCTTTGAAAGTTCACTTTTGATTCCTCATTGTCAGGTTCAAACGAGTCAGTAAAGCTGGCCTTCTTCATCTCAGATTTTCTCGGTAATTCGTCTTGAAGAGCTTCGTGTGGGTCGCAGTTACATTCTGATTGGCATTCCCTCGAATCGTGGTACTTCCCGCTGCACTTGTCGCCATCATTAGTTCGGTTTTCTGCCATAACAGAAAACTGCGGCCTTTCTTTTGAAGACTTCTTCCCTCCCGATCCTGTATCCCTTGGCTCCGTTAACAGAACTTTGCGAGTGATAAATACGTGATCATCTAAAGATTTAAATCCATCAGAACAGGTAGGAGAATATTAGATTAAATTATATTCTCCCTCGACTGTTTCAACTGTTTATAAAGTTAGATCTAAACCGATTCCCCACAATGCAGGCGAAATTAAATTCAACCAAGTTTGAACTGATCAACTCAGTGGACTGAAAGAAATAAGGAACGGAATGAGGGGAAAAATGGCCGTATCTGAAACTATTTCGGCGCCGTTTCGGATTTGATTACCGGCGCGGCAGTGTTTTGCGTTTCTGTTGTACCCATAAAGTTTACAATCGACTTTATAAAGACGTTATGTAACGTTTGCTGTCACGTGTGATTCAGTCAATATGCAAATCACTGCACGTGAATTTTAGCCGCACGGAATCAAGTCGTTTTTTCCTGCGCTGTTTTGCGATTGTATAACTCATGATAACTGTAAGTTGAAGCAAACATGTTTGGCTTCCAGCACATGCTATTTCTAACAAATTGAGTAAAGTTTACACTAAAAAGTGAGATAAATGAATAATGTTTTTTCGGTCATTTACATTTACATTTATTGCATTGCAACATCATATAGTGACATAAGTGCAAGCTTCCAAAAAGAAAAAGAATTTAACAAAAATTAAATAAAGAAATAAATAGGAGAAAGCTTAAATAATATGGAATAAAATTACAACGAATAAATGTGGTCAGAGGTGGCGATCTTGAATTTTGTGACGGAGTCAATCGATACATTGTAAATAATCAGATGGAAGACTGTTACAGTTCTCGGTCAGATTATGTAACAACCCACACGTGATTTTACTTACGGTCGTTTGTTTTTGTTTTCAAATGACAAGCTCGCTCGTGATTGGCTCTTTCTGGAATTTTCGACTGCATTAAATTCAATCGTCGAGGCATTGGGCGCGCAATGCATTTTGGGTGATACTGGGCCTTAGTGTTATAATAATAAGCTGAATGAATGTAATGCTTTAGAATTTTTGGGAGCGCTACTACTGTCAAAGACAGGCTCCCGCAACTGAAGCCTTGTGTGCGAGCGAGCCACACTACAATTAGCCTGCTAATACAGCCGCCTCTCATCGGTCCCGGCAGCTAGGGGCGTTCTCTCGCGCGAACGCCCCTCGCGGCCGGGAGCGATGAAAGCCCGGAAGAGAGGCAGCTGTATTAGACACAGACAGAAAGATCACGCAAACTGTGTGCGGACCGTTTGTAGTTTGTAAATACGATTATGATCGTTACGATCGCTGCGACACTCAGATAGGACCAGACTTATTTAGACAGAACTGAAGTCTATCTTAGCGATTCGTTACCGCTGCGATCGCTGGAAAGTGGTTTCCATAAGTAGCTCCATCGTGCCCAATCGATGATAATCGTTCATTGGAAGGCAATCGATATAATCGATTATTATTGATTGCCTCAATTAATAGATGGAAATCAATACTCACAATTCGAATCCTCGTAATTGCTATCGATTATATCAACTTTTATCGATTTTTTAAATTAAAAGAGGATACTTTCAATTTTTGATTTGAGTATTGTCCTTCGGCTGAAAACGTAGTCTAGCGGGCGATCATACCAGCGCGCGCGAGGAGACGCGACACGCTCCCGTGACCCTCACACACTCAGCACAAAATCGAAAACTGGCAATACTGTCGGCACCGACCAGCATCGGAAACGCTCATAATAACATATTTTAAAACAACATTAACACAAAAGCTATACAAACTATCGTAAGGTAAAGCTATACAAGTTACCGTAAGGTAAAGCTATACAAGCTACCGTAAGGTAAAGCTATACAAGCTACCGTAAGGTAAAGCTAAACAAGCTACCGTAAGGTAAAGCTATACAAGCTACCGTAAGGTAAAGCTATACAAGCTACCGTAAGGTAAAGCTATACAAGCTACCGTAAGGTAAAGCTATACAAGCTACCGTAAGGTAAACAGTGGGTGAGTGAAAAACAAATTGGCTTTTTCGTCCTGAATGTGTGTAGACTACGAGTAGTTCCTTGTTTCTCCATATATGATTGTCATGTGTGGTGGTTAGTACAGGGCTGGATTACATAATATATATGATTGTCAAGTGTGGTGGTTGGTACAGGGCTGGATTACATAATATATATGATTGTCATGTGTGGTAGTTGGTACAGGGCTGGATTACATAATATATATGATTGTCATGTGTGGTGGTTAGTACAGGGCTGGATTACATAATATATATGATTGTCAAGTGAAGTGTGGTGGTTGGTACAGGGCTGGATTACATAATATATATGATTGTCAAGTGGGGTGGTTGGTACAGGGCTGGATTACATAATATATATGATTGTCAAGTGTGGTGGTTACCGTTAATACAGGGCTTCGGAGGGCTGGATTACATAATATATATGATTGTCAAGTGTGGTAGTTGGTACAGAAAAAACAATGGTTATGTCATACGTAGAACCTACGTATCATTAGCAGCATTATCGATTGCGGTCTTCTGCAGTTTACTTTTATTTCCATATATTTTGGGAGTGTAGGTCTTTTCAGATCCGATATGCCGTGTTTTCTTTCAAGTGAGAAGTTCAAGCACGTAACCGTGGACGACAATCCTGCTGGTATACGTTGGATCAATAGAGATCTGATCGGTTTAACAAGTGAAATAAACTAAAAAAAGCAAGGACCGATACAACGTAGATACAAATTTAAAAGGTGTACTATATTTCGGCTGGCCAAACCAGCCTTCTTCAGGTACAATGGGGTAAAATTTAGATTGGCTTTTTATATATAGTTGACATGTTTACGTAACAACGGAAATACGTAGGGCTACGCCTAGAAAAATAACAATGATAGATAGAAATAAAAATAGCTGATAATGAAAAATATACAGAAAACAATGAAAGGAAACTAATACAAAAGTGAATAATTAGTATATTTCTTCGCGAATGTTAAGGCCGTGAGGAAAAAGTGTTCTGCCTTTTGAAATTAAAAAAGCTTCTTTGGCCTTACGTATCGAGTCTCGGTTAGAGAAAATTTTTTCAATGGGGATTAGTTGCATGTCATTAGCAGTGTGATTAGGAGAGGAGAGAAAATGTTCAGCGGCTGTAGTAGGTTTAGACTTGGTGTTAGGATTATCTATAGTACGGCGGTGTTCATTAAATCTGTCTTTTAAACGTCGTTTAGTCTCCAATATATTGTAAATTACCGTTATTGTAACCGCTGTAATTTCTATCTATCATTGTTATTTTTCGACGCGTAGCCCTACGTATTTCGGTTGTTACGTAAACATGTCAACCATATATACAAATGCCAATGTAAATTTTACCCCATTGTACCTGAAGAAGGCTGGTTTGGCCAGCCGAAATATAGTACACCTTTTAAATTTGTATCTACGTTGTATCGGTCCTTGCTTTTTTTAGTTTTCTTTCAGCATGGTTTTGCCCATGCGTTAAAATGTTCAGATCGGCTTTGTCCATCTACATTTCATTTTGCGGGCAGGGATCTCATGTATATACCCACCACAAAGACTAAACAATAGACTACACGGAAATAATAGATCACAAACAAAGAGAATACAATGTAAAACCGTGGTGGGTATATACATAAGATCTATAAGCCCGCGAGACATCTTTTCGACACACGGTGGGCTCATTGTTCCCCGAAACACGGGTGACAAGAGAGTCACGGCATAGGACGGAATCTGATATTGTGAACGGTTCATTGTGCAGTCTATTTTCGCTGGCTTTCTTGCTGGCGACATTTAGATCGTTACACCGTGCTGATGCGTTGCAATAACAACGAAACAATTGTCCACGGTTACGATCCTACTTTATCGGTTTCTGTCGTGATGGTGTCTCGCAAATTTTATTTTTTTACGTGGTCAGATCAGCCTTGCAGTTCATTGTTTTTGTTCATTCATTTTTTGGCTGGTTAGGTCTCTCGTAGATCCTACGTATCATTAGCAGCATTATCCTTTGCGGTCTTCTGCAGTTTACTTTTAATTGGTACAGGGCTGGATTATATTATATATACTAGGGTATCTAAAAGATAGTAATGCTGCGGCTCATTCTGTTAATGTTGACATTAGCTAGGCAGTGATCCATCTGCTTGCGTGAGACTCTGAAAATAGTCACAAATTGTGCGGTGTTTTTAAAACTAAGACCACCCTCCCACCCCCAGGCAAAAAATTCACATATGTCGAAGTAGGAACTGAAGGTAAATTACTGCTGAAATTATAATGGTCTATAATCGTAGTAGGTCCAATTTATCAAATGATATTCAGTGTGAACATTTGATTTGTTTAGTTAGTGTTATTTTCACCGACATTGAGTTCATATATATATAGGTGAATTCGATTAGTTTTTTCCAGGCTTCACAGTTTCCTCAAAGTGTTCTCGCAAATACACTTCTTTCATATATGCAAATTTCGTGTGGAATGTAATTCGATCGCGCGCCCTTGAATAAAAGAGTTAAACGTTTATCAGAATTCAGTGATTTTCTGCTTCCGGAAGGCTTGGCGATTTATTTATCCTAATTGCAGCGCGAAGCGCAACCGTCTGCAAATTATATTATAAACATCACAAAATAATATTTAAATTCAGCAACCTACTTTATTATGTCCAGTGTTGTCTAAAATTTCCGATTTTTCCTGTGTGTATAGAATGCCATTCGTATCCGAAAAGATGATCCGCATAATGTTTTCGCGAATCAAAAAAATCTTGAAAGCAAACTTCAGAAAGCGCTACTTTAACTTAATTATATTCACTGGCTTGCCTTTACCGTGATTATTGGCTTCACGAAGAAAACATTCGAACAAGTTTAATCGCAATTTGCCTTTACCCAGGAAAAAGGTCAACGAATTCTCTTAGTTGATAGTTTTATTCAAATATCTATTAGTTTAGTCTCAAGAGCAAAACGCGTTAAATTATCGCATCGAAGAAACTCTCGGAAACCCAAGGAAATGTGTTTAGCACATGTCAAAAATGCCGCAGAGAACTCTGGTAAAAAGTGTGGTTAAATGCAATGCATTCTGGTAAAAAGTGATGAATTCGAGAATTCGTCCCACCTTATATATCTCTCTTAAATCCTGATTATGTTGCTGCTCGCTCGCTACGCTCGCTCCGCAGCAATGATTGTCAAGTGTGGTAGTTGGTACAGGGCTGGATTGCATAATATATATATATATAACGTCATTTCTCGACTGAACGCCGGGCCCCAAATAAACGCCAGGTTCAAGTAAACGCCGAGTCGACAAGGTCGAGTTTTAAATAAACGCCCCAGACGTTTATTCGAGGTGCCGGCGTTTATATTATTTGAGGTCCGGCGATTATTTGAATTCAGTATTGTGTGACTGATTGTTACGCGGACTTTCTTTCGCGGCATATAAAGTTCGTCATCTTTAACATCCTGGGCGTCGCTTCGATCATCGTTTCGAGACCGAGTTTTAAAAGAACGCCCCCGGCGTTTAATCAAGAAAATACGATTCAAAGGATGCAATGCCACCATGTAAATTTGTAGATAAAGACGTTATTGTTTAATAACGTTTCGGCCGTTCGGCCTTCTTCAAATTAAAAATAAAAAACTATATACAGTGATTGTGAGTTATACAGATACTGACTTTAATAATTCAACACATTGATACACTGCCCAAATATGGTCAAAAAGGTATCGATATACGCTATGTCTACATGACGTATATCCAACGATGGATGTAAATTTCGCATTTTGACAAGAGAATGCAAAAATGACGGACCGGACTCGATATTTTTTCTTCAAACTGTGCTTTGTTATCAATGTGTTGAATTATAAAACTATTATAGCCCTCAAGCTTGCGTGATATCGCCTAATTCTTAGCGGCCTCGTCGGCCAAGAATTAGGCGATATCACGCGCGCTTTCGCGCTATGAGTTAGATATATGTTACACAAAAGATGGAAATAAACGTTACGTAAACAAAACAAAACGCCTGTAACGTGCATCAAATGCCTACTTTTGACGCGCGTTAAAATTATGTCAAAAGCAAAGTCAAAAGTACTGTAATGTTTTTTTTTATCACAAGTGATGCTTGTGGCGCGCAACTCCGTCTCAAAGATGCAGTGGGAGAACGGAGGATCTTTCTTCAGTAAAACTAAGTAAAGTAAGAAGGGTCCTTATTTTTATCTTCTTTTTATAACTCTTTGGAATTTCGTGACTAAGGCATAAGGTTGTACAGCAGGAAGTACTCCAACACTTTTGAAGAAAAACCTCACTGTGTAGTAGTGGTATTTTTTATTTAAAAATCGTCATCGTCAATGTCATCATGCACATATCCATCATCATTATCATCGTCATCATGATCATCACCATCATCATTGTTAATATCGTCGTCATCATCATCTTCGTCATCATCACTTTTATAAGCTGCACCGCTTTTCGGTTTCTCGAATTCTACAGTTACCAGCCGCTGTTCTGATGGGTGTACTACAAAGGTTAAAAAAGAATAATTTTATTTAGCCAAGTTGCTTTAATTTTTAAAAATACTTCGTCGAATAGCAGCCGAAAATTGCACGCCATATATAGTGCATTGCCATCCTTCTCCTACAGTACAGTGTAAAGGGACTCAGAATAGATATGAATTTATAGTGTCTGCCTTTCAGCTTGGTACTAGTACAGTCCAACCTCCACTAACGGACACCGCTCGTAAGCAGAAACCTCCCTTAAGCGGACACCAAACCGCGGTCCCGGCGCGGATTTATCCTGTCCAAGTAGCACTACATTTTAAACCTCCCGTAAGCGGACACGAACACCTACTCGGGGTCCACAGAGTCTAAAATAACTTCCCGTAAGCGCGGGACAATAAATGATATCAAGAAAATTTCTAACAAAATAGCTTCGGTTTTAATGGTTTAAATTGTGCTTGACCTAAACAAAAGCGAAGCGTGAGTCTGAACAGTACAGGCAACTACAGTGGAATCCCGATTTTTAGAATACTCGATATTTCGAAACTCCCGATTATTCGAACCAAAATTCGTTTCCCTTGGATGTGATTTCAGTCAATACCACCTCCGAGTTTTCGAACCATGCAATTTCCGTTTCCCTTGGAGGTTTGAAAAATCGGGATTCCACTATACCATATTACATGAAATTTTCGCGACACCTTAATTTCGCGATCTAAAAAAAATCGCGAAATTAAGGTGTCATGACGTGAAAATTCAGTGACTCGCATTATGCCAATAATCAAGAGAGAATAAGTTTGTTATAATTATTTATTTTAAGAATTGTCCAAAATGAATAAATAAGTGAATACTGCATATTATGAGAATCAAAATTTCCTTAACTGCCTTTATTTTATTCATTCCAGCTTTCTCTGGATGGAAGGCCATTCCATTCCAAAAATTACTTGGGGATCGTTTCGGGGTCAGTGTGAAAAAAACAATCGGGATCATTTCGGGGTCGATTTGGGGATCATTTCAAGTCGGGGGTCATTTCGGGGTCGGGATCATTTCGGGGGCTGTACAGGACAGTGTTTGAACGTCCCAAAGGACATTTGAACCGTAGTTTGTGACCACCAAAGAAGATTGATAAGGTTTGATTGTACTCTAACCACAAGTGATGACAATATTTTAAAGCTTGGGACATCTGATATTGTGTTTTGTGCTATAATTAAAACCCAATGGAAGGCTAACAGTAAATACAATTTGAACAGCCCAAGGTCATTGCAACCAGCAAAACTTCAGACACTTCTCCTGGTTCCGAGGGTGTTTCTTTAATGGAGTTTCCACTGTAGTACCAGAGTAATATAATTTGCATTTTACACACCTGAAAACTTTCTGTTGGTCATGGGAGAGTAGGTATTGAAAATCCTTGGCAAAACTAGTGGGCTACCATCATTAGAAAACCTTGAATGGAAAAGATATAAAAACGTAACTTGTAAACATCTCTCCTAAGCGACCACCTCTCCTAAGCGACCACCTCTCGTAAGCGACCACCTCTCCTAAGCGACCACCTCTCCTAAGCGACCACCTCTCCTAAGCGACCACCTATTTTAAGTGACCATCTCTCCTAAGCGACCACCTCTCCTAAGCGACCACCTCTTTTAAGCGACCATCTCTCCTAAGCGACCATTTGTTCGGCCTAAACGACCACCTCTCCTAAGCGACCACCTCTCCTAAGAGACCGTTTTCCCAAAATACCAATATTTTCCCAGTCAAATCGTTCTAGTCCAAACCTCTCGTTAGCGACCGCGACCACTTCCAACGCTGGTGATTTGATTTGTTTTAAACCTCTGGTAATCGACCACTCGTTGGCGATTCCACTACAGATGCAAATTGAATAATGTGTTACAGTACAACTCCAGTAAAACGAAAATTTTATCCCTTGCATCAAAAGTTCTATATAATAGAATAAATGCAATATTTTATGCTGAATAGATGCTTTGTGCATTGAAATAACTTCAGGCTCTGAATGAGTTAAAGTAACCCCCCCCCCCCCCCCCCCCCTGTGGTCTGACCCCTCGTAAGTAATGTACCTTAAAACTGGCTCCATTACTGGCGGGGGAATAACTGGGAACCAGAGTCGTGTAAAGGATGGCTTCAAGTCACTTGCAAGGCTTACAGGAGCTGGTTTGTTAAAGAGACTTGGCGTATTCCAGCGTATTCGATCAACTCTCACAGTGCTATGAACTGGTGAGATACAAAAAGTACAAACAAAATATAAGGGACCCTTTCATTATTCATCGGACGGGGGATGGTTGAGAAAAATCGCAAAGTTTCTTTTTATTATTATTTTCATGAACTCCTCTTAGTAAAACTGAATTTTTACGATCCCCTATTCTATCAGGGACATATTTCAATGGTCCCTCCGCACCTAAAAAAAATAATAATATTATAATATGGGTTAACATCGCCGGCCACCTCCAAGCAATTTTTGCTTTATACTAGTAGCTGGAAAGACAAGCCCACAGTAACAAGATCAAACCTAAATGCTTAAAACTTGAATATAAAGATTGTGAAACCTAGCAAACGGATTTGTTCATGATGATTAAGCTAAAGAACGTCAATAATTGGAACTTGAAAAGAACAACTGAAAACTTCTTGGTTAATTTAGCCTCCAGGCTCTAAAGTTAATCTATATTTTATAAGTATTATATTATCTGTAGTTTTTCTTGTTTAGTGGTGTGTTCTTGTAAAATGTATACTGACATCTACTGTTATGAGTAAAATAAAATTGTATTGTATTGTATTGTACAACAAGGGAAAAAAGGCCATCAGCATACAAGCAGAATCTTCTGATCATGGTGGTAATGACGATGATCATTTATTTATTTATTTATTTATCTATTAATCTATTTATTTATTTATTTATTTATTTATTTATTTACCAAACAAGCTTACCCTTTACGTTTTAAAATTTTTTTGTAACTAAGCTAAAGTTGTGTTATTTAAACAGCATATCTGGGATTTAAATGAGACTAAGGAGCAGTGTTCACTGAAATTTGATGAAGTGGTATTTATAGCTCCAGTGAATTTTAAAAACGAATTTTCATAACTGCTTATTTGAAGACCTTTAATTTTCTTCTTAGATACCTTGTCGTACAAACACCTTAAGAACTTGGTTCTGCCCTGAGTAATCACTAAAACTAGTAAACTTTGCTTGTAACTTTTTTCTTGTAACTTGGGCTTGCGATTTACTTGCGACAACGCAAAATTTGTATTTTGAGCACTGTCGTGTACACTATCGTGTGCTTAAAATGTACGTGCGATAACTCGCAACAGTGGAAAGATCTAGAAAAATCTAGAAACGTAATATACACTGTGTTGCCCAGTTTCCGGCCAGTACCAGTTTCCGGCCAAAAAAACCTTACGTCGGTTATGTTCGTCGGAGTTTTAAATTTTCTTCCACCGAAGCATTCCGAAAGAAAATCGAACGTTTTCGCTATACATTGGTGGTTTTGGCGCTCTTTTTGAGCAAGGAACGGCCGAGGAGGGACAGGTTTTGTCCAGGTGATTGAACGTTTATCGATTAATTTTGGTTCGTTTCACTGCACATCAAAACTACCGTAGATAAACAAATAGTTCGTTTCACGGGAAATATCTCAAGGAGCTTCATAATTTTTAGACAAATGTTAGATTAAAGATGAAAGTAATTAGGGAATCTATCACCATCAGCTAAAATACAGCTGTTTCTGAAATTTTAGCAGTCAAACTTTCAGCGAAGATTTCGACCAAGTGTGCCAGTTTCCGGCCACTAAAAGACACATTGCTCAAAACCTATTTCTTATTGAGTGAAAGAACCGAATTTTAAAATTTCTTGGTCGTGAAATTAAAGATACATGTTTAAGTGTAAGAAAGATTACGAATTAACAACAGCTAATGCATGTATAGCGTGACTAAAAGTACGTAAGTCATATGTATTTGTTTAAGTAATCTGTCAACATACCGCGGAAGACACGCTTCCGGGTCACCGAGGTCATACATATTTTGAATATTGAGTAAACGGTAGATGACAAAGCTTAATATTGAAACTTGCCTGATATTTATAACTAGGCGACCACTATTATCAAGGGGCTTACAAGTCGGTTTACGTCGAGAGGATTCAAGGAAAATTTACTTTAAGTCGGTGGCCGGAAACTGGGCTAGCTGGCCGGAAACTGGGCAACTTACTAGTTTTGCGAAAAATGGTATAATTTCTTTAATACTTGAGGAAAGCCGCCAACCATTGAACATTTTTAAGGTAAGTAAATGAACTGTCTTTGAAAGGAAATTGAGAAATTTTCTGTACAAAAACAAGAAGTTATAGCGATTACAAACTAAAGTGGCCGGAAACTGGGCAACATACTGTAGTACCTTCTCGTAAATAAAAAAAATCATAGCTGAAAAGGGTTACGTTCCTTTGATAAATAAAACGCAAAATAAACTAAAGATAATTAAGTACTTATTAAGTGAAAACACTCTGAATGTTTCTGCTGTAGCTACAGTATTGTAGAAGTATAGAGAGGAATGAAGCGTTCAGGGTGGGTGGGTCATGTCTTCCGCTGAACTGGTTGCAGGATTTCTTTTGCGTCCACAGAACATGGTGAGTCCGCGTGTGATATTGAATAGTGTGGTTAGTCGTGTTTCAGCACGGCACGGCTCAAATGATGAAGGTGATGATGATGATGATGATGATGATGATGATGATGATGATGATGATGATGACGACGATGGTCATGATGATGATGATGATGATAATGATGATGAGGCGAAGGAGGAACAAACTAATGAATCGAAGAGAAAATATTTTCAACTTCTAAAACAAATCTTTGTAAAATCTATGAACTTTGAATAATGACGAATGATAAAATAAATGATGGCATTCATATCTGAAAATAACTCTTTTTAATGGTGTTCTTTGTAAAAACAGTTCACCCAATTAAGCCGGCATCTGCAGTTGTTTTATATATGATTTTAAGAGGGCTATTTTAAAAATAAATCACCAATATAATGTTTTGTATTTAAATTTTACTGCCGGTCATTGTGTGCAAATGTTGAAGTGTTTTGCAAAAATGCATTTTAAATTGTTAGATTGCAATCAAATTGTTGTTACCTTGACATTGAAGAGGTATCGATCGTTTGTCGATGCCAATGAATATAGGTCTGCACTTAAGATCAACGACACACTGATCTCTGATTTCCCAGCACCGCTCAGAAAGGCAAGGATTTAAGCTACAAATCACATCAGGAATGCGAGAATACAAGCTATTCATACCTGTTAAAGAACACAAGAAAAACCCTGTAAAGAACAGATGGAATGTGGTGGGGTGTGAAATAATGATTTTGAATGGAAAATAGGATGGTTGGGTTGTTGGGTCTGAGAGACAACAGTCGAGAATAGGTTCTACCATTCCTGCCTGCCACGTCAGAAAAATGGTACTAAAAAGCACCCGTAGGTACGGTTGAAACTTCGGATAAAGTATAGGAACGGCTTTATACACAGATAGTATAAATAGTATAGGTTAGTAGTATAAATGGAAAAAAGGACTGGAACAATCCGATTGAAAAAGAGGTGACACGTACTCTGGATGCCAGAGGGGTTTTTTTAGTGAAACCGGCGAGCGAGCTTCCAACCGTTTATACGGTTTGTTTATTTCACTCTTGGTGTTTAGAGAACGGACCACTGGAGCCAGAATTCTTGGTACAATAAGTGTTTTTTTTTTACTTTTCCTTACTTACCTTTGCACTTTGGCAGCATCTTTCCATAAGCATCGAAAAAGACGGGGTTACATTCAAAGTCGGTGATACATTTTGCCGATGGGTCATACAAACACCCGGCTTCCTCGCATGGATTGAAGTCACACAGCGACTTGGGGTCCACTTTAGCAACTTGGAGACCTACATTTGAAGAAAAGAGATAGCTTCTCGGCATACACTAGTCCACTTGGTTCGACTTTTTAATTAACCGTTTTTACTGAACGTTAAAAAACAAAGGGAGTTTTTCAGGCTTAATTTAGTCGACTATGCATCTACAATTAGTCTGCATTAGTTTTGTACACTGTTCAGTTCATTGATAAAAAACGAAACGTTTTCCACCATCAACTTACCCTTGAGAACCTTCACAGGGCACTTCATGTTGCCGCACGATTGTGCCTCGAACATACCACTTTGATCGCATTCTTTTCCTCCATATCGAGGAAAGGGATTGTTGCATTGACGATGGCGCATTCTCAGCCCTCCCCCGCAGGATCTAGAACATTGACCAAACTCGGACCACTGGCTTAGGCCACCGTTCACTAGAAAAGGTTGCAGTAAATTGAATTTGAAAGTTAGAATCAAGGAGTCGACGTTTTATAGTGTGGGAATATTTAGTACTGTAGGGGTAGCACACGGCCCCCAAAGAGGGCTGTGCAAGGTTAGCCACCCCCCCCCCCCCCCCTGCCCTTGCCAGGACCAAGTGGCTGCTGGCCCGGCAGTCTGGTACTTATATAAGGCCCCTGCTCTGGGTTACGAGCTCCTGTGCCCACAGGAAAGGGTCTTTGCATTGAGCTACGGCTAAGCATCCCCAACGCATCTGATTCAGCGACCTGTCGGTCACAGGGAAAGCCTGACTCGTGCCTTTGAGTGCGGAGGAGGTGTGCCTGCACACCCAACGACCTGAGTGGACCTGGAGGACGCCGCAGCCAGGTTCGGTGGGCGATACTGACCTCGTCAGGCTTGTCAAGCTTTTTATTTAGCTTGGATGTGTCCCACTCAGTAGCAAATTCAAATTTTCTGATCCTAAAAATTTCCCCTCTCTAATCAGGGGAATAAGTTTAAGTTTACGTTTAACAAAACATTCCCAATATACAAAGAAGGAGGGAAAACACTTAATTATCAGTTACAAGGCTTTTCTCCCATCAATGATGATGATAATGATGATTCTACAAATCGTGATGTACGGTACGATCCTTGATCTTGACTGAGAGTCTTAAGTCTTACCTGGGCAATGTTTACGTTTACAACTGCGCGTTTTTACCCCCGCGCCATAACATGGCCTCCCTCCGTGGCTTGGAGGTATACATGTTCTCGTGCGGACAGATACGCCTCTGAATCCGCAACTTTTGCTGCAGGAGCCCCAGTGACTCCACGGAGTGAACCATCCATCTACTGTAGAACGGGAAGAAAAATGGAGACGCAGCTAACATAAGGTTAACTAAACACCCTTGAACTGTAACTGAGTTCCGGTATAAAAGGGACCGGGTCTGGCTGATTCTCACCTTTAGTTGTTAAACAACCACTAAAGCATTAACCACTGACAAACAACATGCGTCATTACTAAGACCATTACTGACAAAATTGGGAAAAACATTACAAAAAAGATTACCAAACTGAAGTCATTAATATACATAGATAGGCTGAGCCTAACAGCGTAGCTCTCTGAACAGAAAGCCGATGATAAACTTAACTAAGGTGAAAGGTCGGAAGCACAAGAATTAAGATTGACGACCGGGCTATTTTTCAATTTTAGCAATTCTCAAAAACAGTATTACGCGACCGTCTGCACAGTACATTTAGACCATACAAAAGTTCACAAAAAACAAAATTTCGAAAAATTTCTGGTTGCGTATCAGAAATTGCCCGAGAAACTGATTTGGAAATCAAAATTTGCATATTAAAAGGCGACGCGAGCGAAGTTAGAACTATAAAATCCAAGTCTTGTTTTGTTTACATAAAATCGCTTTTCAACCTATGCACATGAAAAATGTACAATACAATCTTCTTTCGAAAAATTTTATTCAAATTTCCGTAATTTTATGTTTAAAAGCAAAACGCGAACCATTTAAAACGACTGAATTTGAGCTCGTTTTATAAACAATTCTCCAAAACTAACGAGAAAACAAATAAAAAGTCAATCACAGATTGATATCAACATAAATTCCCTTTAAGTCCCTCGACTGCTGGAAATTCTTTACATCTCCGCTTCTTCAGTTCTGAAATCCGACCGAAGTGGGAAACATCTCCCCGCATTGCTCCCGCATTGATTTTGCAACGTCATACGCGCCCGCGAGCCAGCCTTATCGCTAGCCATGACCATGAAAAATGACGGGCATAGGTTCTATGAGTATCGGGCTCTAGAGCTCCACTATGAACTAACTGTCTTTTTATTGTGCTTGGGCGATATCTCAAGTTGTTTTGATGATATTTTTGAAATAAATCTCTTATATTTTTCGTTTTGGGTACAATTAATATTCTATAGTTGTAATTGGAAATTATTAAGTTTATTCAGAAAAAAGAAACATGTTTGGAGTGAACGGACAGCAGTTTAACGAAATATTTCTTACTGCGCCCTTCAATAACACGGGAAATCAGAAACTGACAAAATGGATCGAAATCCACTAATCACAGCCCACAAATATGACCCTTTGACCATTTGGCTTAAAGGATCGTTGTTTCCTAAGACATCCGCTATGAAATTTACGGCAGTGGAAAACGAAACTGTCGAGTTTTGAATTTTAGAGTTCGCGTGTTAAAGAAAAGCGCAGTAAATGCTGGCTGTGTGCATTTATAACTTTAATATTTATAAAGCGCAAAATACATGTGTATGTATGATCAAATGCGCTGTACATTAAAACTAAGCAGTTAAATAAAATTATTGAATAGATAAAATACATACATCTTTAATTATATCATGATTAAAACTATAAATTATAAGCTAATTTGAAAAAGTGTGTTTTATGATCAAAATGGTGATCATAGTTCATGGTTCATGGTAATGAGGAACATATATAACTAATTGTCGGCTCCAGAGCCTTTGGTTTTCTCAACTACCCGCGGACATGCATAGCAAGAATGTATACTTACCTGGACATGGCTTATTCGCGCATGTCTCTTGTTGTTCACCGCTGACCGTGCAGTCTCTAATCTCTTGCAAGTCTGACGTGCAACTGTATTGAGTTCTTCTTCTTCTAGCATCGCTACCACATGACGTTGAACAGGGCGACCACTCGGACCACTTAATGGTCAGATTAACTTTGTCCGGCGCTATTTCAAGAAAATGAAGAAAACAATACAGAAGTGCATACGGCTTGGGGACTAGCAAAACGTTATAGGCAATATATGAAAATAGAGGAGACTCCTCAGTTGCCAAGATGTCGTTTTTTATAAACGGAATATCGTCTTCTTATTAACCAAATTGTCTACCCATGACATGCGCTCTTGAATGAATTATAATTGCCTTTGCCATGGACATTTAACTGGGCACTGATTGAAATGAACACCTTGAAGAATGGTCATCAAAATTATGCAAATGAAGAAATTCAAACAATTGACAAACCGAAGCAAACCTTCATACAACTTACCCCGATCGACGTACTCAGTTAGTTCCACAACATCTGGACCTAGTTTGTGTGTCATCGCAGTTTTTAAATCCTTTTCTTGAGCTAAATCTGTTTCTTCCTGGATAGATATATTTTTTATGTTATCTACATTCCTTGCACCACTGAGGACGGTTGGGGGTTTTGCAACAATAACGCTGTTCCCAAATGTAGCATTTTGAAGCCTTTTTGTTTGCGATACAGAAATATGCTGAGAGAGATGAGATTGTATCCTGTAAGCGGAATAGTTATGTGAAGCGTTGTGGTTCTTGTTTTTATGAATTTGGTTTTGCTTTTCAGCACCATGTTGTTCAGTTTTTGGTTCAGGTGTATGGTGTGGAAGCATTTGAACTTTTGATTCAGCTTTTGATTCAGTTATACGAGGGGGAAGTATTCGCTCATTTTCTGTTCCCTGCTTCTCAAGATGTGTACGATGTTGTTGTTGCCGTTGAGTTGGTTGTTGATCCGAGGAATTGAATTGAAGACTTGTTTTAGTTGCCACCATATTTTCCTTGAATTTACCAGAATGGACCTTTGAAGGTTTCATAAAACCTTGGAAGAAATCTGTGATCTGATTTGTAAGGATTGAAGAATTGGAACTGATTGTTTGATGACATCCATACTTGATTTGTTCCAGAACATTTAGATTATTGGCTGAAGTACAGTTATGATCTGTTGTAGAATTCTTGGAATAAGATATATTTGGTGCCGACTGTTGTTTCGAAGTGTACGTTTTCTGTAGCTGTCTTTGTTGTTCCTTCTCCACTTGATGATGTTGATATGGACGCAATGCTGTTCCATTTTTGATTTGGTTCTTACTTTGGTGATGGTAAACATGGTTCTTGTTTCTTTCAGTTCTATTTTGCTTTTCAGCACTATGTTGTGCAACTTTTGGCGGTGGAGAGGTTTTCACCTTTTCCGTTTGATTGTATAATATTTGTTGATGTTTTAGCTGCTCCTTACCAGGGGTTTTTTGTTTATTATTGTTCTGAGTCACGTTTAGTTGATTTTCTTTTCGCTGCTTCAGGAGACGGTTATGATGTTGGTATTGTTGTCTAGGCTGCTTATGTTCTCCTGACACATTCCTCAGTCGATTAGAATTCAAAGCTTTTAAGATTTCATTCCTCAAGTTATCAAGCTCTTTCCGACTAATATTTTTCATTAACTGAAGAAGGCCAAGTTCGAGGGCTTGTCCTCCGTTTTCATTTTTCTCTGTCTTAAATTGCGGTCTGTCACTTTTCGCTGAGGTAAGATTGTTTGAGATACCAGCCTTTAACCTGAGTTCGTTTCGTCTACTAGCCGTATTCCATCCTCTAAATATTGACAGTTGAAGTCTTTTTCGATCGCTGTCTGGAAGAAAATGAGACAGGACCGTCGTTCTGTTTTTCATCCCCAACACTATCGTCTTGTTATTGCTATACGGTTTGTTATTAATGTGAATAAGGTTTAAAAGTCTTTGCAAATTTTTTCGAATATGCTTCTCGCTTTTATTTCTTGCGTTATTTCTCCTGTAGGTTTCATTTGTGTGAATTTTATTATTATAAAAATCGATGTTAGTATCGTTAGAGGGATTCATGAAGCTGTTGAAGAAACGGATTAGGTCATACATATGTCCTACAATTGTGGAATTCAATCCGCTATTTTGCTTGGCAGATGGATTAGTAATGCCAAATTCAGCAGTATTTTTATCGATGTTTACCAGCCGCAAAACATTAAGCCGATCTTTTCTGTGACCAGAACTGAGAGAGTTGTCGTCAGTCGTAATATTAGATGAATCATTAGCATTTTTGTGTCTTTGTCTGCTTTCAGAAATGACTAAAGTTTTACTTGAAGTACTTTTACTGGAAGGCTGCAGGACGTTTGCATCATTCTTTATCTCATTATTTTTAAGCAATCTTAATTGGACATTGCTATGGCGTTGGCTAGTTCTGTCACTGAATCCTGACGTTTTGTTTCGGTTTTTGTCATCCTTCCGCTGTGGCCTCATAGTACCTGCTCGTGTTATATTGCTAACGATAATACCTTTTCGGTCAATGGAGAGTGAAATGTTGCTTATTTTTACATCTTCTGCCTGTGATTTCATTGGCTGTTGTGGAGCGTTACTTTGTGATGCTGCCTTCGTGTTGTCTGAAGAATTTGCTTTCCTCTTTGGAGAAAACACAAACGTCAAACGTCCGTTGTCATTGTTGCTTTTATGTTCGCGTTGGCCTTTCGACTCCAAGTACTCTTTCTCTTTTGATTTTACATCTATTATTCTATCATAAATTTCAGGTTCCATATGATTAACACCCTCCTTCGTTTTAAAGGGCAAATCCTTGCTATGTTCACCTTCAGACACACCGGGTGACTGTGGTAAATCAGATATGCCTTTTGATTCCCCTTTGATAACTCTCGTGGATCCCCCTCTGTATGTCACTCTATCCGTGAGAACCTTTTCCTTTGACCAATGAGTCGTTTTATTGCTCCAATGTGCATTTTTAGGAGGAAGCCCGGGAACTTTGTTTTGCGTAACATTCATATGAGGTGTCACGTGACTAAAGTTAGCAGTTGTATCCATGCCCATCCGGGAAATAAACTTACTGAAAACATTTTGAGTCTTTGGGTCATAACGCTCCTTTTGATTGATCAGTCTGTTATTACCATATGCTGCATTCATTTTGCTTGTTAATTTGTGCTTCAAAGAGGTAAATAGACGAGGGGAAAATAAAGAGCTCCAGTTGAAACTCATATGGGATGTGTTCAATGTTATATGTTTACCAGGGATGGATACCCTCGGAACTATCATTGATTTGAATGTAGTAACTCTTGATGGATGAGCTTTTGTAAGGTTTTTGTTTGCCTTGACATGGATAGTTTGATGAGGAAACGTCTGTACAGCAAGCACGTTGTGTTCACGAACCTTAGAAGTAGTCATGGAAAGGGAATGATTCTTGTTTTCCACAGGAGGTGTAAATTTGTTTATGTTTTTCTTTACGTGTTCATCTTCCCGAGGTTCATTATCTTCGGTTTCTTCCACAACTTCAACAAGTGAGTCAGGCACTGGCTTAGCAGATAATGTATCAAAGCGTTGAACATTGTCTTCGTCGACCACCTCAATTTCTTCATTTTCCGAAAGTGGCTGTTGAGAATGGTTCTCTTCCCTGCGGAAAGTTAATTCTTCCGAGTCCACATTTTCTTTAACTTTAGCAAAGGATCCTTGTACTATTAGGATAAAATGGAAAACAGAATGCTACAAAAGGAAAAGCTTCAGTGATTTAAGGTGCTGTTACACAAGACAATTTTTTGCCGCAACGAAGAATTGCGGTGCGAGTTGCAGAAAATGGTGAACAATTCTTTACTTTTTCGCAGCGTTGCGATATAAGTTGCGTGCGTGTAACATGTAATAAGTAACTTGTCTCGCAATGCTGTCGTTAGCGTTGCGATGTAAGTTGCGCGCGTGTAACATGTAATAAGTAACTTGTCTCGCAATGCTCTCGTCAACGTTGCGATATAAGTTGGGCGTGTGTAACATGTGATAAGTAAATTGTCTCGCAATGCTCTCGTCAGGGTTGCGATATAAGTTGGGCGTGTGTAACATGTGATAAGTAAATTGTCTCGCAATGCTCTCGTCAGGGTTGCGATATAAGTTGGGCGTGTGTAACATGTGATAAGTAAATTGTCTCGCAATGCTCTCGTCAGGGTTGCGATATAAGTTGGGCGCGTGTAACATGTGATAAGTAAATTGTCTCGCAATGCTCTCGTCAGCGTTGCGCTGCAAAGCGCAACAACAAATTGTCTCGTTTAACGGCAACTTTAATTTATATATTACATAGTGTTGGGAATCTTATTATCATTCATTGTTTACGCATGTCTCTCTGTTATTAATTGAAAAATTTTTCATACCAGCCTGTCAGCCCTATGCCCAACACGTGGGGTATTTACGATTGCGGTATCATGAAGCTTAGATGAAGCAATTGGGAGCTCTGTAATGTTCTTATAAATGCCCTCTGTATAGTAATGTGTTTGTGGTAAAGCTGAAAGGACGGAATAGATGCGGTATAGTTGCGCACACTATTGTTTGTTATGTAATTGTGGTATGGATATTGTTCATTGCCTTTTGAACGGTTTTGCATTTTTAGGGCATTTGGTGATCGCAAAATCCACAACACCAAGCAACTGACGACCAGTGAAGGGGTTAAGCGACCACAGTTTATCGGGCATACGCCTTTTTGGTTGAAAACTAAAACGGCCAGACAGTTTCAAACAGTCGTCCCAATAAACGCTTTACTGGACGGCTTCCCAGGGGAGTATCCTCGAGGTATATTCCACAAAAGTTTTGGTGGCCGGGGGTCCTGTCAGCTAACAGAAACCCTGACATATTTTAAGACCAAAACATGTGTTTTCTCCTAGTCAGTACCCTTTTTCACCATGACCACCATTTCGAAAGTGGGACAATTGAATGGAGAGAAAGTTTGCTGTTTATAGGAATACGATGGCAAATAATTTAGGTTAAATTTGATCTCGGAAAATATTGGCACAGCCAGCAAGTTTAAGTTAGCCGTCAAAATAAATAATCACAAGCTTGTGAGACGTAGTAGCTGTGATGTAAAGTGTAAAGTCCTATTTTCAGATTTTGAAATATTGGTATGTAAATACATTTCCAGCAAACTTCCAACACAACGGTGTAACAAATGAGGTACCATGATCTAAAATGTAAGTGTACACTTCTCACTTCAAATATGTCCATCATCATTACTAGATTCTTTTAACGTTTTTCTAAGTTTTTGTTTCAGGATATTTGAGAACTAAGTTTTAACAAAAATTAATATTTGAAAACTGGGCTTTCAAAGCCTGGTTTTCAAATATCGGGAAAATTCCAGACGATCGGGGATTTTGCTGTTTCTCGACCGTCTCACATTTTGCCGACTGTAATATGAAAACACGAAATTGTAGACATCCCCGATTAGCTGGGATGGCTGGTGATAAATCAGGAAAATCAGGAGCATTCTATATTTCCGACGCGTCCTAGATTTCTGCTATGATCGGCGATTTTCACGGCATATCGGCAAAATGTTTTTTTTTATGTCGGCAAAATTTGGGACGTTCGGAAACAGCAAAATCCCCGATCTTTTGGGGTTTTCCCGACAAATGAAAACCAGGCTACAAAGACTGTACTCGCACCTGTTGCACATTCACATCAGTCAATGACGCGAATCAGAGGTCCTTCTATTCTAGATATATAAGGATTATTGAAAAACGCATTTAAAATATGTCAGGGACAAATAAGGGCATTAGCAGAGAGAACATAGTATGATAAAACTAACTTTTAGCTCTTCAGTGGACAGACTTTCTACTTATTAAGTATATTTACAGTACCGTGTAATTAAATTTCGCGGCGTGAAAAAGAACTGAACGAATAACTAAAAATTAACCCTTAACCAACCTCGATCTTGAACTTCTCGACCACGCCTCTTCCCACATTCTGCCCTTGCACATAATGATAGGATAACAACAAGCCAGATATTTGCTGCGTTAAAGTTTCGTCTCATCTTTTTTCAACCCATTCTTGGCCCCGTTTCCCATAAGCAGTTGTATATATAACAGGGATGAGTGAGTGATCTTTCGCTACGCTAGGGTGGGTTTCAATTTGTGTGACACCCGCCTGCTGAGTCCGTATAATAAAGAGCTTGCATCCAATCAAAGAACATCATTCGAATACGGCGGGCGTTTAAATTAATAAGGACTTCAGGGCAAAGCGCTTTTAACCCTTACACATAACACCGGCCAACATGCAAATTTAAGGAAAAACGCAAATTTTATTTTGTAACATACTGAAAAACAAACAGCTGCATTATAAAGTACTGCTCAAGAGCTTTAATTTTAACAGTTATAAGGTAGGATTTCACACACAGACTCAGAGGATAGAACCACCTTTTACAGTACAATAAACAGAACAACTGGAAAGTAGTAATCAAGAACAGTTCAATTGAATGGTCAAACCTTAGGATTTCATACACAGACTCAAAAGTTAGAACCAAGTTGTACAGCATAATTAAAAGCACCATAGGAAAGTGGAATTCATACACAGACTCAAAACATAGAACC
The DNA here is from genome assembly GCA_022457155.1 of Cladopsammia gracilis. Classification (NCBI taxonomy): domain Eukaryota; kingdom Metazoa; phylum Cnidaria; class Anthozoa; order Scleractinia; family Dendrophylliidae; genus Cladopsammia; species Cladopsammia gracilis. Next base: position 697,519 of record JAJGOT010000064.1, read on the forward strand.
ACCTTTTACTGTATAATAAACAGTAGCACAGGAAAGTACTGCTGAATAGCTTTTTTTGAGTGTTCACAGTGTAGAATTTCATCCACAGACTCGAAAGTTGGAACAACATCACAAGACGCCAGGTTTGACTCCAGGATATAAAATTAGTGCTAAAATAAAGCACTTTGATAACTGAACCTCGTATCACACGAACTTCTCCTTAACTCGAACCTGAATAGCGAGATCTCTTTTCTCTTCACTCCGTAATTTAATTAGGAAAGTAGAGCTTTTCGAGTACTTTTGAGTTCTCCTCAGTGACGGTTCAACAGTTCTTACAGGGGATTCCACTGTAAGTTTCCACGCTGCGTGACTCCGGGCACCTGTCTTGAAGTCGGGCTTTTAATTTTCCTTTTATCATCATGACTCATTAACATCTAAATTCTTGTGGCAATGTTTGTTTCAAATATTAGTTACGATGAGAGACATATAAGACGGTTATGTGTTTCTGATACGTTAATGTCTGTTTATGCAGTATTTTACACCGATCGGTATCACCTGTTATCATCAAACTGACCCTTGAAACATCGGTCGGTGTCGTTGGTCAAAACTGGTCACTATATGTGTTATCGCATTGCATCATATCACATAAAATTACAAAATGGTCTGGATAGATCAACTTCAGCTTAATTAGTAATAGTATCTTATTTTTTAAAACTATCTTATGATAGGAAATTAACGCGTTAATTTCTAGGAGCTTTATTTTCTGTGATCTTAAATTAAATGGAGGGTTAATTTTCGCGACATTAATTTCTATCCTTTTGCTCCAAATTCTGAATCATGGTCATGTCCTTAGATATACCTTAGCCATACCTACTTTTTTGTTTAGCTTATTTCGCACTGAGTATTTTCTTTATTTGGAAATTCAGTTGAACCTTTTCTTTCCGTTAATATCCTATATTCTAGACTATTTTCTCCTTTAATTCACGTTAATTTAAAATAGCTATTGTTAAACGACCGCTGGGTACCCTGGCGTGCTAACAATGTCTCTTATAATTGCATCTTTGGCTGAGTGCCTCAGGGTGAATTTTAGAATAAACTGGTAACGGGATGGTCAGAGAAATCCTCCGTCGGCCTTCATTGAGAGCCCGGCTAGCTCAGTCGGTAGAGCATGAGACTCTTAATCTCAGGGTCGTGGGTTCGAGCCCCACGTTGGGTGATATGTTTTTTTGTATATCCTACCGAAAGACAACTTTCTTTTTTCATTATATGTTGATTATGACTTTAACGCCAGTGCATGCTACAAACTGAAAATGTAAAACCCTTTTCAGTGTCGGAATACTGGTATCGCAGAATACACCATAACTTGTAAACTTGTACAGGCGTTTTTATTTTAAGTTTTCTGGCACTCTGAGAGCAACTTAATTCCAAAACACTGACCGACTGAACTCGATATTGTTGGACAGTATATATTTATTACAGCGCGAGGCGCCTTACCGTGAACACCCAACAGACTGTTTTACAAGTTAGCCAATCAGAGAGCTCGAATTCAATTGACGGACACGCCTCCTCGCAAAGTTAAACACGATCAAATGGAACCTTGTCGATTCGTGTTTATCACGGGAGTGTAAACTTACAAAATACGAAGATTTTTTTTAATTAATTTAGTCCCATGTGTCTGCAGTTACAAAAATATTTATAATAATTAGCTGGTATGGAAACTTACTCATTTGAATTAAACGTAAAAGTGGCAAATAACAACAAAAATTTGAAGAAAGGTTTCAGACAAAGGACATCTAAAATTATGAAATGGAGTTATTTATTTGGGTATTTTTTGTTGAAATTTATACCTTTTCACCCAGCGCCCGGCTAGCTCAGTCGGTAGAGCATGAGACTCTTAATCTCAGGGTCGTGGGTTCGAGCCCCACGTTGGGCGTTTCATTTTTACATCCGCAAACGTTTCAGGCAAAAACAGATAAAGAATATCGATTAACTTCAATCAAATCGGGCAAAAGATGAGTCCAACGTTTCGAACATTTATTTTAGCCTTTCATTGGACTTATCGGAGGTTTATCTTGATCTTAATCGACGTTCTTTTCCTTTACATTTTTATTAGTAATAAGATCTTTTTATCAATACTTAAATACTTAAGCAAATAAACAAATAAATAAATAAAATAAATAAATTTTATTATAAAAATAATCAATATTTGCCTATTTGTGACTCAATGTTATATTGAAAACGATTAAATGATTGCTCCAAACAAGCACATTTAAGCAAATGAACTGCAATTTTATTTCGAAAAATGATTACATTTGTCTATTTGTCACTCAATGTCAGTTACGAAAATGATTTCAAAAATGATTCGTGATGTAGATTTATATGTTTGCCACTCAATGTTATGAAAATGATTATAAATTATTCTCAGATTGTCGAATAGTTGTATAACTCTTTGGACGTACCCTTATTTGCGAAAAAGCTCTATTTTCTTGGATCTACACGTTCACAAACAGGGGGGCCCTCGGAGTGAATATGGGTCCTTCGGGCCTTAGGCCCCGTCCACACTAATGCGTTTTCGGTTGAAAACGCATACTTTTTTATGCGTTTTTACCGATCGTCCACACCAAAACGATCAAAAACGGAGAATACAAATCGATGAAAACGGAGGTTTTCAAAAACGCTTTTCAATGTGGAGACTTTTGAAAACGCAGGTCTATCGTTTTAGTGTGGACGGCAAAAACGGAGCTTTTCAAAAACGCTTACGTCTAATAACCCATAGTATTGCTGACGCTATTGGAGCATGCGTATTGAACAGAAAAACGTCCAAGCAGAGCCTGGTGATGAAAACGCATCTTTGGATCATCGTTTTTCAGCTCCTAGTGTGGACGCAAATCTTTTTATCCGTAAACGGAGGTTTTCAAAAACGCATTAGTGTGGATGGGGCCTTAGTTTATGACGAGTTAAGGGGGTGGAGGCGTCCTCCAGCCCACCCTCACCCCCCTCTCCCCCTCCTCGCCGAGGTTTGACTCTGGGAGTGAAAGGATAAGAAGCAAATGGAAAAGACGACTACTTTTTTTTCTATAATCAGGATTATATAAAGGCTAAAGGACCAATCAAAACATGGTAACTTAAAGCGTGCAAAATAAACGCGAAGCCCTCTTTCGAAAATGCAATCAAATTTCTGATCATGAACCATAAATTGATTTAGTTTTTATTCTTTGACCAACGCTTATGCTTTGATTTTACACGCTTCGAATACTTTCTTTGATGTCCAAATCTGTTCTTCTTAACACTCCTTTCAACACCCTTTGATGTTGGAGGTTTAAATCTCGACGGAAGTTTACTTCTCTTTTCGTCGTCCTCGCTTGCATTCTTGTCACTCGCATCGGCGGTTTCATCGTCCTCGCTATTTTCATCGCCGGCGCTTAATTTTGAATTCAGCAATTTGCTTAGACGTGCGCCATCATCATCATTACTATTATCATCATTATCGTTGTCCCGGGCTTTAAGCTTTGAACTCAACAACTTGGTGAGACGCGCGCGTTCGTTATCATCACCATCATCACTATCTTTACTCAGTTTTGAATTCACCAATTTACCTAAACCCTCCTCCTCATCATCATCATTATCGCTGGCTTTATCGCGGACTCTAAGCTTTGAATTCATTAATTTGCTCAAACGTGCACCATCGTCATCACCATCAACAGCATCATCATCATCGCTACTTTTGTCACCGACGCTAAGTTTTGAATTCATCAACTTGCTCAAACGGTCATCAGCATCATCGTTGGCATTATCATCCTCGGTTTGCTCTTCATCATCCGGCTCCTCCTTGGTAATGTGGTTGCGAGCTAAATGAAAAAACAAAAAATACAAAAAGGGAAATTTCGTTTTGCCGAATGGCAATTTATGAACAGCTATGTACATATTTCATATAAAGCTTTTCAAGTGAAATAATTATGTTAACCCAATCCGCTCGTGGATGTTTTCCATAGATCCTCTGGTAAAATCAATATACTCCCTCAAACCCGACTTTTAAACTTTTAAAAAGGCAAGGCATTTCACTTATATACTTTAGATGTTTTACATTGTGCATCTATGGCACTTTCAAATTAAGGTTAAAATTAAAGCAGTCGGTTTAATTTTATTACTGTTATTTAATTCGTGCATTTAACTGGCTTTACCAGCAAGCGTCCGGCTAGCCGAGTCAGTAGAGCATGAGACTCTTAATCTCAGGGTCGTGGGTCAGAGCTCGAAGCAAATACTTGTAGCCGGTGCTAAGCGCGGGAAAACGAGGGCGAGCACGTCATGATTGGTTTTCGTATTAGTTCTAACTTCTTGAGAAAATAGCGTGAGTTTTTTTTAACCAATCACAGACTGCAGTAAAACCAAACCAAAGCAAATGTAATTTTTTTACGGAATTTAAAACCGCTCTATTATTACACGTCAAAAACGTGAATTAATCCACATATGGTTTACTGACCTTTGCAGCTGCTCATCCTTTGATTTAATGAGTTTACGAACATCGATTTACAGGTGTGTTCCACGAGACAGCGAGCTGTTGGATCAGTCTTACAAACGGCTCCACTACAAGGGTCATAGCCACAGATGTACCTGGCGGGTACCTTGAAAACACCTGGATAGAGAAACAATCAGCTATATACTAAGCGTACCTCACTGCTTATCTAGTAACGTCAACCCTTGATAATTTTAAACAACTGCTCACCGAAGTGGAGGTGGCTAGTGGAGCCGCGGAGCGGCGAGGTAAACATTCACCACCAGCCACCGAAACTGAGGTGAATACACATGTAGTTGTTTAAGTATAAACTAAAACAGTGAGATATAAACATAGCACAAAAAGGACGATTTTTAACTCATTTATTCCTGACAACGATTACAATTTCGCGCGCAAATTGCTTGAAGGTGAATAGCACTTGCTATCCCGAGTTTCAGTAGCCAATCAGAGCGCGCCAACAACGCTAATTTAGATTATACTAGGAAATAGAATATAGAATATACTATATATAGTATATACTAGTAAATAGAATTATTGCGTTCGACGATAGGAGAACGCTTCCTTATGTAGTAAAGACAGGCTTTTTTAGATTTTTTTTTCGGTCAACGCCAAATAATCGGCCCCGCACATTTTTCAGGATACCCCTTGGCTGCAAATTGGTACCCACTCCTGGCCGAACGCACTCTTCTAATTTGCGATTACTACTAGTTATATACTTTACTGTTGGTGAATTGTGTACTTTTTGGGGCTTAGTTTATTTTCTTTACTCAATCATGCGTCCGAGTACTGTAACAATCTGATCACCATTTCCAACTCTTCATGCCAAATCAATTATTTATGGACTTAAAGGCTAAATCCAGACTAATTAAGCTGTATATATATCATAGAACATCAAACCGTAAAGTAATCTAACGATGAAGCCTCTAAGAAGAATTTAATATTTATCTTTAAACATTTTTGGTAAGCAACCGTTTTCATTCGACCAACACAGTTTTTATTCATCAGTGCCCGGCTAGCTCAGTCGGTAGAGTATGAGACTCTTAATCTCAGGGTCCTAGGTTCGAGCCCCACGTTGGGCGATTTTTTTGTTTGTTGCATATCCGAAAAACAATTCTCTTTTTTCATTATGACCTGAAACGCCAGTGTATGCTGGAAATGTAAACCCCGTTTCAGTGCAGTTTGGCATTGATTCGAAGTTGAAAACCGGAATACCAGAATCGCAAAATACACCTTACCTTATCGGTTCGAGCTCCACGTTGGGCTTATTTATTCCATTTTGTATTTTCTTTTTTCCAAGCGATAATAAATTGCTCGTAGTATTCAACTTCATGTCGTCATGTGTAGATATTGTTTCCTTTGTTCCTCTGTTAATCATTTTTGATACTATAGCTCGCAGCTGTCAAACATCTCCTTACGGACACTTCTATAATACGGACACCTCTCTGTTACAGGCAGTTTACTTAATCTTGGTTCCAAGAGACCAGAATTCATATAAACTCTATACCTCTACAATACCGATACCTTCGTGATACGGACAATTGTGTCCGTCTCGTTGAGGTTCGTTAGCGACAAAATGCTTGAGCTATCCTCAGTTGTTACTTGAATGTATTAAAGTATTGTATTCTTCTTGCAAAATATGATTAGTCGAGTTCTCATATGTATCACTAGCTTACAAAGGGATAGAGACCCCACAAGTCGTTATATATTTCTGTACCTTTGCATTTGATAATCTTTCCAAAAGCATCAAGAAACACTGGATGACACCTTGTGTTCACAACACACTTGGCGGCAGTGCCTTGAAGACATGTGGTATATTTACACGGATCAAAACGACAAACAGCCTGCGCATCCACATTTAAGTACAGGTTATCACCTGGTGAAAATAAAAGCACAGTCGTCAGTGATATGAGAATTGAAAATTTCAGTGGCGATAGCTACTTTCTAAAAAAATTGCCTAAGTTCAATGTGAAAAAACTTTTTTAATTAGAGCTCCAAACTACAATTGCAGACAGAAGTAGCTGGGAAGGTTGGTTAAATGGATAGCATAAGTGCTGACTTACATCGATGCTCTGTTATCCACTTAATTAAATATCCTTTATTTTTCCAACTATGAGGGCAAGGTATTAGTTTACCTATTTTTTGCCCCTTTTCTCTTTATTTCTTAATTAATCATTCCTGTAAACTTGTTAATCTTTGGAGAAATAAATAAATAAATAAAACGTTAAATAATGATCATCCATTAATCTTCAGAGTCGCCCCCACTTCCCCTTTCCAATGTTGGGATCTCAGCCAATAATTTTACATTTAAAAAATTAAGTTCAGCTATAACCAACATTGTGAAAGGGGGAGAGGAGACAAATAATTGAATGGTAAAAACTGCCAACCTTCCCAACACTTTTGTCCATAATTCTAGCATCCATATCTCAATCTGCAATGCTACGTATAACGTGTGGCAGTAAATAAGTAAATAAAATATACAGGGGCAACCATTCCCCATCGGGCACGTCCCCAGGGCTGATAGGGGAACGGCCTCCAGAGGTTAGCTGAAAGCGAATAACGTGTGTGCCAAATAAGCAGTCGCGGACCACCTGGTGGTGGCCGTATCGGGATAAAGTGAGATGTTGGGTGGTGCCAGTACCTCCAAGAAGAACCTCCATATATCCGAAGACGCGGCCATCTTCAGGTGCGCCAGGGCCGCCTTACAAAGCCCTTGCCAATTTAATCAATGGGATACTAAATCAACTAGGAGGGGAAGACTCTGATTTCAAACCCGGGCATATGAAGCTCGTTAGCAGTGATACCGCCAGCGTCTAACGGAAGGAAAACCCTGGCTGTTAACCCTCTCCCGTTAAACCCTATTATTACACAAACCAGAAGCAGAGCAAATTCACTAAGTGGGGACACCGTGGCTGTTATTCTCGACGGGAGAGAGCAGATGACGGGCGAGGGACAAAGCCAACAGGACAGGACGCTCTCGGGCCGACTGGAAAGATGGAGACGCTCTGTAGTGGTCTTATGTGCCACTAGGTACGAAATATATAAGTGAAGGTAAAACTGGCATTAGGACAATTACCGATTGTTCTATAGTGTTTGAATTTTTCTTCAGAGTAAAGCTCTTTGATTAGCTGAGTAACTGATTAACAGTCACTTCATATGAAACCGACCTCAGCTCGTTTCCATTGCCAGCGCCCGGCTAGCTCAGTCGGTAGAGCATGAGACTCTTAATCTCAGAGTCGTGGGTTCAAGCCCCACGTTGGGCGCATCCAGCCTTTTTTCCCATGCCAGGAAAATAAAGCAAGATAATCAACAGTTTTAGTGTAGAATTTCTCTTTTTTAAAGAAACACTTGACTCACTCACCCGTGCATTGTGAAACCTTTCTTTCTTCCGAATCAAAAAACACCGGCCTGCATTTAAAATCACTGACACACGTTGCGTACGGCAGCAATATGCACTTTGCCACCATGCAGGGATTATATCCACAAACTGTCTGAGGATCGATATCCACTATAGAGTCTTGATCTGTTGAAAAAGAAAGCAATTATAAACCGGGAGAACATTACACAAGAGAACTTCAGGCCATGATTGCTTGCGTCTCGATTTTTATGTCATATATCCATATACTGTCTGAGGATCGATATCCACTACAGAAAAACAAAGCACGAATAGGTTGCTTCTGCCACAAAAAAAAAAAAATTAAAAAGTTGCTTCTATTGCGTAAAATAATTTATATACTACTTCATCCGTGATTACTTTAGGTTATAAAACTTCAGCACATCCAAGTTCCGCGTATCAACTTTTTACCATGCCGTGAACTCATAGCGCAGGCAAACAACTTTCTGAGCGTGTTTAGTTCTTGTAATCCATGCAGTGAAACAACATTTTGTGGCTATATAAAGTCTTTTTCTTTGAGAGGAGTAGGGTAATAGAGGAAAAGCGTTGGAAGTGTAAAGCCTAATGGTTGTAACGTGTTATACTAAGCCGACTTATCTGTGACTGTACATCTAAAATCGACAGACGTTTCCTCGTCATTTACGAACAATATAATAGTACACGGAGCATCCAATATGAACTTTTGATGATAAGTTAGACTATATGTTTGATACCTTGGCAGCGCCTGCCGTAGCATGGTTTAGCCTGTTTGTGACTTCCCTTGCATTTCTGTCCGCCATTCACCGGTTTCGGGTTGTTACAGTAGCGGCGTCGATGCTTCATTCCTTGTCCGCACCTCTTAGAACAGGAGCTCCAACCCGACCATGATGAGTAAGCACCGTCCACTACCGAGTAAGAAGCGTAACAACTAACGTTAATCGGCATCCTTGTCAGTATTGCAACAATTCAGCTGACAATAAGCCGTCAGGAATTGTAGTCCTATCTCTATGTAGGTATGTGCGGTCCAAATGGGTATGGATTTTAGCTGTTTTGGTTTGAAAATGGGTATCGATTTAGTGGTAGGAATCAATTTCTATGGAGGCAGGTCTGAATAATAGATAGTAAAAATTACATAGTTTAATTGGTCTGAAAATGGGCAAGGGTTCAAATCTTGGTTTGCACATGACGGCATGAAATTTCAAAAATCTAAACTATACATACAATCCTTTACAAAAGGTTTCAGGTTTTAACGATGTTTTGCTTCCGATTTGTGAATAGGTAGGTACTCACTTTGAGCCTTAGGCCAAGTGCTCCAAATAATGATATGTACATGTTATATCTTACAATAAACCTAGGTACACACCGGCACACTGCTTGATTTTGCACAACTTAAGTTGAAATCGAGGTCCTTCGCAGTTTTTCCCGCCATTTGCAGGCGCTGGGTTGGTACAGTAGCGTTCACGTGACCTCAGAGCCGTCCGTCCACACGCATCAGGACAAGAAGACCATGGAGTCCACAAAGTGAAATCACCATCCACTGAAAATTCGAAAAAAAAGGTATAATGTCTCTTATGACTAAGGCCCTCTGTACCGGACATTTTTCCTTGCGCGCTTTCGTTAAAAGGCTGATCAGCCAGCCGGCCAGTGCAAGATAAGACAACGAGAGAGAAAAGCTTCAGAGGTGTCCAGCGTTTGTAGACGCATAACCAGATGCACTGCCAGATGTTTGCCGAAGTTTGTCTGGGACGGATAATGCCTGTATAGTATAATCAAAGGCTCCTACGATCCATCTTGTGAATACGAAACAACGTTCAGACCCTCCCCTCTCCACTCCTCCGACTCCCCCTCCGTCCCCACCCTCTGCGTCCTACTCCCCGCCCTCCCCTCCCTCAAACGCCAGCCCCATGGGTAACGCAAGTGACCATTATTTATCGCATTGGGAACAGGAAAAATATACGCGCAAGCCTTATGTATTGAATTAAACATGCTAAATATTTAGGTGACCTAGGTCACATCAAAATACTACTGAGTTATTATCTACCTGGAGCGTTGACGTCGCCTTCCTTGGCTTTCAAAAAATCTGAGATGTTAGCCAAAGCATCTGAACCGGACTCTTTTTGATCGCTGGGAACCTGGACGTCCCCTCCAGGGGAGTTCAAATTATTTTTGTTCGTGTCCTCCCCATTTATGGTACCACCCACCTGCGGTGGATCTTGAGTGGCTGGGTCCTGCAGCCGACTTAGTTCATTTATTTCTTCGGTGTCATTTTTATCTACAAATTATGTGTAGAAGTGGTTTAGAAATGTAAAACACTTGAGCCTTAAGTTTCCACTGTTATGCCGTAATTTCGCGGTATTTTATTGGTTAAATTTCAAGGAAATATATTATGGTTTATGGTTTGTGTACTCTTTTCATGTTATATTTATTTACATTTACATTTTATTATTTGTTACACTTTATTACGTGTTATTTGGTATTTTTTATATGTGTAAATAAATAAATAAAAAATATATTATGGTTTATCGTATTTGAGAAAAAAAGTGGGTGCGCCCAACGTGGGGCTCGAACCCACGACCCTGAGATTAAGAGTCTCATGCTCTACCGAGAGAGTAATCGTCAGAAAGTGTGTCTAATGAGTAAAACGTGTGAAGTTGGAAGACTTGAAAAGAAAAGTCTTTGATTGCTAAATGTGATTTCTCCTGACAATATCATTTTCTTAAAGCAAATTTAACTTATGACGTTCTTTTTTCTGTTTGTGAAGTCTCTGCTATCATCAAAGATGTTTCAGCTTATAATTTTTCTTCAAACTTCGTCTGCAGCCAGTAATTCGTGAGTAAATACAAAATTTGAAATTTTCGTTTTACAGTGTCCGATCTGATTTTTAGTAAAACGACATTTTTAAAGGCCCACTGTCACCCAGTCGGCTTTGCGGTCGTTTGTTTTTGTTTTCAAATGACGAGCTCGCTCGTGATTGGCTCTTTCGGGAATTTTCGACTGCGTTAAATTCGCAATTCATTTTGGGTGACAGTGGGCCTTTAAGAACAAAGGTTAATAACATTATAAACTTGGTAAAAGTATGAACGCAATCGAAGCATGTCTTCCCAGCGAAGTTTTGATTACAAAACATACACCCATGGCAAAAATAACTGTTGCGAACTTCCTGAACATTTATCCAAAGAAAAATGTTGGTCCAAAATCACCCATTATGGCGCGCTAAACTTTTAAACATTTTAACAACAGATGTTGCTCCCCCTACAACACACACTTTATTACCATACCTTGCAAAGAACATTTTTACAATATAGAATTGTAAACAAAAATAGGTAATATTACTCAGAATCACTAAAAAGCTAATCGAGCTGAGTAACAAATAATATTTATAAATGGGAGATATAGGTATAAATATAGATATAGGTTGGCAAGCTCATGGTCAGTGTTAATTATTTTTTTATGTTAATTAGCTTACCGTTTGGTTGCTGCTGGTCCTGCTGCCTTTTTACCAACTCTTTCTGGTTGTCATTAGGAATGAGAGACTCAATAATGGAGGTTAAGTCCTGGACGTGTTCTACAATGACAAGGAAAATATTCAACTTGTGTTGTCGTGTGCATTTGAAGTCTGCCTATAATTGTTGTCTGCAACCTAACGAAAAACTAACAGCGCCATGGGAAAGTACGTATACTGCTCAATAGCTTTCATTTGAATGGTAACACTTTAGGATTTCATCAAGACCCAAAAGTTAGAACCACCTTGTACAGCATAGTAAAAAATATGCCATATGAAAGTATTGCTCAATAGCTTTCATTTGAATGGTAACACTTTAGGATTTCGTTCTCAGATGCAAAAGTTGGAACCACTTTGTAACGTAGTAAACAGTACTACAGGAAAGTACTGCACATTTCCTTTCATTTGAATGGTCACATCGTAGAATTTTGCCCATAGACAAAAAAGCGAAAGCATCAGTTACCCAACGCAAAGTTTATCCATGACAGGGAAAGGATTAAAACTATGCAGTCCGGCAAATCTTCATTAACGGACAAGTCACGTGGACCGGGCACCTCTTCTTAAAGGACACTCAGTCCCAGTGAATAACCTTTTCCAGACGTTTAGATAACGAGGAGCAAAAATAAGACGACCATATAAAGGAAAATAGTGCGACTGCTGTCCTTCGTGCATGCGCAATGCTTCACTATCTGAACGCCGGCCTGGAACAGGCTATGGTCCCAAGCCACATAACATTCTATCATCGGAACCTCTTGTAAGCGGGAAATTAAATGTAGTCCCAAGGGTGTCCTGTTTGTTGTGTGTCTCAGAACATGACTGTGTGTTTGCTAAGGAAAAGTGTCCCTCATCGGATGTTCGAATTGCAGACATAAATTGGAATAACTGCAAAACGACCCAAATATTTCTGAAACCACTATTCGAAGAAGTTATATGAGTTATATACAGCTCGACTATTTTTATGAAATTTCTGTGGGAAAAAAGTATAGAAATAATTTTAAAAAGTTGAATAATTTGCAGAAACGCATTAACAGCGCGTTTTTTTCGTAGTTTATCTTGCGCTTTTAAAACAACGAGCTAAATAAATATATTTTACGAACTAGGCACAACTGACAAGTTCACAATACATAAATTGTGCTCGACCTTTGCGGTAGACAAGCTATTAATTAATAGGATCGAGTTACAAATGATATTAACTGACTCACAAGCTTACCCGTACTGGAGGAACTGTTTAACTCCGCCGAGGTGTTGTTTATAAGGGTGACAAAAGAGAATACGGCCACCAACACACTAGGAATAAATATAAACTTCCCCGCTTTTTTCCTTTGCATTTTCAACGCTTCTACAACCAAAAAACGGCATACCCCATCTAATAAGATAAAAACAGCGCCGAAGTCAATTGCTGTAGAGGGCAGGGACGGCTACAAAATGAAACTTATCTAAATCCGGGATAGAATAATTCGCTATATTTAACAACATGAACAGGTAGATGTCAGTTGGGTGTAATTAACAACTACACAACAATTGATAGGTTGTCATGTTTTAAAGCTACATCAACTCAGCGTTGAATGTAGCGAAAAATTCTTGGTTTTGGTTCGAGAGAAATACGTAAACGCAACACCTATCTATCTTTTCTAGTCAATTATTTTATAATCTAGTTTATGTAACAAACACTTGTTATGGTGTACAAATTACCTTTTAGGGTGGTGCAACAGGTGTCGGCAAAACCATCGTTTGCTATCCAATGAGCGACAGGTCAACACAAAACAGGGCAAGGTAAATACACAAAGCTGACCGTTTTAAACGAAAGTTTTCGCTCAAAGTTTCCGCCGAGGAGTTTGTCTTCCGTAGCAATGTTAAATTTCTTTCAACTGAGATCACAAATTCCATGACCCGAATAACTTTTGGTGAATTATGCAAGTCAAAGTTATGATTGGTGTTTTTGTCGTGAAACCAATCTGCGTGTAATGGGTTTTTCACGGTCGTCTTAATAACTGACACACCCTAGTGAGCTTGAATGAACTTCTTCATCCGGGTACCCTGAGCGGCACTAATCTACAAATTTTAGCCCCTAAAAGGTACGATGATCAACTCTGTCATTTTTATATGGGAGAACTCCCCAGACTTCTTCCCAAAATGTATGACTGAAATGCCCATAAAACAAGTTACTTTTATCTTAAAGGACTGCTCATCACGAACATTGCACCATACGTCCAATATTATCGAATACACATCATAAGATAGGCTGGTTTGTTTCCGATTTGTTGTGCTAAGGCTTAAGTGTTGTTTATCGGTGCATATATAACTGAAGCCGAGCCTACTGAACTGGTCATATTTGCTGGTATTTGTGTAAGGCTTCTGCCACTCTCACGCTTTATTGCACTTAAACGGTAAAGGCATTTTGGCTTTCTTAATGAATTTTGTGTGAAAACCATTGATCATTTCATTTCCTAAATAGAATTCTTGCTCGGTTGGTTAGCCGTAAAGCAATAACACTCACAGATCAATTTTCAATTCCTAAACAGAATTCTTGCTCGGTTGGTTAGCCGTTGAGTGTGAATTACGCGCATATTTTATTACAGGGCGTGCCCGCTGTTAAAAAGCTGATGTTTCGAGCGCTTGCCCCTCCTTAGAGCGAATCTCTTAACAGCGCCCAATTCTTATCAACTTAGTTGATGAAACCAAATTTCCGTGTTTCTCTTCCTCATCGACGCAGCACCGCAATTTCTTTAGAAGCTAGTCCCTTTTATTCAGTAGGCATTGTTTTTAGGGCTAGGGTCCATTGTTGTGTTGTTTGTTCTATTGTTTTCTTAGCCAATCCTGTGAGGCGTTACGAAAGGTGCAGGTCTGTCCCTTTTATTCTCCGCCTATTTAGTATGGTTCTGGCTGCTACGCATGCTTCTGTGTATGAAACCCCGAATTGCGACCAAGCGCTCTCGAACAGTACCTCCATTTGGTATTTTTGTTTCTTGTTGGTATACTTTTTAACCCGTGAATACGCGCATGCGTAATAAACAGGTTATCGGTAACGGTTCACTCACTCACTCCTTCCATCAGCTGTAAACTTAGTGACGTAATGCTCTGTTACGAATGCGTTTCGTAACAAGAACAACGTGAATCCAGCGATAACAATCACTAATTTGTTGTAAATGAATATAAACAACAGTAAGCTTAAAGATGTTTCGCATTTGAAGTCTTTAATGCAACATTAAAATCGATCGAAAAGGAATTTTCAACCAAAAAAATCAAGACGCGCGTACCGCGTTTCGATGCGTATCTACCTGAAATAACAAAATTTAGTCTTTACAAAGCATGTGTTCGTCGGTGGTCGAGTGGTTTAGTGTCGTGACTATGAGTCGGGAGGCGTGAGTTCAAGTCCAGCTCAGAACCTTTCTCTCTCTCTCTCTCTCTCTCTCTCTCTCTCTCTCTCTCTCTCTCTCTCTCTCTCTCTCTTTTTTTCTTTCTTCTTCGGACTGGACATTATGATTGGTTTTGTCTGCGGATGTCCCGGATGGAAATGGTTGCAACTAATTTTTTCAAGTTCTTCCTTTGTGTTTTGAAAAAAAGAATCGCCTCAATCTGATTATGACTCGTTCTTTCTTTCCTTCTCGGTGCTCTAAAAAGGTACTTATTGAAATTTTTTTGTACAGTTTTGATCAAAAAAGAGCAAACTCCCCGTGAAATTTTCAGCACACCTGGGACCAACATTGACGGCTGACAGTAAAAGTTACCCTGCTTGTTTGCTGGTTAAAGTTGATCCATTTGACGCTCTGCAACGCGTCAACCTCGGATGAAGATAAGAAAACACTTCTTAATTCATTCTTCTTGTCGATAGTTAAAATCTAAGTAATCTGTCGATGGACGGTTAACTCCATTGACCTAAGGAGGGGGGTGGGGGGGGGTGGGGGTGGGGAGGGGCACTCCGATATAATATTTACGAGGGTGATCATCGGAAACTCTGAAAGCTCTCTAAGATGTATCAACTGTTTCTGAAAAGTCGTTCCTGAGATATTCCATTAAAGCCATGTTAAGTAGCGGAAAAATGGCATTCAGGTTGAGTCCCGCCTTTAGATCCCCTAAAAACGTTTCCTTTATCTTGTGCTTATTGTTATGCTTGTGTCATGTTCGTTTTCGATCACTTGTTCAATGCGAATCTCTTGTGTGTGCAAATCCCTTGTGCTTGTGTCACTAGTGAAAACTAGGTTTTACTTAGAAGTGCATATGTGCTCGTTTAGTTAAGTGTTGCGATGATCGACGCGATGCGAGAAGGCCCTCTTTAGTCCAACTTGCACTGTTTGGAAGCAGCATATAGGATATTATCTACATTTCCTACATTCGATTTTACGACAGATGCATTTATACGAAAAAAAAAACTAACTGTATTAAAACAAATAGGTGTTAAAATGGCCTCGTATGAGGTGATAATGACCCTCTTTACCTTCTAACTTAACTATTGGGAACCAGCATATAGAATATTATTTACATTTTCCACATTCATTTTTAATTGAAGTAAATTACCCACTTATGTCTAGGTGATGGAATGGCTTCGTATGAGACACTAAAATGTTTTAAGCAGTTTGTACTAGTAAGTCCCAGGTATAATACGGACAAATTAAGCACGAAAGAAACAATATTAGGGACTCAAACGTTTTTTTTATTCAATATTTTAGGTGAAACTTCATAATAAAGTCGGTAAAGCGATTTAATTGAATCATCGACTTGGAGACTGGTTTTATTTAAGGGATACAAATTATATCATTTAAGTATTCCATTACTAGTCACAGATTGAAACAAAACACATGCATCTATAAGGATTTGCCATATATTTTATGCAATTCTGGTCGAGTATATAAGCTTATTTTGACTACCGTGGACCACCAACTTGAATGCAAATTGATTTATTTTGCATGAGCCATTTATATTGTGAAACAGTGATCACTACTGATATTGAAGACTGCGTACTGAACATTAGTCGGAGTTAAATATAAAAACTAAAACTAAATTGAGACGCTTTAAAATTGTATCGTATACCCGATGGAAAAGCACTAAAGAAAAGACTTTCAAACACGAGCGGCGTAAAGGTCTTTATTACAGGCTCCCGTCTTTATTCAACATTCTACGTTATGTTAAAAGATAAAAGCGAATGAAATGATATGAATTACAGTCAAACTTTACCGTACGGAAAAGTCTCTACTACGGACAGTCCTCTTGGTTCCGAAGATACTAAAATTCATACAATCCCTACCTCTATATTACGGCACCTCTATAGTGCAGGCACTTTGGTCTGTCCATTCATACAATCCCTACCTCTATATTACGGCACCTCTATAGTGCAGGCACTTTGTTCTGTCCATTCATACAATCCCTACTTCTATATTACGGCACCTCTATAAAGCAGGCACTTTGGTCTGTCCATTCATACAATCCCTACCTCTATATTACGGCATCTCTGTATATAATGCAGGCACTTTGTTCTGTCCATTCATACAATCCCTTCCTCTATATTTACGGCACCTCTATAATGCAGGCACTTTGGTCTGTCCATTGATACAATCCCTACCTCTATATTACGGGATCTCTATAATGCAGGCACTTTGTTCTGTCCATTCATACTGATCCCTACCTCTATATTACGCACCTCTATAATGCAGGCACTTTGGTCTGTCCATTGATATAATCCCCACCTCTATATTATGCACCTCTATAATGCAGGCATTTTGGTCTGGCCATTTGGTGTCCGCTATTAAGGTGATTTATTGAATAATAAAATTTTGGGGAAAAATTAAACTAAAGTTGTGTTTTCTCCCTCCATTGCCACCTCTTCGCGACAGCGGGGGGCCTGGATCGCAGGCTTGTTACAACAGTAGATGTTATAATCTTCGTCCCAGGTCTCCACTTGTTCCACGGTCTGTGGCATCTGACTTGTTAAAGTTTCTGGTAACCAAACAGCCATGATACCAGCAGCTATTCCCAGAACACCGAATATCAGCAGCGGAAACGTTTCTTTCAAGTTTGGTAGATCAGCCTGATAAAAATTGATTAGTGTGGTGTTTTAGAAGTCGTATTATTATGGCCGGGAGCCCAAAGAGCTGCGGGTAGTCCCAGGCAGCAGTCGGCGCCAGATATACTTTAGTTCAGATGATTTGTTTTGGATCCGCACGAAAAATCGCTTTTACCACACACCTTCGACATATGTTAAGGGTGACAAAGAACGTCCTTGCCAAAATGGCAAAGGCCTTCTTTGATTTAAATCAAAGGCAGTGCACCTTTGATGCTTATCAAAGGTACAGTAAAGGTGCTGTCAAATGTTGCTTGGACTTGTACAAAGGGGACCTTTGAATTGATTCGTCTGTGACGTGATTGAAATGTCTAGTGACTTTGACGCGCGTAAAAATTGTCAAAAGCAAAGCTAGACAAAATAACTCTAAAACCTTTTATTACATTTGATGCCTGTATCACGCAATTTTGTCATACATCTGATGGCCAAATCAAAGGTGATCAAACCCAACTTGAATTTTTTGTAAAACCAAACATTCCACACATTCTTTGTTTCCATGATGTTCCCCCTCAAGGCTTTTAAACGCAAATTTACAACAGTAAATGGTTTGAACCCAGTATGATCGTCCGATGCTGTGTTCACACTACTGCGAAACATATTTAGTCTGATCACGAATGAAATATATTTTCTTTCGGTGCATGTGTAATTAAAAGGAATTAAGTAATGATCCGCATAAGAAGGATAGCGCCAACTTGGGGAACTTCATCAAAGAAGTAAAATTATTAGCTATTGTCTTCTGCTATTCTGATTGGTTAAGCACGAACATTTCCTAAAATTTATTTGACGCAAATGGATTTTCTTTATTTTTATAATGAAATATAATTATGAACCTTCAGTCCCTCCTCTATTCTTGAAACCAAAGATATTCTATGTGGGAAAGAGCCAATGCCGCAGAACAATGAAGTTTTTTATAGTTCTTATGTGGAGCATTACTTAATGCGAGCTTATGCCAGCTTCATAAAACCGCATAAGTTATAGAACCAGGTGTCAAACGTATTTTGAAATTAACAACTAATGAAAACACTGAATTTCAAACATGTTTACATGAAACGTGTTTCGTTGAAACATGTTTACTCTAAACATGTTTACTCTAAACATGTTTACTCCAAACATGTTTACTCTAAACATGTTAAGAGTAAACATGTTTCGGTGCTGATGTGAACCCAGCATGAGTTCGTGTAATTCTGAAAAGAACTGCCGTTGTTGACAATGAATGACTCGTACAGGTCAGTGATTGGTTAATTAATTAACAGGGTAAAATATAATGTGAGTATATTAAAATATGTGTTAATAATTCTAACTGAAATTTATGGTAGTAATTCTGAATAATTAATAAATAATAAATAAATAAATAATAAATACCAGCAAGACGACATATGGGGCAGCAATTCCACCAATCCGGGAAACCATTGCTGACAATCCTACACCGTTGTTCCTATCAGCAAATAAAGCTGACTTCAGCAAACAAACAAATTATTTAAAACAACAACAACGAAGGGATGTAAATAATAGTTAGGCCATGCCACTTTTCTTGTAAGTTAGTAGATAAATAAAAATATACGTAAGTGAGGCCATGAGAGTGAGTGTAAGTAAGTACTATAAGTAATTTTTACTTATCCACTGTAATACGATTTCCGTGACTTTAGTTGGACTAAAAACTTTAATAATCTTGGGACTGCATTAGATGGGTTACATAAAGTATTTTATGTAACCCACATATTCATCCCTTGCGTTGTCGCTTTTCCTTTGCTTGCAAGCTGCTCAGTCACAGTGGAAAACGAGCAACCTTAGAACATTTAGTCGAATGAAAAGTCAAGAGAGTAACATCGATATCTTCAGGCCACGGAACTTAACTGAGATCTCGAGAGCGTAGCTCGTTAATTACCCTGTCCGAGACTTTGCATAGAATTCCCTGACACTGTAGTTTTCCCTTTCAAAAGCTCCATATATGCGCCTCTCTCCACCCACCTTCAAGTGGGCAAGTGTAATCTACCTCACGATTTTCGCTTCTGCCTCGGCATGCTCATTCGTTACCCTGGTTTCAGATTTGACAGACGAGTCACGATTTAAAAAGAAACGAGTCTCGATGCCATATATAACGAAAACCGATTTGCCAACGAGTCTCGATTCCATAAATAACGAGTCGTGATTTGACAAACGAGTCTCGATTCCATAAATAACGAGTCACGATTTGACAAACGAGCATCGATTGTGACCACTTGCATTCGAGTCTCGTTGACTGACACCACTAGTTTTCCAGAAACGGTACGAGATCCCAGATTTCTAGACAAGGTTTCAAAAGGTTTCTAGCCAATTGCAGGATGATGTAATTTTCTACCCGATCACTGTAATTTTTTACCCGATCACTGTAATTTCATACCTAATCACTGTTGGATAAAGCTCACTGGTGTACACGTATATTGCGGTAAAGGTGAAATTGATGAAGAATTTGCCAACCATCACGAGAATAACAACAACAACTCGGTATTCTGAAATACAACAAAACATACGTAAAATGGTGGGTTTGGTGTTTCAAACGTTAAGTGAAATAGTGATTAATATGGCAGCGCAGTTGAATTTTGTGAAATAAGTAGGGTTATAAAGAAGGAATAGGACTGACTGACCGACTGATCATCTGAATGAAAATAGGAAGAAAAAATCGTCCAAGTTGATGCACGCAAAGATATATGAACTTAAAAGACAACATAACAACTAAAAAACTCAAAATTCCACCAGAATGGAAGCTTTGATTTCTTGACCGCCAGTCACGAAATCAAAGTTGATGAACTGTAATCCACTTCCATCCTTGTAATCCTGCATTTTTCCCAAACTACTGCTTCTGTTTTGCTGTATAGAATCTTTTTACGGGTCTTTTTATCCAGTTTAGTTGTATATTTGGTGGTATTTGGCGATATAACATGGAAATTAAGTAAACACAATTTCGTTATTTCGGCGGGACAGTATTCCCTAACCCTAACCCTCTCTTCCCCCTCCCCCTCTTCCTCCCCCTCTTCCCCCCTCCCCCCTCTATACCGTAATCTTTTTATCCAACGAAGTTATATATTTGGTGGCATTTGGCGATAAAACATAAAAATTAAGTAAACACAATTTCGGTGGGACAGAATCCTGTTTGACGCACGTACAATGTAGGTGTCCAATTACAGCTATCCAATTACAAAAAAATTGTAATTGCATATTTTTTTGCAGATGATCAATCACAATCGAGAGAAAGAAGCGATGGAACGCAAACAAAATAAAGTAATCGTATTTACTTACTCTCACCACTTGGAACTGCCAACGCCAGAAGACAAACGAACCCACAAAACATAATAAACGAGGAATACATTAAACGGCGACCAAACCTGATTCACACAATTAAGAAAGGTATCTGAGTTATATCAGTTAAAACGGTAAGGTCATTAATTAGCTGGGCGACGTCATTATTTACTTCGATTAGCATAATAACAGCTTAGCGCGAATTGAGTCTGATTGAATATTCAGAGAAGGTCTCAGTTCTCCAATTAGAAGCATTTCAAACGAAAGACAATCAAACTTATTTTGGCACTTTTTGAAGACAAAAAAAAACTGATTTAAAAGGGAAATTAATATCTACCACCATTATTAAATGCTGATTTTAACAAGCTGTCCATCTAGATTAAAATGTATAGGATTAGAAATAAAAGTTAAAATATTAATGCAGTATGTGGAAATTACTTCAGAAAAATTCTTTATAAATATAACTACATGTATGCAAGTCAGTAAAAAATTAGACTGATAATTTATGGTTCATGATGTCAGCTATTTTCTATATTTAAGAAAAGTTGTTATTTAAAAGAAAATAGCTTTCAAGAGTTTGAGTGATTTTTTTAAAATTATCATATCGCGCGTGTTTTCGAGTGGACATCGGCCAAACAAGAAGGCACGTTAAACCGAAGCAACGGAAACATTTTGAACATCAAAATCTGCCAGGAAATGTGATCAATACCTTCTTTTCTTCAGCGTTTATTTTTTCAGGCTTTCAGTCATATACAGTGACTTCTCTCTAACCCGGTCACCCTTGGATCAGGCTTTCAGTCATATACAGTGACCTCTCTCTAACCCGGTCACCCTTGCATCAGACTTTCAGTCATATATAGTGACCTCTCTCTAACCCGGTCACCCTTGGATCAGGCTTTCAGTCATATACAGTGACCTCCCTCTAACCCGGTCTCCCTTGGATCAGGCTTTCAGTCATATATAGTGACCTCTCTCTTACCCGGTCACCCTTGGATCAGGCTTTCAGTCATATACAGTGACCTCTCTAACTCGGTCTCCCTTGGATCAGGCTTTTAGTCATATACAGTGACCTCTCTCTAACCCGGTCTCCCTTGGATCAGGCTTTCAGTCATATACAGTGACCTTTGTCTAACCCGCTCACCCTTGGATCCGACAGTGACCTCTCTCTAACCCGGTCTCCCTTGGATCAGTCTTTCAGTCATATACAGTGACCTCTCTCTTTTTCGGTCACCCTTGGATCAGACTTTCAGTCATATACAGTGACCGCTCTCTAACCCGGTCTCCCTTGGGGCCAGCTCTAGCCGAGTGTCTCAGACAGGTGTTCGCCTTATAGAGAGTCGATGTAACTTGACACTGAAACTCCATGACGTCAGAACTGATACAAGATCGTTCTCGGTATTCGAGAGGCTCCGCGATAAGAGACTCGGAGTTAAAGATAATTTGACCTTTTTTCACAAAGACCGAATTTGCCAATAAAAATGACATCACTTTGTGACTTTTGGTGCCTCGGTTGCTTAAATTTGCACAAATTTGCAGTTTAGTAACCACCTTGACAGGTATTTTTAACCAGAATCCGCCGTCCGTGTCCGTCGTGTTCCCCGTCCGCCTTAGAGACAGGTGTCCACCTTAAAGAGAGCTTACTTGCAGGGTCACCAAATGAACTTCAGTTGGGATCTGAGGCAACCATCTCTGCCTTAGAGGTGTCCTCCTGAGAGGGGTATCCGCTTTAAGAGAATTGGCTGTATACAAAAACGCTTTATATCCAGTAGGCGAAAGCTTGCATTGTTATATTTCTAAACGGAGAACGCGGTTTTTATTGAAATATGCATGCAAAATTGTTTCTCACCTCTGTATGCAGTAGCAACACATCGCAGCAGATGGAAAGTCAACCGCGAACAGAATAAAGAAGTTCAGGTACATATTACCAAAAAGATTTCCAACATTGTAGTTGAGCCCGAAAAAAACCAGGGCGTTCACAAACCTAAAGGACAGAAAAAAATAGCTCGCGATTACACACACTATTAATGGGTTGTCTCCGTAAGAACCGACCGATGATTTTGGTTCGAAAAATAAATAAGTTCGTATTTCAACAGTAAAAATCAGCCTCCGAGCGAAACACAAGCGGAATAACCCGCTATATCTGGGATATAGCTGAACAAAGTATAATGATGTATCTAGATCTGTAGATTGAAAAAAGTAATTGGGCCTCTCGAGTGAATTGTTATTTTTTAACAGTGACGGCAATTTTTGTAATTTATTCGGCTCTCAGCGGCATAAAACGAAGTACCGACCACGTGAAACTTAAATAAATCGTAAAACAATAAATTATTATTTTGGATCAAACGAATTGCATTTTTATGACTGCTAAGGTGAAGGCCAGGCTTTTATGTAAACATAAATCAGAGAAATTTATTTTTCGGACCAAAATCATTGGTCGGTTCTTACGGATACAACCTCTTAAATGTCGGTGAGAATCAATCAATCAATCAATCAATCAATCAATCGTAGCTATGTAACAGTAACTGTGAGCTAGTTTTCAGGTACGCCACGAACTAAAAAGATACAAAGTAAAAAAAGACTTCTCTGTTCTTTAAAGCTTTGTAGCTATAGCTTGCTGAAACGTATCTCCATGCATGAAGGTATGAAAACAAGGTATTATTCTTCTTTACAAGTCGCAATACAGTGGTTGAGCACAGATATAGTTTTGAATACCCATTAATTAATTTCAATATTTAATCCAGAACGGCTTGTACGTTGTGTCAATTTAACCGTATTTAGACCGGCATTTTTGTCACGTGATGATGTCATATTATGCGGAAATTGCGTAACCATTCTGCGTCCGTTAACAATCTACAACTGAATTGAAAAACAGTAATTGATAGCTTTAAGTTCTCACCAGTTAAAGAACAAGATGAAGCTTCGTTTACGTAACTTGGGTGTTTTCACAGTGTCAAGAATTCCATACTTCTCGTCAGCTGATTTTCTTTCGTCATTTTTTCTAACTTCATGGATCACGTGTTTCAGATGTTTGGAGTCTACAATCACATGATTGTACGTAGCATATTTCATCAATACCTCATGTGCTTCCTCCAAGTGATTATTGGCGATTAGCCAGCGGGGAGAGCGTGGGACCAAGCTAAGGGTAAAGAGAATAGAACACAGTAAAAACCCGCGTATAAGAACCTAGATTTTTCTAAGTTAGCCTTAAAACGTTCTTATATCTTTGGTGTTTACTGAGAATTTAGAATATTTAGGTTCTTAAATAAATTCTTATTTTCTTAAGAAGAAAAGGTGCTTACTGCTGGTCAAACAAATAGTCTATATGGATGTGCAATGGTACCTTTCCTTATCTATAAGAAACATATATCTATGTCTAAAAAGACTACATTTCAAGCAAATAAACCACTTTCATAATGGCGGCCGATTTATTTATTCTTTTATATGTATGTTAATTAGCCCCACTGGCCTCATTTTAGAGTAAAAATTCTTTTGAATTTTGCACATGTTACCGAGGCCAGTGAGGCTAATTAACATACATATAAAAGAATAAATAAGTCGGCCGCCATTATGAAAGTGGTCTATACATGTACACACCTTGCTCTAGGTCCTCTCAATTTTTTCAGGTTCTCTATGCTCAATACACTGCAACAAAACTAAACTGATTTTCCAAATAATAACCTGTTTCAATTTTCAGGCTCAACAGATTCATATATATTGGAGGTTTTAATGCCAAATGTTAGCCAACAAGTTCATAACCCACTAGGCTCTTATACACTGGTTTTTAATGAAGTAGATTTTGAATGTACCATGAATGTTTCATGGTGTTGTTTTATGAACCTTTTTGTACCGAGAGTACTGGTGCCCGATTCTCGAAAGTCTCAAAAACAATTCCGGACCCGGATTAATCGATTTTAAAATCAGAATCTATATAGAATGGGAGTGCAGTTTTTAGCAGACAAACCAGCACGACTTGTTACGTCAACTTAGAATTTTAGTAGGCACGAACGAGAAATTATTCAAAATAAATTTATTTGAAGTTGCACTTACCGCCAGGCAACAAGTGGCAGGAAAGCTGGTAACGATACGGCCAACATCAAATGTCGCCAGCCTGGGATCAAGTAGGCAAGTAGGGCGAGAACACATCCACCAGCACTGAGAAACAACATGTTTATTATTCCAACGTACGAGCGATGAGTAGTGACTACCATCTCCACACAGTAAACAAACCTGACCAACAAACAGCCCATGGTGCCAAAGCCAGCGAGAAAACGAAGCAAAGCAAAAAGTGACAGGCAGTCCGCCGCGGCAGATGCCACTGCAAAGGAAGCCTGTTGATAAAATCAAAGCCAACTCGTGAATAAGAAACTCTCTAAATAAAATGTTCCGCACACTTTCCGACCCTCCCCTCTCCTGGCGTTTTGTACCACCGACTCCACCCTCTGAATCCAATTACTCACCCTCCCCTCCCTCTAAAGCCGTCCCAATGAGTAAGGCAGGTGACCTTTACATATCGCGGGCTCAATGTTTACAGCCGATCGAGCGAGCGATCGAGTGACATTTCTATCGCAAATGCTACCACTCGTTAACACTTCGCTTATTCACGAGTTACAAAGCAGAAACCTAGATAAACTGTCTGTTAACATTTTCGAACGGGAACTGGAACAAAAGACGACGTCTTCCTACAATCTAAACATTGTCAAGGGTTATACCGTGGCATGCAAGACACGTACGAATGACCGTGTAAGCGATCTACGGTTAGAATACCTTGACCAAATTAATCCCTGTCTAAGCGTTTCAACATTGTTTGCCAACATTTGTTGGATAGCACTTGTGGCAATGTTGCATGGGCGCACGGATAAACGTTACAACATTTGTTACAGATGGCATTGTTGGACACCCTGCTAAACGCGCGTTTCAAAAATGTTGGACGCGTGGCTGAAGCATGATTGGCTGTTGCTAGCGTTGTTGTATTGCAGGGCCGCCAGATAAAACCAAATTTTTGTGTACCTGTTTCAGAGTCCTTTAGACTTCTCGCTTGGTCCAACTACCTGAAGCAAATCAGTAAGAATTCCTACTGGTAGGAGGATGATCAGCTAGTTGATAAGACTCAAGTCATCAAATTGGAAGAAAGATTTTGCATACCTGAAATCCAAAACTCAAGAAAAATGCGAGCTTCCTTCCAAAATGATCCGAGATGCTGCTCAACGCAAGGGCACCAACAAAAAGACCCGCCATAAACACAGCCTGAGTCATTGCTTTGAGATGTCGCTGGTCACAGATTAGATCCCACTGAAGACAAAAACGTTTATAAGACTGAGCTAATTTGTGTGATTTCCATTTTTATTTCCTAAAACTTTTTTTTGAATAAGAAACGGTTTGATGTCAGGCTGTATAATTACAAGATTTTTAGAGGTTTTTAAATTAGAATTGACGCTAGTTATAATTATTCACTAAATTAAGCTAGTCAAAAACCGGGAAAATACCTTGGTATCAGGGTACCATGAAAAACGAATGTCAAAGAGGTTACATTTGAATGGTCATACCATGGCATTCCGTCTACACACTCAAAAGTTAGAAGTACATGTCTCCATAATTGATTCTCGGTGTCAAGGAATAAACTTGAGCCCGCTCGAGTAGATAGAGAAAGATAGATGCCGGACCACCCCCGACCCCTGATTCTTAGCGTTAATTATTGAAGAAATTTGTTTCTACGACGTAGGAATCAGGGGTCGGGGGTGGTCCGGCATCTCTCTTTCTCTATCTACTTTAGGGGTAAAAAAGATTTCCACAGGAGAAAAAGATTTCCCCTGAAAGATGGGTGAAAAAGTTTTCCCAGGAAAAAAAAAATCCAAAAGGAGAAAAACAAAATATCACCCAAAAACAATCTACTGGGAATGAAAAAAACTCAGGGAAATGAAATCAATCAAACACAGATTTTCTCACATTTTCACACCCTAATTCATGCTCATCAATTTGTTTTTCATTCACTGATTTTTTCAAGCAAAATCTGCAATAGAATGTTTTGTGTGAATGTTTGTTTTGTTTTGACAGAAGACGGCTCAAAGAATTTACCAAGCAGAAATGTTCTGTCCCGGCAATCCAAAACAGATTCACATGATTGGTTTTTCTTTCTTTTGTCAATCTTCTGGGAATGATTTTCCCATCTGATTCCACAAAAACATTCAAAGAAACATCATTGAAATCTTCAATGAAATCCAGTCTTTCAGAGATTGGGAGAGATTCTCCCCAGTGATATTTGCTTTCTTCTCGCTCCAAGTTTCTTGAATATCTTTCTGGGTGGGAATGTTTTGTGGGGTTCAAACCTCTCAGAATGCAACACATCAACGAACTTTTTTCATCCCAGTTTTGAACATTAATCAATGCTTTTTTGCTTTTCAGATGGGAGGTGTTGGAATCCAGTTTTTCAACGACGACATTTTCAATCAAGGCAAAAAAAAAATCCCAAAGGAGAAAACAAAATCAATTTCGTAAATGAAAAAGTTTTCCCAGATTTGGGGAATAAAATCAGGAGAAATAACCCACATGAAATCTACGAAAACTGATTTCATTTTGAGATTTTAAAAATAAAATAACTATAAAAAAATCAGGATTTCTCCTGGAAAAAGTGATTTCAAATAATTTCCCTATTTCCCCAGAAAATTAACCCACATGAAATCTATGAAAACTGAATTTATTTCCGCAGGTTCGAAAACGAAATAGTCAAATGAAAAAGAATTTGAATTTCAAATTTCTTTCTCAGGGGAGAAATATATTTGAATTTGAAATATGAATGTAAAACATTCATATTCTGACACGCCAGATGGTATTGCATCATATGCCACGTGTCTACAACGTGATAGAAGGTGATGCAATTCTCAGGTGATAAAGGAAATTTCGACACTTATTGTTCATTCCACACCATGCTTCAAGAAGTACGCCAAACGTTAGGCAGTCTTGGTGAAAAATACCCAGAGGTTAAACCAAATCTCGACAAATGTTTCAAAGATATTCAAACAAAACGTGCGGGTGAGCAGGCAACAACCTCAAAACAAGAAAGAAAGCAAAAGATGGCAGATCTTTTGAGGAAGTCTCTGAACATGATGCGGTTGCAGATTACCTACGAAGGTTTGGAGGATGAAATCGCAACCAACGAAGACGCACTCATTTAGCTTGTGAAAAAACTCTCTGAAGCGATTTCTTCCGCCAAGAAGAAGGTATTAATGTTTGCTGCAAGACAAGGAAAGTTACTGGGTGATGGGAAAAGATATTTGTCGAAGCAGAAATTTAAACACGTTCGAGAGTCATGTGGTTTTACCCGTCGTTACGCCGATTTTTTAATAGCATTACACAAACTGATGGAAGAATATCCAAGACTTTGTTATTGCGCTGTCCCAATTCGAACATTCAAGGCGAACATGAAAGTCATTCGTGGAATCTGCGAAGAAGAATCAATTTTCAGGAAGACTGTCTCATGATACTGAAACAGGAGGACTTTTTGGGCCACGCCGTGGCCGCATATCATTAAAACTTTTCAATAAACTATTAACCATGTGCTAGTTTTTTCAAATCCCCCAAAGGGATCCACGAATTAAATTTATCAGGGTAGCCTGTCCATTTTACAAGCGCGAGTTTTCGCTTATTATCACGGCGAATAGCCTTTTCAATGCGAAATACATCTTGCGTTGTCTTTTGAACTTCCTGTTTATAGAAGCTTCCTTTGATCGGTTCTCCCAACAGATCGACTAAGCGGTATGTCACAGGGTTTGTGTTTAAAACCTCATCGATAACAAATATCTCCTCTGTCCAGTTCGGGGTGGAACCTTTGTCGAATATCATTCGCTTATATTTTGATATTCTAACCCTGTCGCCAACCTTGAATTTTGCTGGGTTGTGTTTAGCATAAATCATGTCCCCGTATAAATTAGCGAACACCTGTCTCTCATTTTTCTGTTTGCTCGCCTCTGCGGGAGTCATTCGAATGCTCGAATGAAAACGATGATTATATTGATTCACTAACTTGTCTAGTTTATCGAAATACACTGTATTATTGTTAGCGCTAAACATCTTAAAGAGTTTTTCCTTCATCGTCTTGTTCCAGCGCTCGACAACAGATGACTTTTCTTCGTTCTCCGTGACATACAATTTTATCCCATTCTTATCCAGGAGATCCTTCATTGTTCCATTGAAAAATTCAGATCCTTTGTCTGTCCAAAGCATCTTCGGTTTTCGCGGGGGCTGCGCCTTCGCAAATATGGATTGGAAAGCATCGGCGACTGTTTGTCCTCGCTTGTCTTTCAGGGGTCGAATCCAACCGAACTTTGAGAAAACATCAATTACCATCAGAAGATATTTGTTTACTTTGTTCCACCTCGAATATTTCCCTATCTCAACTAAATCAGCCGCCCAGATTTTGTCAATTCCATATGCTATGACTCTTCGTTTTGGAAAGCGCCACCGGATTGGCCGGGGAAGTTCGTTTGCCAGATTTTGAGCCCAGCCTTCACTCAAAATCTTTTCCCGTCTTTTGGTGCTCCTAAACCAAGTTTTTGTTTTACATCAATGGTATTTCGCGCCAAAGCATGACCCCACTGTCTTTCTTTCCAGGGAATGGAATCCAAAGCGGCAACCATTTTCCTGTCTGCTTTATTTTTGCATTTGCGTGGATCTGCTTTCTTTGCGCAGACTGAATAATCAACATCGTGCTGCATAGCAACTGCATCTGTTTTTCCTGTGGGTTGCTGTAGAATTTCAAGAATCTTTCCCTTTTCATCGAATCTAACTTGCTTATCAAATGGGTTATAGGGCCCTGTATAGTTATGACCTGGGAGGGTGAATCCTTTCTTTGGTCTTGGTAGTTTTCCGATTAATTTATGAACATCGATTCCGCCGCCGCCATCAAGGTCTATCCGGTCTGTCTTATATTTTCTGTTTGGTCTAATCGCCGTGCCCAACTCATTCAGCATATCGGAAGAGGTTTTGGCAAGAAATGGTTTCATCTTGTCCAGCGCAAAATCCAATGCTTTCCTTTGAGCCTTTTTGTTTTGCAACAATTCACTGGCTCCATAGCGGCCCATTTTAACTGTCTTTTTCCCGAGCCAGGGAAGAGCATGCGCGACACCTGTCAATGCTAATTCACCAATGCCCCCACCTTGTGAGGGCAGACTCAGTTTCCCCGTACGAATCTTGTTTTTTTGATTCCACAGGAAGCGCAATGGCAAAACCACATCTTTCTTCCATTTTTTGCAGTCATATATCCAGATGGATTCACGCATTCAGTTTGTTTTTTCTCCTTCACGCAATATGACTTCATTTTCAATGGAAATTTTCTTTTATGAATGTTTCATTTTGCATTGTATCAGTCAGACTGAGAGGTTTGAGAATATCATAGAAATCTTTCCCCTGCGATCATTGATGGAGGAAAAACAAGCAATAATACCCGCAAAGGACACTGTTGATGTTTTGATACTGACTGCTGTTCCAGATCACCGGTTTGCCTCTTCTGAATTCTTGGGGGAATCCCATTCCAAAACTATCAAAATACCACGTGAATTTCCCAGCGGGAGTGAAGCGACCGGGCGCGCAACAAACCCAATGAGTTCCTGCATTTTTGAGTGAATCAAGATTGATGTTGCAGGGGCTGTGTTTTTGGGGCATGAATTCATCCCTTGCAAAGATGCCTTTGAAATTGGGAATCCCCAGATATTCAATCCACTTCATGAGATCAACATTGTTAGGGGTTTGTTCACGAACTTCGGTTTCACAAAATCGCCCCGAGAACTGGGATGTTGTTGAATGGGCTGTTCGTCCCTAACAGAAGCCCCGCTCCTTTTTTTGATTTTTTTTTACCCATTCCAACAGGGTTTCGTCCCCAGTTACCGAAGAATGGGGGAGGTGGCCCCCAAGGGGCTCCCAATCTTGGAGCACCTTTTCCTTTTGGGCGTCCAACTCTTGGAGCACCTTCTCCTTTTGGTCTGCCAACTCTAGGTGCTCCTTTCCCAAACAAATTTTTAACCATGTCAAGAGCTAGCGGAATACCAATGGATGCCAGCACAGTTCCCAACAATCCTCCAGACTGTTTTGCTGATGGTTTCATCACCAACTGTCCTCCTGATTTGAGGGCAACCAAAATGTCCTGTTTCTGTTTAGTTGTCAACAGATGTTTATTATCAATCAGTTTCTGAATTTTATCTTGGGGGATGAGAAACCCACTTGTTTGCCCCTCTCCTTTCAGTCGCGGTCGCTGCGCTCCCTTTCCACTTATCTTTTTCACAACTTGACTCGCTCCTTCACTTGCCAGTCCAGCCAGTGCTGACAGCCCAAGTGTCTTAGCCAGGGTGGGTGCCAGGGAACGAGCTAAGGGAACAATAGCAGAAAATAAACTTCCACCCTGCCTCATCACCTTTTTGATTTGCGTTTTCGATATCTTTATCTCAACTCCCTTTCTCAAAGCCGCAGCTTTGTTGATTCGCCTTATTTGATTGGCTCTCAGCATCAGTTCATCACTTCCGCTTGTTTGATTGCCATCCAATCTCAGGGTGATAGGGCTGTTTGTTCTGAATGCTCTTCCAAGCTTGTTTTTTTGCCCTTCAGATAAATTTACTTTATATGGGTGATATGTTGTCATTTTAAATGATAACATATGTTTTCGCTGCGCTCGACTCGGCTCGCAGATCACACGATAACTAATTCATTTCCAATTTTATCAATTTTCACCATTTCTTCATAGAGAACTATCGCAATGTACATTGAAGTTTGCAGCTGCATCTGCGTTCAATCGATATCTGAATATCAACTGCTTGGGGTCTCTTGTCGGTTTTTCAGTTTGATAAGTCAGATCGAAATAAATCAATCCATAAAGAGAATTGAAATTGGCTAAATTCAATTGTGTTCCAGTGTTATAGTCATTTTTCCTCATTGCGTAAGCCATGACATCCTGGAATATTCTTACTTTGCTTTCACTGTCATACTCTGTTTCCGGGTAAAAAACCCCGTTTCCATACTCTAGCCTGCAGTTCGACAAGGATGAGCCGTTATCTGCCTCATTCAGCTTGAAAGTATCCATAAGATAAGGACTATCTTCTGCAGGATCATCATTGGGTAGGGCTGTTCTTTTCAAATAAATGAAAATATGCCTCACATTGTCAATGCTCGCTGAGATCTGGAAGAATCCTGATGATGTTGCGGGAGCTCATTGTTGATACATTTCCCTCAGATATTTCCATTGCGTTTCTTTCAGGAATGCGTCGCATTTGTCATACAGAGAATCTTTGGGAGTCAATCTTGGCACCCAAAGCAAAAACCGGTTCACAACAACTCTTCCAGCATCAACGCCGTTTGCCATATGAATGAGTTCCCCATCAGCATTGAGGGCTATCTCAAATTGCAGCTGCATAGGCACAAGCATCTTATCTTCCAACTCTTCGAAAAAGGAAAAACGATTCAGGGGAATAATCGTATTAATGTTGCGCCGCCGTTTCCATCGTTTTGCACTGCTTGAGATTGTATCCTGCGAGCTTCAAATCCTGCATTCGTATTAGCGGTTGTTCTAGTCGTATCCAAATACCAGAAACTGTTCTTAGCTACTGATCTGCTGAAGTCATCGGAGTATTCCAGCAAATTCTTTGCGAAACAGACTTTATGCAGATTATCAGTATCATAAACAGTCTTTGCTGAAGATTTAATCTTTATGTGCTTAATCAGGGAATGAGCGCCATTGATCACCGTGATCCTGTCAGCTGCTGCATAGCCAGCACCATCTGCCAATTTTTGGAGTTGAAACTGCACCTCGAAATAAGCATTATACCAATCATAGAATGCAGATCGGTCATTAATTGTGAATTTATAACCACCTTTGTCTTGAGGTTGGCCATTAGCTGGAGCTCTGATTACATCATCCAGCTGGAAGCGTACTAATTCATTTCTCTGAAGATATTCATTCGATCGAAAAGCCATTTTATATTCTTTTATTTCTTTTCCGGATGCCTTGCCCAGAGATCAGCCTGTTCAATATAGCATCAGCACTTTCTCCCTGCGGTCGCGCTCCGGAGGCAGGGGCTGATTGTGGGCCACCCCGGCGGCCTGAGGTTGACGCCTTGGCACGTGGTGTCTGTTTCTCACTGGGTTTTCCAATTCTGATATTCCCCAGTTTTTTCATGATCAAATCACCAGATTTTTCTACCATTTTTTGCCGAGTTTATCTCCAGCGTGAGAAATTCCTGATTCCAATGCTTTTTTCGCAACGGGTTTTGCGAATTTCTTGAAAACTGCGGATGCAACAGCTCTCATTGGTTTAAAAATATTATCCACAATCAAACCTGTTCCTTTGTGCCGATAAACAAACCGCCCCAATTTGGGGTGGAAAAAACGAGAGAATTCATATGCTTTCATTTTATTACCTTTTTCAAGATAAGCGAGAACGCTGTATCGGCCCCATTCAAATCAACAACCCTTCTTTTCCCATCGGTGATATAGATTCGAATGGAGCTTATTGTGTTTTTATTCACAGGGTTGAATGTTACTCTCATGGGTTCAAGGGTGAAACTATATGATGGCCTCAGCACAGATGTTGAAAAGGAATAAATGATATCACTCTCTGCTCCATCAACAAGCGAATCGCTTGTGAGATCGCAGTGAACGTTCAACATATCAGTATCTTGACTGAGGTTTGGAACTCTGGGGCCAACATTAACTTTGTCTTTCAGAATCTTTTTCTCAAAACCAACGAGATCGCTGAAGTTGGATTTGGTGAAATCCAGCTGATAATTTTCTGCCAGTGTGATTGTTACTCTGAAGGTTGCGCTATCAAAAGCAAGATTGATTGGGAAAATGTCATCTTTTCCAGCTTCTTTCACCACTGTTGCTTTTTGAATAAAGTTATTCATCCCCTCATATTCCCAAACTCCAGCTGGGAAGGCGATATCGGAAAATGTTTTCCCACCGTCAGAGCTGAACCTGATCAGTTGATTCTTGCGGCCAGCATTGATGTTATACCACGTAAAACTCATATTGATAACTCTGTTAAGCCCAACAACATATTGGGAATTTTGATCCAAAGCAATGGGCCGATTGAATTTTGTTGTGAAATTTTCTGGTTTGTTGCCGCCAGTCTTGGCGGAAAAGGAGGATAAAACAATTTCTCTTTCCATTTTAAGGTCTGAAATAGTTTTTGTAGAGCTTCTCATGTTGGGATCTGTTAATAATCCCCTCTTTCAGGAGAAGATCGAGAATGCTAACTCCAGTATTTCTGAGGTCAACGTTTGTATTCCCAGCAAGGATGAAGCCAACGATGACTTCAAGCTTCTGGAGAAGATCTGTGGGGTTGGAGAAAAAACGGATGGTGGCCGGTCGCTTCGCTCCACCCCTTTTGGCCCCCGAACCTGTCAATGTTGTTGCTTTCTGTTTATAATGCTTGATGAATTCATTTAATGTTTTCAATGCATAATCTATCCTTTGATGCTCTTCCTTCTTTTGTTTTGCAGTCATTTCCCCCTTCTTGAATTTTTTGGTGGTAGAAGCTTTAAACCCTTTCAATTGATTTCTGCTATAGTTTGATTCAGCTAAAACCTCTTCAAGATATTTTTTTCTGGATATTTCAAGATATTTCTTTTTTCTGGGGAATTAAGGGTTGTATCCACTGTATTATAATTGAAGAGATGCAAGTCGGCTAGAATCTGATTAGCTTTTCCTTCAGCGATCTCTTCATATTCAGGTGGTTCATCTTCTTCTTCTTCATATTCAAGCGGGTCTTCCCCTTGATATGTTGGGGGGTCGACAATTTGCTTCTCTGCTTGCGGAATAATCTCATCAGCAAAAAGACCGTCCACATCCATATCTTCAAATGGGTCTTCTTCTATCGCATAATCTATCTCTCCAACTTTCTTTTTCCGGGGTTTTGGCAGCGACCTCAGCGGCCTCAAATTCGACGCAATCACCTCATCCAGTTTCGATGTGACTGGCTTGAAAATTTTTTCAAGTCCGATTTGACTTGTCTCTTCACCCAACTTTTTCTGGGTGATAACATCATGAACAAAGTTGATTTTTTTTACCCAAAGCAGATTTGCTTTTGGCAATTTCTTGCCATTTCAATAAACTCATTTTATTATGAAGAACAAGTATTGAACATCATGTTCAATAAGATGTAGAACATGATGTTCATCAATAAAATGAAGATCCCAAATTATGATTGCCATGACCCACTCACCAATTTCCAACAACTTCACCCTTTCATGCCTGATCGAGCTTTCAGAATGTTGATCTGTGGCCCTTCAGGATCGGGGAAAACAAATGTTCTTCTGGATATGATCCTCCGCCTGTTGTATTACGATAAAATTTATCTCTATGCGAAAAATCTTGACCAATCCAAATATCAGCATCTGCTGAAAACATTTCGTCCAATCAGCAAAGAAGCTGGGTATGATGTTGTGGAAGCATCCCCGGATAAAATCATCCCAGTTTCTGAATTGTCAGGGGAGAACCAAAAACTGGTTGTTTTCGACGATTTTGTTTGCGAGAAGAATCAAAAGCCATTGGTTGATTATTTCATTCAGGGCAGACATCGCAATTGCTCTGTGATTTATCTTTCGCAAAGTTATTTCCAAACACCAAAAGATATCCGTTTGAATTGTTCGCATTTTTGCATCTTTAAATTCCCAAGCAACAAAGAAATTACGGCGATCTGCAGTGAAAACAATGTCAACAAAGAAGATTATCTGAAAGCAACGCATGATCCGTTCTCTTTCCTCTATGTGGATAATCCGAGGAATTGGATCGCTAAAAATTTTGATGAAAGCATTTAAAATGAGCTATTCAAATGGACTACTTTCTGAAACAAGCACCTCCCAGGAAGGAAAAGATGGAAAAGATGGATTGCCAGGCGTTGGTTTCAAGCTGACGCCTTCAGGGGATTATGACCTGCAAAGGAAACGCATGACCAATGTCGCCGAAGGAACGGGAAATTCGGATGCAATTACCAAACATCAAGTTGACACGCTTGCAACGCAATTGCGGGCAGATTCACTTCAGGTTGATGGTTCCTCGCATATGACTGGGGATCTTGATCTCAGGGGACAAAAACTTATCAACCCCGGGGAAATAGAAATGAATCGCAAACTGATGAAGACAATGATTTGTCAGCGGTGAATATGATCACGTTGAAGTAATTCCACCCCAATGCTCCAGCGCACACTCATGAAGTCACGAAGGATATTGATTTGAAAGAACGTTTCAATGTTGTCCAATCAAAACAACAAACATGGCATGATTTGGGAGCGCATTATAACAACCTTGTTTCTTATAATGACGTCAAGAATGTCTTTCTCAGCCGCAAAGAGGCGTTTCCAATGGAGACGACTTTGGATATGGGAAATCACACCATTTTCAATGTGAAAGACCCAACCATTGCCGACCAAGGCGCAAACAAAAGATATGTGGACGACCAATCCGCGAAAAAGCTTTCGTTGGAAGGTGGAACAATGACTGGAAACCTGGATATCAATTCACAACAAATCAACAATATTGCAGCGCCAACTCTTGAACATCAACCCACGCCAAAATCTTATGTTGATCTCAAGATAGGAGATGTGGTAGTCCACACGATAGAATTAGAAGAGAAGCTTAAAAAATATGTAAATGAATCGCATATCACGTCAATCTCGCATCCAAAGGACGCATTCCGGTATCTGATGGAAGATGTGGATGAATCCAGCTCTGAACATAATATGACAGTAACTGGAATAACTGATTTTTCAAATTCACCGCATCTTTTCAACAAGAAGGCTTATGATTTGAGAATAACAAAGGATCATTTTAATGAATACTCTGGGAGACTTGGATTCAATATGTTCAAACTCCCAGAAGGAGAATACACTATTTGCATTGAATTCTTCCCCGCGTCAATGGATGGTGTCAGTGTTAATGTCGTGAGCACAAGTCTGAATATCAATCAACAATCAACAAAGAAGTTTTCGGGTTACAGCAGATCCATCATCCACATGCATAAATGGGAGATCTCTCCGCCTGAATTCATTTATCTGAATCTGAAATGGCGGGGAACCACCCAAGACCTGAATGAAGGAAATGCAAATCTGATCGTGTATGGCATTGCTGGATTTCAAGCGGATGTTCCGAGCTCTGTAATTGATGCGCCTTTTGTTTTTCGAAGCAGGGAGTGGGAAGATGGTGATGGAGACTGCACTTGATTTGAATGGACACAACTTGTCTGGGAGCCGAATTGTGGAAACCGGCATCTTTCGAAAAAATGATGATAGCAAAAAATTTTTGTTCATCGCCAGCACCTCAAAGTTTCTTTTCTTCCCAATGAAAACAAAACTGTTGGAAGTGGGGTTATTTCATGCCTCAATAAAGAATGTCCCAAAGATTGATCTGACTTTCTCCATGTCAGTGAATAACCGTAAATTTGAAAGAACCTGGACTGGGAATAGAAGCAGAAGCCTGAAATACAACATTGGGAATGGAATTGAAATCCCAAGCATGACTAATTTTTCTTTTTCCCCTCAAGAAGACCTGCAGATCGGGCTGTATGAGAAAGTTTTTCTTTCGCTGGTTTTTGTTGTCATGCCATGAAAAAAGGAAGAAACAAACTCCCCCCTGAAAGATGGGGAGAAACCGTATGAAATCTTAAAAATCTTTGATTTTCAAATTATTTTTTGTGAAATTGATTTTTTTCTGAAACCTGCAATTTTCAAATTGAATTTCGTAGATTTGTAAGTTTTCATGTGGGTTTTTCACCCTATTAAAATGTGGAGACTAGTCGACGCAGACACATTATTCCCAATCACAGGACAATATAGAACTCTCCAACAATTAGGACAAGAGATGGGATTAACCAAGCAATATCTCTCCCAGCAAATGAAGGACCCGTTTACAAATCTTTTTATCTATGACGGTAGGAGAGTTAAGATAGCGAGACAAGAGTTTTTTCAATATGGAGTTTCAGAAACTCCGCGTGGGGAGATAATAGCTAGATTCCCCAGTTTAGCTGACCTCGCTGGAATGTATGAAGTTCCTTATTCAACTGTCTATTCTGCATCTAAAAGAATGAGTAATGATGGTTTTTGGTTCAAGAAAGGGCGGAAAAAATCTTCTTCCAGCGTACGCAGGGTAAAGGGCCGTTGATAGAGCATTATCTCGATGATGAGCTTACCCCCACTGAAAATACATACCCATTGAAAAGAATTCAGATTGAGATTTCATCTGACAATGGGGAGAAACGGAGATTTAATTCCGCTGCTGCTGCTGCAAAAACTTTGGGAATAGATTCAAGAACGATTCCAAACGCTTTAAAAGCGGGAAGAACGTATATCACCCGCAGACGGGATGGAAGAAGATTTGGCATAAAAAAGATATCGCATCAAGAAGAACCTCCAGAAGTGGAAAAGCCAGTGGAGATATGAAATTGAAAAGTTTTCTCCAGAGAACTTGTTTTGTTTGGAGAAAAAGTTTTCCTCCAGAAAAACTTTTTTTGTTTGGAGAAAAAGTTTTCCTCCAGAAAACTTTTTTGTTTGGAGAAAAAGTTTTCCTCCAGAAAAACTTTTTTGTTTGGAGAAAAAGTTTTCCTCCAGAAAAACTTTTTTTGTTTGGAGAAAAAGTTTTCCTCCAGAAAGGAAAACTTTTTCTCCAAACAAAAAAAGTTTTTCTGGAGGAAAACTTTTTCTCCAAACAAAAAAAGTTTTTCTGGAGGAAATCTACGAAAATCAATTTGAAAATTGCAGATTTCAGGAAAAACGCCCGCCCGCCCGCTTACCCGCTTGTTTGGAGAAAAAGTTTTCCTCCAGAAAAACTTTTTTTGTTTGGAGAAATACTTTTTTTTGGTAAGCGGGCGGGCGGGCGTTTTTCCTGAAATCTGCAATTTTCAAATTGATTTTCGTAGATTTCCTCCAAAAAGATTTCTGGTTTCAATGAAATCATCCGCAGTCAGATTTTTCACCAGATTTGACAGGGGAGCAGCCATGAATCTGGCAGAATCCAAAAATCGAATTTCATGCCAAAATTTCTTGTCTTTTTTCCACCACTCTTCTGTTTTCTTCACTCCCATAAGAATCTTTTTGGAGAAAGAAATGAACTTCTCTTCATTGTTTGGAATGCAAGTGATATCTCCTTCCACCACTCCCAGGTTTTTCACGAAAAGATGAGAATCATGCCCAGTCAGGTTGTGGAAAATAACTGTGATGAACTTGGGTTTCTTGAAATTCAGATTGCAAGATTCATGAGCTGCTCCCCTAAATTTTCCTGTGAAATGACAGTGGTCTCTGACTTTCTTTTCACCCTCATTGAAATCTTCTTCACAAATCCAGCAGGTTTTGGAGTTTGTGAATTTGATTTCATCTTCTTCCCTGAAAATCATCTTTTTTGGGAACCTGAATTGTTCCTGAATCTGAAAGACAAACTTGGTGATCTTTTTCACAAAGATTTCCCCCACATCAACCTCATCATTTTCTGCCCGGAAAAGGACGGGTTTTCGTTTAATGAATGGGAAAACCAAATGAAACGCGAAAGAACAGGGAATATGCTTTTGAAATTTCTCAGTGAAACTGTTTGTTGTGTCCCTGCTGACTGAGGAAATCTTTTCTTGCCTGGCTTCAAAATCAGCAAAGATGACGAATGGGAAATCCATTTTTTTATTGAAGTTTTTGAACTTCACTTCACTCCCCTTCTCAGGCATTGTGATTTTCACCGCATCGAAATTCCCGCATGATTGGAGGTGATTTTCCAGCTTTTCTTGACTGGGGAAATGATTGAGACATCTCCTGCAGAAATTGAGTGAACCGTTGTGATTTGAAATTTGTTTTGACAAAAGTCTGCTGAGACTTTTTATCCAGCAATAATGAGATTTATCCCCCAATTTAATCCGTAGCAGATCAATTTCTTTTCCTGTTTGGGTGGAAATTCTCAGCGGAAAAACCTTTCCATTTGTGAAACCAAAAACATTCACAGAAAGTCCTGAGTTTCTTCTTTCAAACTTGTCAATATCTGACAGTGGAGTTGGGAAAGAAATTTCTCCCCAATTGAAGCTTGTGGATTGTCTCTTCAGTTTGGGTGAAATTCTTTCTGGATGAATTTCAGTGGCGAAAACTGCTCTTGTCACTGCCCATTTGAAACAAAATTCATCGTGATTCTTCAAATTCACAATCGCTTTCTTATTCCTCAATGTGGAGGGAAGTTTCACCCATGAGCTTCCTCCCAACGGGTGATATTCAGCGAAGTGAATTATTAATTCAATAACTCTTTCAAACCTCCAATTTGATCCCCGTCTTTGGAAATTTGCAAGATTCTCAAGAATCCGTTCAGCCATCTCGCTGAATAAATCTTCTCTGTTTGTTCCCTCTAAATTTGTTTCTATTCGGGAATGAAAATCAGCTGGTTCTTCAATCACTTCTCCAGTTGATAAATTTCTGAATGACCCCATGTGTCGAAGCCAAGAACGTGTTAGAACATCATATAGAATAATCATGCGACATCACGTCTGCTGTACACGTTCGACGTACTATATTAATGAAAGAAAAAATTCGTGTCCCGAGCAGGATTCGAACCCACTTCTCCCCGTACACTAGTCGGGCGTGATATCCACTACACCATCGGGTCACCACGCTGGATACGTGGCAACTTATTGATGTTAATAGATAGAACGTGGCCAATCCATAGAACATTTTCCTTTCATAGTACGTTTCATAGCCTCTGAAAACCTCTCCAGGTTTAGTACATTTCTGAATGATCCTATGTGTCGAAGCCAAGAACGTGTTAGAACATCATATAGAATAATCATGCGGCATCACGTCTGCTGTACACGTTCGACGTACTATATTAATGAAAGAAAAAATTCGTGTCCCGAGCAGGATTCGAACCCACGTCTCCCCGTACACTAGTCGGGCGTGATATCCACTACACCATCGGGTCACCACGCTGGATACGTGGCAACTTATT
Source organism: Cladopsammia gracilis (assembly GCA_022457155.1). Classification (NCBI taxonomy): domain Eukaryota; kingdom Metazoa; phylum Cnidaria; class Anthozoa; order Scleractinia; family Dendrophylliidae; genus Cladopsammia; species Cladopsammia gracilis. The sequence goes on from JAJGOT010000064.1 coordinate 738,152, forward strand.
GATGTTAGTAGATAGAACGTGGCCAATCCATGGAACATTTTCCATTCATAGTACGTTTCATAGCCTCTGAAAACCTCTCCAGGTTTAGTACATTTCTGAATGATCCTATGTGTCGAAGCCAAGAACGTGTTAGAACATCATATAGAATAATCATGCGACATCATGATGGTGTAGTGGATATCACGCCCGACTATTTTTCTGGAAGAGATTTGTGACTGTCTGTCTGTTGTTGGCTAGAAACCCATGGGGAGTGAAACCATCTCTCCCCGGAATGCGATATTGTCTCGCAAAATTCTACAGAGCTGATCTTTCTACTTCAACTTTTGTTTCCCAGAGTTTGCTGATCTGCTGTTTCAATCTTTCAACCGCGGGATTCATTTTTCTTTTAAGTTGGGTTGTGGATTGTTGAAGCCATCTTGTCCAGTCGGTGAAAGTATCAATCACTCTTTCAACTACCCTAGGAATATTCTTTTGTTTTGTTTTGACTTTTTCAGGGATAAGAACAGGAACATCTATCTCTTCATTTTTGAAATCCAATGGATTTCTTCCGCGGAGAAACGTTTCCAATTCTGCTTTTCTCATTCGCGACCAACCTTTCAACCCAGATGATCTGGCGATAGATTGCAATTCTTTCAATGTTGGCATTTTAAATAAAAAAAAGATTTCTATTTAAGGTTACAGTGTACCTTCAGATCGAAAATTTATTGAAAATTTTTTTTTGGCGTTAAAATAAAGTTTACAGAATGAACTTTCATCCAAAAAAAAAGTATCGAAAAATAGTGAAAATTGACGGAGAAATGACGGTATAACTTTTGTGGGCGGAGTTTGTTTATTAAGCGATATGTTTTTTTAAGCGCCGTTTTCTCAAAGTTAATTTTTCGCTTGTTGGGGACACTTTAAAGAGCTACAACTCAAAGGGAATTTGTTCGATTTTCCTTAAATTTGGACAGAAGCTAGGCTAACATATAATCAACAAAAACGTGTCGGCGAATTTCTTAATTCCGAAAACTTTTTCGTCAAGAGGCATTTCCGTGCAATCATTCCAATTTTTTTTCTCCCCTTTTCGAAAATATTCTGTAGCTTTTCACTGCAATTGAATATGGAAAATCGCCGACACGTTTTTTTAGCGCTTCGTGTCCGGAAACCCGAGAACAAATCAAATTAGCAAAATATAATAATCGCTTTGAGTTATAGCGTTTTAAAGCTGATTCGGACGTTCGAATTTAGACGTCGCAAAAAATTCGACAATTCATTTTATTACCGAATGGTTTCCATATTTAGATAGCCAGCTCTATAAGCTTTAATTTGATATCTGGGTTTAGGTATATTAAGTGTAATCTTAAGACGCTAGAGCTGTTATACTGGAGACACCCCCGAAGGTACACTGTAACCTTAAAATGAAGTTTTCAATTGAGGAAGAAGGAAAAGAAAAAAAAAGTTTTCTGGAGATTCAGCGATGCAACTCTGGAGACAAAGCTTGACTCCCGAACAATTTATCTCGCTTTGAAAAACAGGAGAGAAAAGTATAAAAGAAGATCTAATGGAAAAGTTTTTTTCATTCGAGAGGAAAAGGAAGAAAAGATATTCGTCATTGATGGAGAAGATTTCAAATCCCTCGATCAGATCGAAGAAAAGTTTGGTATTTCCCCAACAAAACTCTTGAACCAAATCTTGAAAAAGAAAAAGCATTTCATTGACAGCGAAGAAATTTCTCATTCAGTTGATTGGATTTCCCCAGACATGGAGAGAATCATGGATCTGGAGAGACAAATAAAAATGTATGAAAATATAGGCAGAAAGTGTAAAGAGATTAAAACTGGGATATCAGTGAAGAAAAAATAAATACCTTTGGTATTTATTTATTCAAAATCATCCTCAAACTCATCATCCTCCAGTTGTTCATAAATGGAAACAGCTTCGTGGAAAAGGGTGACAAAACAATCACTCACTGAACAGGTCACGGCTTTGCATCCACCACAAAATATGCGGGAAATTCGGAAGATAAGATGGCCTTAAAGTTTTTCCCCAATGTATTCATTCGGATTAAAACGAACTGGTTTTCTTTTTCCTTTTGGATCATTAAAACTGAATCTCAAAAATGGGACAGAAATAAATCCTCTACCGTTTATTCGCAGTTTAGCATAAACTTTTTCCATTTCACTCCTGTCACTTTTTATCAGGGTGAAATCGGTTGCTTTATAATTCCCAAATTTGGGATTCAAAGCTGCGACTGCTGATTTATTTTCCATCGCCAAATGTCTGATTTGGGTTTGAATCTCCTGAAACTTTTTCTTGATTTCAAATGGGGATTGATCCAGATTTACTCCCAATGAAAATCCGTTTTCATTCCTGTAAATTTTGAAAATGCATTTCTTGATTTCAAATTTAACTGGTTTATTATTTATCTGGAGAGGAATTTCAACAAATGGATGTGCTGTGTTTTTCAAAATTGGTTCTCCCGTTTTGATTTCACTTGCTTCGATATTCATTTTCTTTGGAGACAAAAAAATAATTTTTTTATTTAAATTGGGAGTCATATTTCATCCCATATTTCTCCAGATTTAACCCCAAATCAATCATTATCCCATCGACTGCTTCCATTGCATGAAGAATTCACTTTTTTTAAATTGTCCACTCCTCAGGGAAAAACGTAAATCAGACAGTGTTTTCTCATAGGTTGTGAAACTAAACTTTGCCTTCTCAATTCGACTTTTGAAATTCTTCATTTCATTAATTCTTTTCAAGATTAATCCAGCTCCTGAAATCACACCCAAAACAATGGGATTCATTGTAGCTGCTCCAGCAATTGTTCTAATCGCAACAAGAGCGGAAGATGAAAGATTTGAAATCAAATTCAATCTCCTGAAATGTTGATGAGCTATTTTCAAACACCAAAATCTTTTGTGGTAATACTTGTATAATTGCGTTATCTCCCCAACTGTTTCTGCATCCAGTGTGGGATCGATCGAAAATGTAATCGAAAATGGATTGTTTATTCATTTTTCTTGGAGAGAAATCTTTTTCTCCTGTGGAAATCTTTTTTACCCCTAAAGTAGATAGAGAAAGAGAGATGCCGGACCACTCCCGACCCCTGATTCCTACGTCGTAGAAATGTAGTGTATTTACCCAAACAAATTTCTTCAATAATTAACGCTAAGAATCAGGGGTCGGGGGTGGTCCGGCATCTCTCTTTCTCTATCTACTCGCTCGCAGGCTAAACAACTGGACTTGATGCGCGCGCATTTACCTCTGAAACAGCACTCGTAAATGGCCCTTGAAATTCGTACTTCTGACAACTTGGGCAACATTTTCCAGGATCGCAGGTCTCATTACCAGGCATGGAAACACAGGAGAAACGAGGCGAAGCGCCATAGAAGATCTGAACTAGGATTTGAGCTCCTGTAGGAATCGACACCAAACAGAGGAAGCTGAAAAGAGCCATCTGATATCGACCAAATCCACCTGTCAGCCACAGAAGATCATCAAACCCGTAGCTTTTGTTTTCCTTCACGTTGTCTTCCTTTTTAGATATTTGAGAATTATCATCGGCCATTATAATTACTCCGTTGGATTGACTGTTATAGACTGTGGAGAGATGATTTATGTAAAGTTATATATAATATTTCACAACATCACAATTTTGCGGCACTAAAGTTGGCGCAATTGTCCAGTGATAATGAAAAGAAAACGAACAAACGCTGTTTAGAAATGGTGCCTATCGTCAGTTTAAGCTTGACGTAGTAGCACTGGATAAATGCATGCAGAATGACAGATTTGATAAATCGCTCTGTAATGCATTGGCAGCACAGCAAAAATGCAAGTTAATACAGCCTCATGCTGAAGGGTACTCCGGTTCATATGAGCTATATAGTTATGTGCTACCCGTGACTCATCTCAAGTTGGATGTAGTCAGTACTGTACTGAGTAATGAGTGTGGCTTGGGTCTAAAATTAGGTATCAATTTAGGTGACTGGTCTGAAAATGGGTATCGATTTAGTGTTAAGTGTCTACTGCGTTTGCGCGTAGACATTTTACTGATGAAAATCACAATTACAATTAAATCACTCACGACGAAAACGATCTCGTTCAGTTTTTGGTGCCCAATCCTCAACTTTAATTTAGTTCCCAGTCCTCTGACGACAGGGGCATATAAGATATTTTCTTTCTTGTTAGATATAAATATTGTTTCATATTGAAGTATGTCCAAGATGTCTTTCACACGGTAACCGAAACAGGAACCGATTACCAGACTGCCATCGGGACAAGTTGAATTTGTGCTTCGCCCCGAGAAAGAACACGTCATACAACTGGCATATCTTTCGACAAGAAATACAGAAGGAAGGCGAGACCATCGTCCAATTCGTCACAAGGCTTTTCGACTGTTTCCAAGATCAAGTCATTGACAATTGTTCTTCCACGAATTAATTGCGAACGAAGCCTCTCGCCGAAATGGATCTAACTCTAGACCGCATGTTGAACATCGCTCAAGGAATGGTAGCTTTGGAAAGCCGGTCACGTCAAATCGCCGAGGAGAACCAGTTTACCAACGTCTATAGCATCAGCCGACAAGTTGAGTAGGAAAAAGATGCCAGAGAGAACGTCAAAGTCCGTCGAAATCGAAATAAACGCAGTGCTCTCGCTGCGGGATCAATGGTCATTCTGGAGATAATTGTCACTGTTCACGCATTGTGACATATATTTTAAATGTGAAAATCCCTGGCATTTTATGTCGATGTGTCGCAGCAAGACTCCGCAAGGTGGTCGAACAAACTTCGACTCACAACGTGGACGACGTAATTGTGACAAAGGAAATGTGAAAGGAAAGTCCCGTGGAAACCGTGTACGCTATGTTGATGAGCAAGCCTTACCATCGTTGTTTGACACATTCCGATCACCGGACTCTGACATGACAGTGCTGATGCCTACACCAAGTTGTGCCAGATGTCAGGGGTAGGGGTATGGTTCGACTCCCAAAATTTACTAATTTTGAGGTGTTCTTTCCAGCAGTGTCGTAAAAGTAAGATTTTCGCCACATGGCCAATACCAAAAGTTGAAAAAACATGAAGGGTATTTTTTAGGAAGTATTTAATTCCAGTAGGGAGTCAGAACGCTTAGCTCTAATTGAAAGTTGGACGAAGGAGCTGAAAGATGAAAGAGAAAAATTGTCGTTGAATGTTGAAGTAGATTCCGCCAGTTGTGCAGTTCCCTAACAAATGACTGGAAGTTACTACGACGCTCGCACTCAGGCAGATAAAAGGGCATTGTTGCACGCAAATGAGGTCCGGCCAACTGATATTTCGAATATAAACTTTGATGAAACTGCGGTTTTAGCGTAAGTTTTTAAAGAGTCTATGTATCCGAACCCTGTAGATGTACATGTAGATATGTGGTCAGTCGATGACAGGTGAAACGTGTAAAGCTTCCAGATCAATTTTTGCAAACCTTTACTAAATCGGGCGCAAAAGTAATGAAAATACAACCCACGCAAAAAATTAAAAGTCATCGGAGTGGTTTTGGCCTGGTGACAATTGATACGTTTCTTACCAAATCGTCGATCTGTTACCAATGTGTACTTCCTAGCTTCACGAGTATCACTTGAAGGAACAATTTCAATTGACGGGGGTGAGAATGGTTGCCGTTAAAATAAAACGAACACAGTCAAAACGATACTGAATTCACCTGCATTCAGTAATGCATACTGATTTTTTCATTAAATCAGTTTTAGGGTATATAACTGAAAACATTCTTTACTTCACCTAACAACCACTGCGTTGCTAGCAAAGGTTCTCGGCAGCAAATTGGCTGGATTTCAAAAATTTGTTCAGTGTTTTTACCCTTTTTATTTTTGCAAAACATAGAGCTAGAGTGGGAGCCTGGCTCACTCCTACTTCCTTACTCGCTTGTTTTGACAACCCCTAAGTCCTCATATAAGTATAGTCAGCGCTCATTCGTCTCTCGCAAAAGTGTTTTCACAAGAAAATATTTCCGATTCAATTTGACTTTCATACTATCTGATATTTATATTATATTTTTGCCCAGTGTTATTAAGTTGCGATATTGGATTTCGATGCTCTCCAGACAATTTTTTTGGAAGATATTTTCATAATTTATACAAATATCTTCTAATGCTACCGTGCCATGGGTAGTCGTTCGTTCTTTCGTTGGACCGTCTTGGACCAAAAATACTTCCTAGGGTGCGGTAGGGAAATTCCCGACTAGGGTAGGGTAATGTTAATGATCTTGAAATTTCTTCATTTCTGGAGAATCACATTCTGTTTATCGTAAGTAAATCTCACTTAGAAAATCCCGATAACTGTTATCGGGACTTGATCAGTGAAGCGAGATAAAACTGGTTAATGTCCCTGAAAGATTGTTGGTTTTCGTGACGGCCAAGCACCGTCTGACAAGCTCGAACACCGAATGTCCATATTAGATATGGGGTACAGCATATAAAGGACTGTGACAAAATTATTGCCTGCGTGAGGAATGCTCTTTGAGTCAATTTTCTCTAAAATATATACTTTATAAGTCCTTCCTTTTTCGCTATGCGTGCGGAAGAAACTATTGATAAGTTACTTGAAGTTAAATCTGCCATGTTTCCTTGAGAATGGAGTTATAATTCAGAAAGGAATTCATAGCGGTTTTTCTTTTTTTTATTGAGAGCTTACGCAATTTCGAGAAAGTTTATCACTGACTTCGCTTGCTAACTAAGATAGGAAATTGAGCCTTGAATGCTATTTTTGAAATTATACAAATGCTGTAGCAGAGCGATTCCCCACAGGTCACATTTGTTGGTTGTTGGGAATCCATGCGGAATTTTTTTTCCATGTTAAAAAATAAACCGTCAAGTCCGAGGATTTAAAATCAACCAACTTCCAGCCCGCATAAATAAAATCGTTCGCTTCATCGACACCGACTAAAACCGAGTGGTCGAGTCAAAAGCTACCTACTATAATACACCTCCGATCCTCATGTTTCAAAACTTGTACAGCTATTATGCAAACATTACGACAAGCTAGAAATATACCTGATATCTGAAACTGCTAGTTGCGTCATCTTCTCGCGGATCGTGCTCTGTTTTTCCCTTTTCTTTTCCCTGCGCAGTTACATCAAGCTAAAAATATACCACATGGCGCAATCTGCTTACGATATAACCCGATATACTACGAAGCTAGTCTCTTGGGAATTTGGAACTTGTATCGAAGAGTAACGGGAAAACACGAGAATTTACCGAATCCCAAAAATGTCCAAAAATCATACCTCTCAATAACTTAGGCAGGGCTATCATGTTACCTGATACACCTCATTAAAGAGGAAAACTTAAAATGTTTGAATACCGGAGATCTGAAGTTGGGTTGAAAATATCACATATTTTTGGTTTCAAAATGGGTAAGACCTCTCCTGGTAAGGGTTTCTATCGAGAAGCTGGCCGCACTCATTTTGAATCTTTCCAGAGAAGTTATCACTCTGTTCATAGAATAATGAGAGCGTGTCATTATTTTCTTTCAGTTTTCCAGTACGATAACCATATTCTAATAAGCTCTCCGTGCAGGCATCAGCTCCCGACTGAACTGCCGTCCATCATCATTGGCTTGATTACAAGCCTGAAGGAAGGTCATACTGATTTATCATTTTAATTTTTAAAGCACACCAGTAACGTTTTTGGTTGGAAACCTTTAACGGGTGCAGAGTTGATTTTTTAGCCAGACTGAACTGCTGTCCATAATCATTACCTTGATTACAAGCTTAAAGGAATTATGTCACGTCGATTTCTATGGCTGATTTTTGGTGAAAATGGTGTTAAAATTACTGATAGGCACCTTCTTTATCATGTACAGAATTTTCTATGAACCTTACAAAAAGAAGACAAAGTGAATTCAGCTATTTTTAATCGATTTATCAAAAACACGGTTAAAGAACTTGAAAAATTAGGTTGCAATCCATTTACTTCCTGGTCATCCGCTACTAAAAACACACATTAACAGTTTCGGTGCTCTAAAATAGTAACTGTTAATCAGTAACAGAACTGCACCCGTATTATTTTCTTATTTCCTTTGAGGCAAATATGTCTTTTGACTTTTCAAAGTGATACTCAAATCTGGTATTAATCATTTTTTAAAAACACCCTTTAATTTCGAAACAAGTGCAGAGTTGATTTTTCACTGTTACTTCCTCAAAGTAATAGCTGGGGCAAATGACCCCAGCTTGGGGACTACAAAGCTAACCGAAAGTGCTGGATTACATCGGAATTAAAGCCTTATGTGCGATCGAGAGCTGGAGAATAAGTGGAATCTCCAGGGGTGTGGTAGGAAGTCAATCAAGACTGATATCAACCCTTTTTTGCTCCCATATTTCATGATATAAAATATTGAAAAACAAGTGGTACCATTTAAAAGTACTGGCAAGTAGGTTTTTTTATTTAAATGGTAAAACCATAGGATTTCGTCCACAGACTCAAAAGTTAGGATTACACGGAGTGAAAGGCTATGGTTAAGTGAAAAGCTTATATTTTCGATTCTTTCCACTGTAGAAGCCAATGCTTCGTACTGAGCTTGAAGGCTAGTATACAAAAGGGCCCGGCATTAGTATGAAAAACACTGAAACTTTGTTTTAAAAATCGTGACTGGGATATCCAAAAGGCTCAGTTCTTTGCTAGGTGGGACAGAATAAATGTTTTACATTTTTACTCTTAACAAGATTGGCACTAAGGAAAATCTATGTTATGCTATACTATATTTTTGAAATTTTCAACATTTGCAAACAGTATTAACTCATATAACGTGAACTAATGCCTTGTATATCACGGGCCGGTCCAGTATTACATAACAGTTTCCTTTTCATCGGTTTCCACTTCCTGCCTGCGAGGAGCCTGGATCACAGGCTTTTTGCAACAGTAGATGTTGTAATCCTCGTCCCAGGCCTCCGCTTGTTCCACGGTCTGCGGCATGCTACTTGTTATAGTTTCTGGTAACCAAAATGCCATGATACCAGCAGTCAATGCCAAAACACCAAATACGAGCAAAGGGAGGTTTTCATCAGATTTGGAAGATCAGACTAGAAAAATAGAAAAATAAGTGTCGTTCATACTTGGGGTTTTTGGCAACCTGCAACATTTTCGTGCAATTGTCGCGAACAATGTTGCGTTGCAAGTTGATATTGTTTGTTGCACGTTTTACCATCTACGCAAGAGCTAGACGCAACAATTTTTTTCCCACGCAGGCGGTAATACGCTCAACATTGTTGCGGGACAAGTTACACGATTTTGTTGTCCGTATTACTTCGCCTTAGTTTGGTTTTATCAACAGCAGTAGCTTCGAGATTTTTGTTATATATGTTAAGGCGGGGGTAAATATGAACGCTATTTTTCCGCCACTTGACATGGCTTTAATGGAAATATCTCGTTCACGTTTCAAGCAATCCAAAAACTCTCTGCTCATCTCATGAATCTATGGTATGGGGTGTTTTGTAAATTTTTGGGTGATTTTTGGGTATGTGCGGCGGACCCCAGGCCCCCGGGCTCCCGGACCCCTTCCTAGTTCCGCCAATGTTTTAATCACGGGGAGGAGTGCTTAATGTATTGATTATTATGTGTTTTTTAAACCTAACACAAAATATCTTCAACTTACTACTGTTTATATTTATCTGATTTGAAGCTTACTTCCCTTATAAATAAATTCTTTATGGTATAAAAACAAAAACAACGGTAGTTGTCCACACACCAGTAAAACGATATAAGGTGCAATTATTCCACCAATCCTCGCCACCGTGGCGCTTGCTCCTACACCATTGTTTCTAAAATAAATAGGAATTCAGTTAGTGCCTATAAATCAATAAAACAGATTTAGAAAACCTTTCATGTCATGGCTCAAGGGACCACCAATAACCAAGACCACGTTCATTTTCAATAAATTCAGTGTCACGCTAAGCCAAAAAAAAATCAGTTCATATATTTGTTTTTTATTTATTTAGCAACAACAATACAACATGAAAACATTAATAGTTTTAAAGGAGAAAATGAAAAAAGAAAAATAATAAGCGCCGCCTCTCCAATAAGCGCCCTACCTTGAGCTACCAAAAAGTAAATAAGCGCCCCGTGTGCTTAATCGAATCATTACGGTATCTAGAGCTACGACTTATTACCCATTTTCCAGCGAAGATATTTTAACTTACCTGATCACTGTTGGATAAAGTTCTGCTGTGAACAAATAGACTGACCCAAAGCTGCAGACAATGCAAAATTTTGCAAACATCACAACTATGACCAGAGCAACACGGTAATCTAAATAAAAGATAATGAGGTACCAAGTTAGGTGTATTGAGCGAGTCCACTTACCCCCAAACTCTAAGTTAGGTGTATTGAGCGAGTCCACTTACCTCCAAACTCTAAGTTAGGTGTATTGAGCGAGTCGACTTACCCCCAAACACTAAGTTAGGTGTATTGAGCGAGTCGACTTACCCCCAAACTCGACGCAGTAAATTAAACCCTTTAACTCCCAAGAGTGCCAAACATCAAAATTCAATCAAAAATATTATTTTCCTGCTCTGGAAACAAGTTAAAAATCTAACAGTTTTCGTACTCAGAGCGTAATAAAATATGTAAAAATCGAAAAATATTTCGTCCGGTCCTCCCCAACTTCATCAGTCTCAAATGAATAATATTAATCAGGGGGGTTATATCGTGCTTGTGGGGTTCTCGAGGGGGTTAAAATAGTGTCATATATATTTTGGCTAATTCATAGCCATTGTCTCAGTTCAACGGAGAATAACACCTTCAAGCGACGCATAAGGGAGGCAATCGAGATAAAGTTAAAAAAGCCCTCTTTGAACAGAGACAATGGCTACGAATTAGCCAAAATATATGACATTATTTTAACAAAAAGGTGAGACGTAGGCGTGCTGGTGATCTTATTGTAATCATACAAATGTAAGTATATAAGAATGTTAAAATAATCAGCTTAAAGGGAGGTTTCGCTGTTCGGCGCATGTGGAAGCTGTGACGTAACCCATTTAATTCCACTGTTTAGACCAATCGGAAGCGAGTAGATAACTCTGGCGGGAAATTTACCCGTGAAAATGTCGCGGTGATTATACATACCCATGCGCGCCATGAAAACCACCAGAGCATAGAATAAATCTTTCTGGTCAAAGGGTTTATTCAGTGTTGACTTTGTTGGTGTAATCCGTTGAAATTTTCTGTGAATTTTGGTCATCCTTCGCTTTGTTTGGACCAATTATAGTATGTGATTATTGAAGTAAATGTGAGTGGTTTTTTAACCGATAAAATTGGTAAGAAAGCATTTTAATCTGTGCACATGCGCCGAACAGTGAAACCACCCCTTTAAGTAACAATGCGTGTAAGAACTAGGCAATCCTCTATTGTTTTGCGGCATTTCGCTTTCCCCACATAAGATTGATTAGATTTTCTTACTGAGAATACATCAACCTATGGACAACACGTTTTTGAAATAAAATTTACTGAAACTTTATTTTAAAACGATATTTCTTTTGTGTTGTAAGATTTTATCCAATCATGAGACAAGAAAGGCTTCTAATTTTCCATGTTTCCCACATAGAAATTTTGCTGCATTAAAACTCAGAATAGTTTTCACAAAAAAGGAATCAATAAGTAAACTAGAGAGAAATAAATGCGCTACCTGATGAAGTGATAGTAGATTTAATTTTCATGTTTTAGCCAATGAGGTGGACGGTTTCAACAATATCACAATTAACACCTTTCTGCATTCCTGGCCGTTGGGTTGCCTAGTTCTTACTAGGACCATTACTTAAGCCTGCCGCACACTTGAGGAAAGTGCTGAGCAAAATTCCTCGCGAGGTAGTTAGCTCAGCTGTTTCCTCAAGTGATGCGCTGGAGGTTTTGTGAGTTTTTCGCCTCGCAAGGTCGTGAGACAAGTATCTATTGTGTTTGATATTTTTTGCCTCGTGAGACAAATTCCTCATCGTGTGCGGGCGCCGCGAGAATCTGGCTGAGCCTAATTAATCGATTAGCCAATAAAATTGCATGGCAAGCAAATCTTGGTTGTGGTCTCGATATTTTGGTTAAACAAGGACAACTGTCTCAAAATCTTAATTCTTATTAGCAATGTTCAATCATTCAAGTGTGTCTCGAATATTACAAAACACCAAAATAATGATATCACTTCCTAACACCAAATTAGCTAGCAGTCGACTGTTATAAGCGTAACCTGCGCGCTTATTTGGAATCTCTCATGAGTCGTTAGTGAAAACCGTGCTTAACCTAGAACTTTGTAATCAAGTATGAAGCCAAATGAAATAGAATAAAAATCTTGTCATAGTAAACAATATATAGAAATTGAAATAAAAAAATTCATCCAACCTTTACTGCTCGGCACTGCAAGAGCTAAGAGACAGGTGACACCACAGAGAATCATGGACACACAGTTCGTCATACGGCGGCCGAACCTAACAAATAAATACACATATTCCGTGTAGTTATACTACTACGACAGTCCAGCCTGGCCTATACCTGTGGTACTGTACATGTGTTTAGAAAATCACTTCCTAAGACAAAGGGGCGTGGCTTTGACGTGGCGATATTTTTAAAATAACGCCGTTCGACTCGCTCAAAAGTAGAAAAAGAGAACTTTATTCTACATACAAATGCACAGCAAACATCACAAACTAAGGATGGTAAGCCAGTGTTGGAATTTCAAAATAAATAACAGTGTATACAAGGAATAATAATGATAGTCCGGTTAAAGTTGGCAGTTGTGGATGGGCAAGATTTAGTTATGGAGCGTTCTTATTTTTCTCTGAAACGCTAAAGGTATTAGCGTTACTACTGTATTATCAGTATCATTATAGTTGTTGATTACCCACCTTTTGAGAAAATAACAGATTACAACATTGGAAGGAAATTCGACGACTGTCAAAATAAAGAAATTGAGATACAGATTTCCAGCCAGGTTATGAACATTATAGTTGATTCCAAAGAAAATAATCGCATTGACATTCCTAGAAATAATTACAGAAGAATAGTCAGATGATGCAATCGATTCGAGATACAGTGATCAGAACTACTCCAAGCGGGTGATCCATTTCGCTCTGAATAGTTCCCTGCTAAAACTCTATCCGTTCCTCTCTCACTCGTTCTCCATCTCAGGGGATGGGGTGGGGAGAGTTTGGTACACCCTGGCACCTCATATGAACAAGCGGCCCCAAAGGATATAGTCTTTCAGCCATTTTGGTCTGAAATTGGAACTGTGTATAGATTGATGTTTGCCATTGTGACCTGAATAGGGGAACGTTTTAAAGGGTTAGGTCTGAACTGGCAGGACAAATAATTATATATTTTGGTCTAAAAATGAAAACTTTTTCAAGAAGAGGGTCACACACCCTAACTAAATTGCACCAATCAGGAGATCCATTTTGCTCTGAATATAGTTCCCTGTTAATACTCTATCTCACCCCGACAATATCCTGATTTGAACAAAAGCCACAAAGGGTACAGTCTTTGACAAGCTGTTTTGGTCTTAAATTGGGTATAGAATTTGCCGGAAAATTACGGGAAATGGTTGTTTTGCCTGCTAGTCTTAAACTGTGAATGGATTCTTGCCATCTGGCCTGAAGAGGGAAGTTTTAACTCTTTTATCCCCAAGGGTGCCAAAAATTAAAATTCCAGAAAATTCTTAAATTTCATTTCTTAAAATATTGCAAAACAAATGATACCATGCAAAAATACTGCTAACTAAAAGAGGTTTCATTTAAATGGTCACATCATAAGATTTCGTCGACAGACTCCATCATTGACTCTGGGATTGAAAGGGTTAAAGTGTTAGGTCTGCTACCCCATGGTAGGAAAAATCATATACTTTGGTCTGAAGATGGGTAAGATTTCAATAAGTGGGCAACACAGGCACCCCAACTAAAAACTTTGGTGAGGGTGAATTAATCGTAAACGTTCCTAGGCCTTTCAGAGAACGTTTAACAATTTTCGTAGACTGTTATGGAAAATGCAGAAAATCTTATAAAAATTTCTTGAAACTTCGTTTATATAAAGAAAATGGTGATACACTGGCTTCCTGGAGAAATGAAGTTTCTTATATAACTCTTTTTCAACTCAATATGTATAAACAGTCGTACCTCCATGTGCGACCACCTCCCATAAGCGACCACGTCAGCTCCTTAGTGACCGCTTTTCCAAAATACCAATTTCTTTGCAGTGAAATTATTATAGTTGAAAACTCTCGATCTTGTAAGCGACCGCGACCACTTTCAACGCTAAGTAAGCAACCACTCGCCCATATTAAATTTCACTTCAGACGCAGAATAAATAAAATGTGTTTCTGACAGTACAGCTCCAATACAACGAAAATCTTGATCCTTGCATCAAAAAACAGCTTTCGCTCGGATAGGTGCTTCATACATTGAAGTTACAACAGGTTCATGCCATTCAAAGTTCAAGCCATTCAAGCGACCACCTCCCCACCCCCCCTAAGAGAACACTTTGGCTTTGCCTGAAGGGTGGTCGCTTAATGGAGGTTCGACTGTAACTCGTTCGTGAGTCCCCCCGGGGGGGACCTCCCATTTAAAAATGAACTGGGTACTCGTCGTACCTTTTAGGTGTCAAAATTTGTACATTGGTACCGCTTAGGCTGCTAAAATCTAAAATGACCAACGTTAGAATTATCGAGATACCATTTAGAGACAGGAACTTTTAGATTTGGTACCCCTTAGGGGTAAAAATCAATTTGAGCCACGCCCATCAAACGAGATTCTGGTATATTTAGGGGGCTTTTCAAAAATTTCCGACCAACACCCCTATCATTTTTATATGGGACTCCCTCCCACCCCGGGTCGTGAGTCCACCGCGTTATATACTTCTTACCAGTTGAAAAACAGAATCAGGGTTCTTTTCCGTAGTTTGGGAGTCCTGAGGATATCAAGAACGCCATATGTTTTTGCGCCTGTCATTTTCCTTGCATCGTTTTTTCTCACTTCTTGAATCATGTGCTTCAGATGGTCTGGATCCACGGCGACACCATTTCTCGCGGCATATTTCATGAGAACATTGTGAGCTTCTACTAAATGGTTGTTTGCGATGAGCCAACGAGGAGATCTTGGAACCCACCTGGTTGAAAAATATTGAGTGGTAACAGCTAGTGTAGTTAACACGTGTAGTTTGGCTGGCATACAGAAGGTATGACAAAAAGAGATTCGGCGAGGATTGACGGGTTCTTAAATTCCATACGAGAACATGCAAGACGGCATGAGCGCGTGAGAGTTGGAGTGCAGTCAGTAGGGGAGAGGAGGGGGTAGTTAATGTTTTGAGCCAAATCTGCACTGTCGTTTTGATTCCTTAAGACAGGCATCTTACACATTGCCTCTCTTTGCCTTGGTGTGGTAAGGTAAACCAAGACGTCAAGTAAATGACAAGGGATAGTATTCTATGTATGACACCATCAAACGCCCTGACATTACCCCTTGCAATGTTCCATTTTAAGTTATTATGAGCTAGGACATTTGATGGGGTCATACATGGAATACTGACTCTGTCAATACTGACCCAGTCAAGGATTAGTGTCCCATACACGGATCAGAGTTGCTCCTAGTTGATTTGAAATTATTCTACAGAAACTAGGTTATAAATCCAATAATTTTGGGTTGTAGCTTTTACAACGTATTTTCCTACCCAAGGTGACGAAATCAAACAGAAACTTACCGCCAGGCAAGAAGTGGCAGGAAAGATGAAAACGACGCGGCCAACATCCAATGTCGCCAGTCTGGGACCAAGTAAGCCAATAACGTGAACAATGAACCTCCGATAGCGAGAAACATCATGTTTATAAGACCGACCCATGGTCGATGAGCAGTGACCACCATCTCCACGCAGTAAACAAACTTGACTACTATGCATCCAATGGTACCAGCGCCAGTAAAGAAACGAAACAACGAGAACAGAGAGAGGCAGTCAGCTACCGCCGACACTACACCAGCAACGGCCTGAAATAAAAGTAGTAACTTGGATCTTATTTACGCACACTCATGCTGTGCTTGCATCAGCACCGAAACATGTTCGGAGTAAAATCCCGGATGTGGGAAACTGATAAAATATGATGCACGTACCATGACTCCGAGACTCGTAAAAAAAGAAAGCTTTCTCCCAAAGTGATCAGATACAGCACCAAACACAACAGCACCAGCAAAAAATCCCAGCATATTGACCGCTCGAGTCATGGCGCGTAAATAGCGACGATCACAGATCAAATCCCACTGGAAAGTGAAGAAAAAATTGAATTAAGTTGTCAATCTGCTTCTGACAATAACTACGAACTATAACACTTATTGCACTGCAGTGAATTGTCGACGACAGACGCCTCTGATAATAGACTGCATGAGCACTAGCATTCTGTCCTTGGATTTCTGGGTTGGTTTGTGTGATCTGCGTAGCAGATGCCGGTTTATCACGGCACAATTTCGAGGACGCAACCGTGAGGGGCAATTCGCGAGCGCGTACTCGAAATTGCGTCCTATAAACAAACCGGCGCCTTTATGATGTTCTACGCACTAGGTTTGGGCAACAATCGTATAGTTTAAAATTTGTCCATGGTTTCCTAGCTAGGTAACTATTGGAGTTAATGGCTCCGTCAATTCCAAGCCGTTCATCCCCCCCCGGGCATTTTATAACTCTTCCCTCCCAAGGGTGGGGCATTTGCTAAAACAGGTCCGCCCGGGTGTGGAGCATTGTTAAAACAACGTTATGCTTCGTTGTTTATTTTTAATTTCCTGATTGCCCGCAATTTAAAAATATAACGAAAAATGAGTTGATAAACGTCGTTTGGGCCCCGCACTTTTCAAGTGAACCGGAGCAACAGACCGAACGCATTCTTTTTCCATTTCAGGCTTACATTTTTAAAATAAGTTTCACACAATTTTCAAACAGGCCGGCTAGTTTTTTCTTTGAAGTGCCACAGAAGATAGTATCACAGCAAATTTTTATGATGTTAACGTCTTATTTGCCAACATTCGTGGCCGTGGTGTCTTTCCATCAGTATATGTCGCAACAGAAGAATCCCCGCGGCTATTTTAAAATTCAATGGCAACTCAACTTGAAAACTTCAAAAAATCAAAATCAAATCCGAAACTCCTACACGCTACCTTTAGGCATGTTCGTCTCGAAACGCCTCACAGGATTGGCTGAGAAAATAATAGAACAACCAACAGAACAATGGGCCCTGAACAATAGAGCTGCGTGATACAAATTAGAGGTTCTAAAGAGATGTGTGGTATCTGATGGGTTGGCATTTGCACTCTTCAGAAAAGCCCCACCGTGGGGATTTGTAGGTATAAGCTGATCCCACCGTGGGGCATTTTATTTAAAAACAAAGACAGAAAAAAAGATGATGAATGAATGAACAGACAAATGCCGGGGGGGGGGGGGGATGAGCGGGCCATAAGGACTGGGAGGAGTGACACTCTTGGTCGCGTCGTTTGACTCGCCCCCGGGACTCGCCTTAGTCCGCGGCTTAACTCAGTGCTCATTCGCCCCCCAAATACTTGAAATACGCCTGCTTCACCGGGCAAATCGATTTTTTTAAAGAGCAAAACTATGAACGTAACCGAAGAAAGCATCAGGCGATCGTGTTACGCGTCTGGTAAAATTTTATCCTCACTGCGAAGGCCGCATACAACGATGACTGTGGGCATGTCGCCAGGAGTAGTAACAGTTCCTACAAAATAAAGGCTAAAAAGACAAAATTCCACAAGAATCAAAGGGCGCAGCAGAGGAATCAAATTTAACTTAATTTCTTTTATTTTCACCGTGCGAATCGATTTTGCCGAAAAAAGCATCAGGCGATCGTGTTACGCGTCCGGACACGCGTCCGGTGAAATTTTATCCTGGCGGTGCCGAGATCAGAGGAAAACGGAAACCGAAATGAAGATCCATCTGAGAGGGAAACCTTGGTCCTTGCAAACACAGTTACGTTTTTATCTATTTTTATTTTTTTTATTTATTTTCCAAATTCTTGCTCTCCATCGATTAGATGATGCTTAGCAAGTGGTCGGCGGTCTTACTAATAATATTAAATAACAAAAATAAAAAGTCAGAACATAACTAACTTAGCTCTGAAAGAATTTGCAGTTTCTGCCTCAACAACGTTCCTTGATTGTATTAGGAAAAAAAGAAAACAGATGATAATTTGTTTCAGATGCTGGGACTTTATACGAAAATTTATGCATGTGCCTGCTAGAGCGACCAGCAGGCTCCAGATACTTCTGTCGATCTATCTCAACTAGGTTATGGTGCATTTTGTATAGCATCGTTAGCCTTGCTTTCCTCCTACGCAGTTCTAAAGTTTCCCATTCAAGTTCTTCCAACATTTCTTTGACACTAGCAAATCTTTCATAGCGATGTAGTACATAGCGTGCAGCTCTGCGTTGTACCATTTCCACTCTATCCCTGTTTTGTTTGGTGTATGGATCCCAAACCGTTGAAGCGTATTCCACAGTGGGCCGGACTAAACTCTTGTAGGCAAGAGACTTGAAGACTTCCTTATAAACGGACGTGGACGTCCAAACACAAACAAGAAACTACTCATGAATGGGGTTAGTTTCTAGAGAAACTGTGGTGCTGCGTCGGTGGGGGGTGAAGCACAAGAATTTGGTTTTATCGACTGAGTCGATAAGGTAAATTAGCCACCGTTAATCTTTTAACGGTGGAATCTTTTAACGGTGGCTAATCGATAAAACCAAATTCTTGTGCTTCACCCCCCACCGACGCAGCACCACAGTTTCTCTAGAAACTAACCCCATTCATTTGTTGCTTATTCGTTGCGACCATTAACTTTTTGCATTAGTATTTTTCACTCGACAGCTTTCAGACCAGATCGAAGACTGAAGTCAACGATGCCAAACCTCAAGAGCTTTCTCGAATCTTTTAACGGTGGCTAATTACTCATGCGCATAGCGGCATGAGTCAAGGTTTCGGTAAGGTCCTTGTTTCCATTTTTAGCTTTCGTCCCGCTTTTTGTAGTCACAAATTGCCTTGTTTTTTTAAAGTTTCCCGTATCCCGCGGGAGGACTTTCACTGGTCTGATTGGTTGACATGCGACCTCGTGATTTTCGGGGTGCCCGTAATCACGTTCTTGTTTTCAAACACTGGCATTTGGACTTCACCGGAAAATAAATTACATTTTTCGATGGGAATTTATGTTGATATCAATTTGTGATTGAGTTTTTCTTTCTGTTGTCGCTAATTTTAGAGAAATGCTTATAAAACGTGTTTAAGTTCAGTTGTAAATTCAGTCGTAATAAATGATATCTTATAATATGTAAACAAAACAAGACTTACATGTCACGCAAAATTCGTTGAGAGGGAAGAGGTGCGTGACCCAGTAAAAATAAACCATAAAACGTTCTTATGCAAGCGCATGAGTACAGGCTACCAGCTAGCCTCTTGTTTACCTTATCGGCTCAGTCGATAAAACCAAACTATGTGCTGCTGTGAAGGGTATGGTTTTCAAGCAGTTTATGAGATAGGGTATACAAATCAGAGAGTTTTGGTCTAGAATAGGTTATCATTGCCGGGAAATTAATCAATGGCATGAAGATAAAGTGAGTGGAAAATAGCGAGTGTGGGATGAACGTGGTCTGGTATCGCGCTATTCAGAGTCCCAGCGGCACACTACCACCCAGAAATATACAGAGTGCTCCCCCCCCGGGCCTCTTACCTCGGACACAGCACTGGTAAAGGGTCCTTTGAACTCATATTCCACGCAACCCGAACAGCATTTCCACGCTAAACAAGTTGCATTTCCAGAAATGGTTCGACAAGCAAATGGAGGCGAAGTTCCGTAGAAAACTGGGGTCGCAAGTTGAGCGCCAGCAGGAATCGAGACCAAACAGATGAAGGTGTAAAGGACCATTTGATATCGACCAAATCCGCCAATGAGCCTCAGAAGATCATCGAATTCGTAGGTTTTGATTTCACAATTAATTTTGCGAATATCGTTGTTGCTGTCCTTTTCGGGGTTTAGCGACTGTTGTTCATCAGCCATTTTATGTCACTTCAGGGCCTTGCGAGAACGATTCGAAAATCTGAAAGACCACTTCAGCCGCTTCGAGGATAGTCAGGATAAAAATCCAACTGATACGTATTTCATGAATAACTCTCAAACGGATCGTCAATAGTAATATTATAATGATGTGTTTTGAAATTTTATTGTTATAAATACGTAGAATTCTTATATTGTCTTATTAATTGTAATTAGTTAGGAAATTTTAGTTTTATTGTTTGTACACGACCACAGCTTTTGCTGCATTTTTATCGTGTTTAAATAAATGCTGTTATTATTATTATTTATTACCTTATTCGTACTAATTTTCGCGGGGCTTTAATTTCGCGATTTTCGCGATTTGTAAAGACTCGCTAAAATTAGGATACGCGAAAATTAAACACGCGAAATTTAATACACTTCTATAATTGCTTTAATCAATGATTAACTGCGTTTATAGCTACATGGTAATTGTCATCAGTCTATTTATCTTCTACTTCAGCACTTTCTTCATCATTTCTTCATTCATCTATAGCTTTGCTATGTTTCAAGGGTGTTAAGCATTTATAATCATTACAGAACTGTATGACATAGGTATTTAAAATCATATTTTTACAATTGACTTTTATTAAGTACAATATTGCATTAGTATTTGATTGATTTGCAGTATTTGCTTGATTAGTCTGATTATAAACGCTATTTCTATTACCTAATTGCAAATCATGATTGCAAATCAATTGTCATTTAAGTGATCATTCAATAAAAAACGGTTTTCTAAGTCTGTCTTTTGTCAATTTTCGCGAAATTAAATGCCCTAAATTTATCAGTTTTTGCAAAATCGCGAAAATTAATGCTCGCGAAATATTCGTGTTCCAAATTCGCGAAATTAAGTGCCCGCGAAAATTAGTACGAATAAGGTAATTAAAGGTCGCGAGTGACACCTTAGGCCTTAGGCTCATCTGTATGCATTTTTATCTCCTGTAAGTTAATGTTTAACTTACAGGAGTTTATGTGGGCTAACATCCATTCTTAATGCATTTTTGAGACTTTTTAGTGAATTTGTGGGGACATTCCTAGTGCATATTTGTTAGCAAGATGTTATCAATAATAACACAAGAGTCGAGTGGCATATTTTTAAAAGCGGTTTAGCGAGCGCATGTTTGATCATGTTTGTGGCCTGACAAAGCAGTATATTCATACGTTGATGATTTAGTTAACTAAGATTTTTGTTAGATACTATTAATAGACTTTTTTAGTGAATCTGTGGGGACATTCTTGTTGCATTTTTATTGCATAACTTTTTAGCAAAATTTCTCGCATTTTTGTTAGATGCTATCATCATATGTCAGAACACACGAGTCGAAGCATATGTTTTTAAAGCTGTTTAGCGAGCGCACGTTTGTGGCCTGACAAAATTTTTTTTCAGTTAGGTAACATTCCTACTGTTTAATATCTCTTTTTCATAGCGATGATTTTTAAGGCGTACGATTATGAATTCTATGTTTTTTTGGGAACATGTTGCAGCATATATTTCATTGTAATGATAAATAAATATGTATCCTGCGCAGCGTTAATTGTTGTTACGTGAAAAAAGTGTTAAGTTTAACGCTGTAAAAAGTGATAAAAATGCGAAAGATCTGCAGTGACGACGATGATTTTCACAATAAAGCAACAACCATGGAGACATATTTTGTGGCACGTGGCTATCCTCATGACCTCATAACAAGAGCACGCGTCCGAGCGGAAGCAAAACAAAGAGACCATCTACTTGACATCACTCCCGCAAATGACACTGCCGTCGACCGCCCACCTCCGGTCATCACATACCACCCCAAAAACGTCGACGTTTGTAACATCCTTCTGCGAAACTATTCCATCTTGCGTGATGACAACACCACGAGTGCTATTTTCAACAAGCCGCCGCTAAAAGCTTTCCGACGCGCAAAGAATCTGAAAGATTTGCTAGTCCATAGCTGTTTGCCATCAGATCTCCAATGTCAAGCGGGTACGTTTCCATGCAACCGACGTGACTGCCGAACCTGTCCTTTCATCAATTCCAGTGACAGTATTAGAACTACAAATGGCCACATCAAGATCTCGGGACATTATACGTGCATTACAAGCCAATTGGTCTACTACATTTCATGCCGTAAATGCCCTGCAATTGTCTACATTGGAGAGACGGGCCGTCGTCTTGGAGACCGCTTCCGTGAACACCGATTGGATGTGATCAAAAAGAAAGTTGCGCTGCCAGTGCCTGAACATTTCACGAGACCAAACCACAACCTCAGCGACATGATGGTAGCGGTGATTAAAGCGAATCTAGGTGACCAGATCAGGAGAAGACGCGAAGAAATGCGGTTCATTTTCAATTACAAGACTTTGGCGCCCAGTGGTTTGAACCAAGACTTTTGGCTTTTCATAATTAACTCGTATGCTAGCCTTGCGCGCGCTTTTCTTCGGCACGCGTGAATTTGAATTTTTTGAATTTTCGCACACGCTAGCAACGAACACATTTTTACTACTGATGAAGGCAGCATTGCCGAAACGTCTAGTTTCATTTTTATCACTTTTTACAGCGTTAAACTTAACACTTTTTTCATATTTCATTGCATCGAGCGTCAAAAAGTGTAACGTAATGTAATCGTATCTCACCTAATGTAGACTTTGGTCAGATATTTGACACGCTACAAGCGCGCTTGCCTAATATCCTTTACGATGCGTTTAATGTTTGTCCAGTCTGATTTGTCACACTGGTTGCTTCAGGACATTTGGTATTATTTTTGTTATAGCACTAAGTTTTAAGAAAGGGAGAAGAGAGTTTGAGGTAAGCTGACGTTGCTCTCTGAGAATGCGATCGTATGCTGTACGTTTACAATGAAGTTTTGTTGAAATAACATGTTTGTTAATTTCCATGTTATATCGCCAAATGTCACCAAATATACAACTAAATTGGATTAAAAGATTCTCAAGGAGAAAAACAGAAGCAGTAGTTTGATTACGTGACATGCGGTCAAGAAATATTCAAAGTTTCGATTCGATTCTGGTGGAATTTTGTCGTTATTTTGTCTTTTTAAATTCATATTTTTCTGCGTTCATCACTTTTGGCTATTTTTTCTTCCTATTTTCGGATGATAAAGCAAGCTAAAGCAAGCTCCTGGCCATAATCATGAAAACACGATATTTCTGTCGGGACAGTGTCCCTTTAGTTAAAAATGTCCTCGGTTAATTTACCCCATTTGCAAGTTATATAAGAGACTGACTAAATTAAACAACAATAGGTTTTACGAACTAGTGCTTTCAATTTCCTTGTAGGTTGAGAAACAAATATAGAACTTTTCAATAAGTGTGCTTGTAAAAGCGATCAGGAACAATTTCACGAACGCTTTTGTAAGATGTGAATAAAAGAATTTCATTTTATCAAGGGGACTGTTTTAAGCGACAGTATTTTATTTTTAGTGAGTCATCGTACAGTGCACGGTGCCAGGATTAAATGTATTTTGCCGGTTGGCCTTTGATTTTTGTTCAATTTTTGTTAATTTTTAAGGCTCAAACCTACGCTTGTCAAAATTAGGCTCAAAATGTCAAACGATACAACAACACTGGCAACAATTTTATTTCAGTATTCCCATTTCTAAATACATGATATTACCGAACCAATAGCGTAGCGCACAATTGCTATTTATAGAACTAAAACTCAGACAAACAAACCAAAAGTGACTCTCGGGGGAGTCTATAGAGTGTTTTCACATGACGTCATAAAAATTAAAAAAATCTAAAGTATACATCATACAAAGCTGTTTCTAACATGGTATGTGGATACCAGTGTTATAATCTTTCACAAAAAGTTTCAGGTTTTAACGATGTTTCGTTTTCGATTTATAAAGGTTGTAAATGTGTCACGCAATTCGTCACGCTATTTCAGATAAGCCGTGAAAATAAGCAAAATTGAACTTGTTAAAAGTTATTTATGAATTATAGATGCTTATAAGCCGATTTCATGCCTCTTATAGTGAACACAATATTTTGTGATGAGATTTTTGGTGTTATTAAGACTTTAAATTCTTTAAAATTTTGGCCGCCATGTTGGTGTCCCTAAGTGGGACACCAAGATGGCCGCGACATACATTTCTTACTAAAAATGCCTATAATCATTCGCCTATAACTCTTGAATGAAATGCTCTTGCGCTTCAAAATTTGGCCCAGATGTGTAGTTTTAAGCTCTCTACTATTCCATAAACATTTTAGAATCGAAAACTGCTTCTGAATTTTGATATGACGTCAGTGAAAACACTCTATTGTCAGAAATGCAAGAATAAACAAGAATAAATTATAAACTCAGACAAACATGAGTACTGACGTCATCTGTGCGCTTTGCTATTACAATAAGTAAGGAAATTAAAATTACTTAAATTACAATAAAGAAATCTAGAATAAAAAAATAATTAATTAAATTAAATTCATTTATTAATTGTAAAACAATCACAAGTACTATTGACTATTTTTTGTTCTTGTTTTCATTGCTTGAGTGACAAAAGCAGCAGTTAGAGTGATTTTACTTCATCTGTGAAATAGTAGAATAGTACGCACTTTTAGACTATAATTCCTTTGTTTTCTTTTGTTTAATTTTGACTATCACACACTTATTGTTAGATAGTGTTTCACAGATGAAGTAAAATCACTCTAGCCTGCTAATATGTTGATCAGTATCAAAAAAACATAAACCTCATGATAATCCAAATCTATTTTGTTTAATAATTTTGTCCAAAAAAGTATTTCGTAGCTCATCATATAACATACAGTGTATACAGTGAAATAAACTTCAACTGAATTAAGTGTACAGTGGGTGCAAATTCTAACTAAAGGTGTTCAGGAGTTTTAGGATTTGTAATTCGACCATTTTCAATTTTTAAGGTATGATTTCCTATACTGAATTTAGAAGTAATTTTTCTATGTTCAGGATATGGTTAACGGAAAAATAACTTCGCTGCATGCATAAAAAACCTAATATTGTTCGGATATGTAACATTTAAAGTAAAATGATATTTTGTTGCTCTTTTTTTCCGAAAATGCGGTAAAATTCTCATGGGAATTCCGAATCTCGGAATTAATTTACAAAACCGACGCGTAAACTTGAAAACTCCATTCAATTTTCAAAAATACTGGTCACGCGTGACGGAGCATGGCTGTAATTAAATCGGAGTATTTCGTTTCACTTTTAAAGATCGAATAAAATTTATGTTTTTTTATTTGCATTAATTAGATTGAGTTGGTGATTTTTTAGACGTGTAAAAGTATTCTGTTTTGCCTTTGACAAGAAAAAAGATGGGATGCTTAAGTTTATCGCAGTCTTCTCAATATTGAAGTTTGTACAGAAAGAATCAATCTTACTAAACAAACCTGTTTTTTTTTTTCTTGAGCCATATCATTAGAAATGATTAAGCAGAGTTTTGCAATACTGTCATCAGGTTGATTTTCCAGGTCAAACAAACCAGTGTCAAACAGTTAGATTTCAGTGAGGTTCGGAGTTTTAGTTCATTTTTGTTTTTACTTTTTTAGGCCTCATTTTGGTTCATTTTGGTCAGAAGATTCGTGCCCAATTTAGTCTCTGCGTAAAGAGATAATTGTGGTACGGATAGTCCTTAGATTTTTCCTATCGATGGTTTTAATATATCTGGTATTTTGTTAACAGTGACATTAAAACAAAAGTTAAGATGAGAGGATGAACACTGAGTAAGTTTACAAGAACTAAATTTCCAGCTGAAACAGATTTTGACGATAAGATTGATGATGATCCCAATAATGAAAACAGAGAACAAAGTTGTAAAGAATTTTACTTGAAAGAAGGAATGAAACTTTTTCGCAGAATGAAAGCTAAATCATTCATTTAGTTATGTTTAATAAAAAGGATGCTGAAGATTAATTGCAGAGAGTAAAAATAAGATTTCAGCAAGTAAAACGTGTTATATTCGAAAGGAAAGAAAGGAGAACTCTTAAGAAGAAGCCATGGCAGATCCTGAAAATAAGGAACGTGATCAGTTAGATACTGTAGCTCCGCCTGCTCAACGTAACGATGAGCAGGATATAAGTGAAGAAACACAATACAGTGAACTGTTTGGTTGTTTTAACCCATGTTTAGATAACAATCTCCAAGAGAACAATCTTTTAAGTAATGCTGGAATTTTTTCAGTCTACAGCAAATGATAATGAAAAGCTGGTAATTAATCGTATGGATGATAACAGTTATAAAGAACTTGTTCATTCTTTGAACAGAGAACAAATGGAGTTTTTTTTTACCATATGTTACTCTCTGTTAAAAACGACGAGAAGCAATTGACACTTTTTAAGAAGTGGCGCGGGTTTAGGGAAGGCAACACAGTAACACAATATTTGTATGTAGCTCTTGATAATAAACCAGGTGAAAATCCAGACGAGTTGAAAGTACTGAAATTTGCTCCAGACACAAGACTGCATAACCATTACCAATTACATACAAACAAAATTGTCAAAAGAGAAACTGAACTCAAGAAACCACGCACTATAACCTAAATGTCCAATTGCAACATCAAAAACAACATTCGGACATAATATGACAGCATTGCATGATGGGAAAAACTTACAGGAGATAGCCCAGAGGGCACTTTGATATTTATGAAGTATGGCGACTAATAATGACAATCCTGAAATACAGTCAAACCCCTTTTAAGTGGAGAATAGCCAACTAACCGCTTAATAGAGGTTTACCGTTTAACCGAGAGGTGCTCTAAAATTTATCATGTAATATGACAAAAAAATTAAACTAGAACAAGAGGCTACACATAGCCTATACTCATGCGCATGACACTCTAAGACGCATTGATTGAAACTACCAATTTTACTCGCTTTGAATATTTAATTTATTGATTCCCGATCAAACCCACACTAGTGTAATACTTCCTAAACGTTAACCGTGAATTATTAACTGGCTCGTCGCTCGCGACTAGTCAGTTCTTAAAATACCCTTTTTTTTCTGTCGTGTCACCTGCCCCGGGAATCGATTTTGCTGCGGCCAACACCGTACCTAGTTTACTTCCGGTTTTCAGAAATCAGTGATGTCATCGAAACGACAATTTACAATTGAAATATTTACCGTTCTAATTTCGACGGAATTGTTAAACATTAAATCGCTGTGATTTCAGAATGTGTTCTATTTCTAGTAAAAGGAAAGCGGGTTGAACTTTTCTAACCAAATCAATTGTCAAACAGTTGAGTTTAGAAAGCACGTCCCGGCAAGTCAGCTGATGAGTAAACAATTCTTAAGCATTACGCCATGGAGTCACGTTGAAATTCCGAACATCTCGAATTTATGTCACGCTATGGTCGCGATCGATCATGTTGATATTGTTAATTTATTCAAAATCCTATGACCGATTCTCCAAAATGCCTGTGTTTAAACAATCCTGATTCCTTGTAGTGGCCCTGGTTTCAAGGATTTTAAAGCGAAAAAAAAAATGTACAAAATTATAAACTTGTGTTTTTTCTAACAGTACCGAGCCGATTAGAGAAAAAAAATAGAGACCTGAAATTGTAGCCTACTAAGGGAGGGACTTTTTTTGTGGGGGGAGGGGGGGGGGGGGGGGGGGGGGGGGGGTGTGGGCAATTTTTCTGATCATGGATGTTTTCCGTCTTGATGTTGTGCAATAATTTTTTTTCGGGATTGTTCCATACCTTTTTTCCATTGGCTCTCTGTGCATTATTTTTTTTCTTTACTTTTGCTATGCAGGAATTTTTTTCTGGTAATTGCCCACCCACCCCCCCCCCCCTCCTCCCTCCCCTAACAATAAAATAATCTGTCCCTAAGGAGTGCTTGAAGCGGGCTGTGGAATGTAAATGTAAATGTAGACTGGACTGTGCATATGAATATATTCTAGATTGTATACTGTGGATTGCTAATATAAAACTCCAAAATGAAAACCGGGTGAAAACTGAGACAAAACGAGCCAGTTTCGAAGCCCATCGGGCTACTTGTTTCTATTACATTGGGTTATTCCAGAAAGAATCCACTCCCCCCCTACCGACGGATGCCAAGATTGTTTGACCCCTCCATCCCCTTTCCGCTAGACCCCCTCCTGCCTGGATTTCCAAGCCCAGAGACCCCTTCTCCTGCCCGGTTTCCAATAAATTTTTGGAAGCCCTAAATTCAGGGGATTCTGCTTTTATAATGTCAAAACTGTGGTGATGAGTGCTATAAGTTAGTCAAACATTTTAATAAAAATAAATATTGCGTGACGCAACATGAAACCCCCCCGTTTGATTTCAAGACCAAATCGAAATGAATTTTTTCTATAAAGCCAGTTCCTTAAATAATTGCTTTGATTTTGCCATGTATTAGATTTTTCCAGGCTTCACAGTTTCTTCAAAGTGTTGTCGCAAATACAATTCTTTCATATATGCAAATTTAGTGTAAAATGTGATTCGATCGAGCGCTGTTTTTTCATGATCATGAATCCAAAATATTTGTACTAAAGGTCAAAACGTTTTAATGAAACTCATATTTCCTTGAATGAAAATGTCTTTCCCTTGAATAAAAGAGTTAAACGCTTATCAGAATTCAGCGATTTTCTGCTTCCGGAAGGCTTGGCGATTTATTTATCCTAATTGCAGAGCGGGCGAATTCTATTATAAACATCACAAAATAATATTTAGATTCAGCAACCTGCTTTATTATATCTAGTGTTTTCTGAAATTTCCGACTTTTCCTGTGTATATAGAATGCCATTCTTATCCGTAAAGCTAGTTGATTCGCATAATGTTTTCGCGAATCAAAAAATCTTGAAAGCAAACTTTATTTCAAGCTATTTCGCTACTTTAACTTAATTATATTTGTTGGCGTGCCTTTACCGTGATTTGGCTTCACGAAGAAAACATTCGAACAAGTTTAATCGCAATTTGCCTTTACACAGGAAAAAGGACAACCATTCTCTTAGTTGAAAGTGTTATTCAAATATCTATTAGTTTAGTCTCAAAAGCAAAACGCGTTAAATTATCGCATCGAGGAAACTGTCGGAAACGCAAGGAAATTTGTTTAGCACATGTCGAAGAATTTGTCGTGTGGCCGTGTTTTCTACATATTCTTAAAATCAACTGACAACACAAATCAAAGTAAATGGGCATTCAAAAATGTTATTTTCTTTACCGTAGTTTTCCAGGAATGCTTGAAAATTCTTAGTAAAGTCTGCCGCTTCGCGCAGCCTTCGAGATGTCCCGCTTTGTGATAAATCACAGGATCCTCACAGGAGGATTCCATGCTTTCAGCTCTCTAACCGCCACTTCAGAGGCATACAAATCGTCTTAAGGACTTTTCCTTTCCATTTCATTGTCTTAAAAAGCGCGTTTACATTTTGGTAATGGAAAATGAAAGTCTGAAACATTGAAGTGTAGAGTACAGAAGGGGCCATATATGTTTGAAATCTGAAATTCTTCTCCGAGTGACAAACAGGTTCTCTCTAGTCCCCCACTATAATCCAGACATGTGCTCAGTAGACGGATTCTGATTGGTTTAACCTTCCTGAAGCCTTTTGTAACAAAAGGGGAGGCTGGGGTGAGTTCGCGTACACTAAAATATGCGTTCATACATTTGCATGCAAACTCGTGACACAAAAAATAAAAATAACAAAAACGAAGCCCATTTTTTAACCACATGCCGCTTCGCGCATGAGTTAATGAGAAATCGATTACATGATGTTTATTTTATTGTTAACAGCAATAGTAACACAACTGATGTGATAAACAGAAATTTATTAATTGCAGCTCGTGGAATGGAATTACCATCTGATCACCGTAACTAGATCACAGCACTCGTGTTTTACTCGGGACACCTTCAAAAGCGTAAAAACCAGCAATTTGGTGTCCAGGAATACAGCGCGGATATAGCAATAGAACGTCTTGAGCTGACCGGCACTGCAGAAAGGTAAACAAGGTGTGTGTATCATGACAGACAACAAACCCTTTCTAAAATAACTTTCACCGGAAACTTTAAATTACAAAATCCGCTTTTGTCATTACATAATATTGTTTTCGTAAAACCGATTAGTGTTATGTTTTCCGTTCGAGGAGAAATTTACCCTTTTGTGCTTTATAGTGTTATAGCACATCGCCCAGAATGTCATGACGTTTGCGACATGTGACTTATATTGTGCCCGATTTTAAAGAAGTAAGCTCGTAAACTCGCAAAACGTGCGTGCTGCTGGCCGCCTTTCGGGTCATCTACTTTATTGTCCTAACTCACAACATGTATTAATTTCCGCGCGGGCCAAGCATCAAGTCTCGGATGCGCGGAATTCTGGGCGATGACTGCCTTAAACCGCGATCCTCCAAATAAAAAACAATTTTGGTGGACTTCCATCGGCTTGCAAACTGCCAAAAAAATAAAGTTTTTCAAAGTTGGACCCCTTGGCAAAATGTTACCTTATGAATTTATTCATGATCAGGTATCACCCGCGACCTTAAAACATGATATAAATATAATCGTACATACTCCACTTCTTCTTAGCTTACGCAATTTTTTTTGTCTACTCTATTAAATCTTGAACGTTCTTTACAAAATTCTACGGCACCCCAATGGTATAATAAACAATTTCTTAATATACCTTTGCATGCTAGGACTTGCTTCATGTTATTTTGTGTTTATTAATCCCAGTCCGAGTTCGTGTTCACCGCAATCCCTTAAAAAGGCATTGAAAATAAATAATAGCCTGGGTAATACGCTTAAGGAGCTATGTCACGGGACTGAAGTTTCATGTTTCGGGGGTCAAAACCGCCCCAAATTAAACTAAGTACCTTAGTTCGGACAGACACAAAATGCACCGAGAGGAAGAATTGTCGAGGACAGTGTAACCGTAATCAGAATTTAGTTTTCCTAGACACAGAGATAAACTTGAAATAATTGGGCTGCAATTCATTTCTATCCTGGCCACCCGCAACTGAAAACACCTACTAACGATTTTAGTGCTCTAATATGGTGCTAATATAGTGATAATATGTTGCTAATATAGTGCTAATATAGTGCGCTAAAATAGCAACTGTTAACAAAACTGTACCACTGTTGTATTACTGATTCAGTTCTTTTGAGGCAAATATGTCTTTCGACTTTTCAAAGTGATACTCAAATAACAACAAACAAAAATTTATTAGACATTTAAACTTAAATACAGTTGCCCTGCAAATTAGCAAAAACGCTATTCGAGGCAGGGAAAAGTCATGTAATTGAAAAAAATTAGGTAAGACAAAATAACAATACAGAAGCTGATCTGTAGAGTTACAGATTATTTTAAAGCTTTTGATAATATTATGATATTGGTGGCAGACACGGGAAATAAATGAAATATGCAGATTATAACAATTTCATTTTTTTAATATCACAAAGTATTTGGGGAACATCATGCAATATAGTCATCTGTTTTCTGAAGAGTCTCCAGAAGAATTTGTTTAATTTTCGATTTGAATTGAGATTTCCTCAACGATTTAAGCGATTTAGGTGTTCCGTTCCATATCATAGCACCAGTTCTCGCAAATGATTTTTTCATTTTTTCCGTTCGGGAATACTCAACATAATAATTTTGGTTTGATGCAAATCTAGTATTTATCATTTTTCTAAACCACACCAGTAATGTCGAAACAGGTGCAGAGTTGATTTTTCACTGTTACCTCTCAAAGTAATAGCTGGGCCAAAAGACCCCAGCTTGGGGGCAGAGTAATTTTTTCCACAGCAGAAGCCAATGCTTCGTAGTGGGCTTGAAGGCTAGTATACAAAAGGGTCCTGCATAGAATATAAAAAGTGACTGCTAAAAGTGTAGCTTAAAATGCATCAGTATGAAAAACACTAAAACTTTGTTTTAAAAATCGTGACTGGGATATCCAAAAGGCCCAGTTCTTTGCTAGGTGGGACAGAGTAAATGTTTTATATTTTTACTCTTAACATGATTGGCACTGAGGAAAATCTATGTTATGCTATACTATTCTTTTGAATTTTTCTAACATTTTCAAAACAGCATTCACAAATGTAACGTGAACTAACGCCTCGTTGTATATCACGGGCCTGTCCAGTATTACATAATAGTTTCCGTTTCATCGGCTTCCACTTCCACTTCCTGCCTGCCCGAAGCCTGGATCACAGGCTTTTTGCAACAGTAGATGTTATAATCGTCGTCCCAGGCCTCCGCTTGTTCCACGGTCTGTGGCATGTGACTTGTTATAGTTTCTGGTAACCAAAATGCCATGATACCAGCAGCCAATCCCAAAACACCAAATACGAGCAAAGGGAAGGTTTTCATCAGATTTGGAAGATCAGACTAGAAAAACAGAAAAATAAGTGTCGTTCATACTTGGGGTTCTTGGCAACCTGCAACATTTTCGTGCAATTGTCGCGAACAATGTTGCGTTGCAAGTTGATATTGTTTGTTGCGCGTATTACCACCACGCACGAGGAGCAAAAATTTGATGCCCGCCTAGGTGGTAATGCGTGCAACATCAGGCTGCTGCCTGCAAGGCAAGATTGTTGAGAGACAACTTGCACGATTTTTTTTGCCTGTATTACTTCGCCTTTCACTGAATATTGTTCGGTTTTATCAACAGCAGTAGCTTCGAGATTTTTGTTTTCTATGTTAAGTCGTTCCTCTATACAATAATTGTTGGGGGAATAGAAGAATGTTAGAGACTGAAAACGATTTTCGACCTTTCGGACCCTAATTTAATTGCAAGATAAGGTTGGGGGGGGGACCCCAAACCCCGGGCCCCTGGACCCCTTCCTAGTTCCGCTGATGTTTTAATCACGGGGAGGAGTGTTTAAAGTATTGATCATTATGTGTTTTTTTCAACTTGACAGAAAATACCTTCATCTACGCGCGCAACAGATTTGTTGCCTGCGTAAGTGGTAATACTCGCCCGGACCCCTTCCTAGATCTACCTCAGGGAGAAAAGTTGATTATCATGTGTTTTTTCAACCTGACACAAAATACTTGTTACTGTTTATGTTTATCTGATTTGAAGCTTACTTCCCTTATAAATAAATTCTTTATGGTATAAACACAACGGTAGTTGTCCACACACCAGTAAAACGATATAAGGTGAAATTATTCCACCAATCCTCGCTACAGTGGCGCTTGCTCCTAGACCATTGTTTCTACAATAAATAGGAATTCAGTTAGTGCCTATAAAGTCAATAAAACAGATTTAGAAAATCTTTCATGGCATGGCTCAAGGGACCATTATTACGTATTCATTTAGCAACAACAATACGACATGAAAACCTAAATAGTTTAAAAGGAAAAAAAAAAAGAAAAAAGAGAACTAATGAGCGCTCCCTCTCCAATAAAAGCGCTTCCTTGAGCTACGAAAGAGTAAATATGCGCCCCTTGCGCTACATCGAATCATTACGGTATCTAGAGCTACGACTTTTCACCCATTTTTCAGCGAAGATATTTTCACTTACCTGACCACTGTAGGATAAAGTTCTGCTGTGAACAAATAAACTGACCCAAAGGTGCTGACAATGCAAAATCTTGCAAACATGACAAGTATGACCAGAGCAACTTCAAAATCTAAACAAACGACACTTAGGTAAGTTAGATTTATTGAGTCAACTTACCGCCAAACTAGACGCAGTAAATTTAGTAATGTTTTATCCTAAACTCCCAAGAGTGCCAAACATTATAATTAAAGGATAATCCAAAATTTTATTTTGTAAAATACTGAAAAACTAATGGTACCCTACAAAAGTCCACAGACTCAAAAGTAGAACAAAAAGGGTGAGACGTAGGTGTGCTGGTGGTCGTATTGTAATCATACCAATATTAGTATTATAAGAATTTAATAATCAACTTAAGCATTGCTTCGCAACTGAGTACAAAATTAAAACAAGTGAATTAGACAGTTGAATATGTCCTTATAATATAACAGCTAAACCTATGATCTTGTGCTTACCTAACATTACTGAACTGGACAAAGGAAATATTGGTTGTGGTCTAGATATTTTGGTTAAACAACGGCAAGTGTCCTCAAAATCTTAATTCTGATTAGCAATGTTCAATCGTTCAAGTGTGTTTAAAATCACAAAACACAAGATTTCATTTCCTAACTCCAAGTTAGCTAGCGGTCAACTGCTATTAGCATAGCCAGCGCTGAAAACTTACGGTGGACGGTCATTTGCAGTCACTCTGGAACTCACTGCCAGATTTTATTAAGAACGCCGACTCTGTTAACATTTTTAAATCTAAACTATGTCTTAAGACTCTTCTTTTTTCACAAGCTTATGTTGATCATCATTAACTAATATTTATTTATTTATTGAATTTTTATTTGTTGATTTATTTTATTTGATCTCAGCCTGTATTTTAAATTATTGTAAAGCGCTATTGAGCCTCTGGAAAATAGCGCTATATAAGTTTATTATTATTATTATTATTATTATTATTATTATTATTATTATTATTATTATTATTATTTAGTGAAAATCAGGCTCAACCAAGAACTTTGTAATTATGTATAAAGCCAAATGAAGAAGAGTAAAAATCTTGTCATAGTAAACGATATATAGAAATTGCAATAAAAAAAACCATTTCATCCAACCTTTACTGCTCGGCACTGCAAGAGCTAAGAGACAGGTGACACCACAGAGAATCATGGACACACAGTACGTCATACGGCGGCCGAACCTGACAAATAAATATACATTCATATACTTATACTCAGCCACGACAGTCCAGCTTGGGCTACTTGTGATGCTATACATGTGTTTAGAAAATCACTGCCTTAGAGAAAGGGTCGTGGCTTTGACGTGGCCATGTTTTTAAAATAACAGTTCGACTCGCTCAAAAGTAGAAAAAGAGAACGTTATTCTACATACAAATGCAAAGCAAACAACACAAACAGAGGATGGTAAGCCTGTGCTAGAATTTCAAAATAAATAACAGTGTATACAAGGAATAATCATGATAGTCTGTTAAAGTTGGCAGTTGTGGATGGGCAAGATTTAGTTATGGAGCGTTTTTATTTTTCTTGAAACGCTTAAGGTATTAGCGTTACTACTGTATTATCAGTATCACTATAGTTATTGCTCCATCATATTACTCACCTTTTAAGACAACAACACATTACAGCAGTGGAAGGAAAGGTGAGGAGTGCCAAAATAAAGAAATTGAGATACAAATTTCCAGCCAGGTTATGAACATTATAGCTGATTCCAAAGAAAATAATCGCATTGACATTCCTAGAAATAATTACAGAAGAATAGTCAGATGATGCAATCGATTCGAGATACAGTGATCAGAACTACTCCAAGCGGGTGATCCATTTCGCTCTGAATAGGGTAAAGGTTTAAAGGGTTACGTGTGAACTGGTAGAACAAATCATGATATAGTTTGGTCTGAAAATGGATAGAGTTTTTAAGAAGAAGGTCACACAGTCACCCTAAATGAACTGCACCAAGCAGGAGATCAATTTTGCTCTGAATATAGTTTGAATAGGCTATACACTTTATTCCAAAATGGCGGCCAATTTATTATTCTTTTATATGTATGTTAATTAGCCCTTGTTGCCTCGTCAGCACGGCAAAATACAACTGAATTTTCACGCGACACGTCGACAGACTCCATCATTGAATCTGGGAGTCAAAGGGTTAGGTCTGAAAACCCACCTATGAAACCTCACGTAAGCGACCGCGACTACTTTCAACGCTGGTAATTTGAATTTGAATTTTCTATTGTTTTTAACCTTTGATAAACAACCACTCCCCCATATTTCAATGTCACTTCATACGCAGAATGAATAATGTGTTAGATACAGTACAGCTCCAATACAACGAAAATCTTGTCCCTTGCCTCAAAATGTCTATATGATAAAACAGTTGATAGGTGTTTTATACATTGAAATTGCAACAGATTCATGTCATTCAAAGTTAAGACCCCCTATGGTCTGATTTCTCGTAAGCGACCACCTGCCGTAAGAGAACTGTAACTCGTTCCTTAGCCCGGGAGGACTACCATTTAATAATGACTTGGGTACTCGTCATACCTTTTAGGTGCCAAAACTTGTGCATTGGTACCTCTTTGGCTGCTAAAATCTAAAATGACCAACGTTAGAATTATCGAGGTACCATTTAGGGACAGGAACCTTTAGATTTGATCCCCCCTTAGGGGTAAATATAAATTTGAGCCAAGCCCATCAAACGAGATTCTGGTACCCCATCATTTTTATATGGGACTCCCTCCCACCCCGGGTCATGGGTCCACCGCGGTATATACTTCTTACCAGTTGAAAAACAGGATCAGGGTTCTTTTCCGTAGTTTCGGAGTCCTGAGGATATCAAGAACGCCATATGTTTTTGCGCCTGTCATTTTCCTTGCATCGTTTTTTCTCACTTCTTGAATCATGTGCTTTAGATGGTCGGGATCCACGGCGACACGATTTCCCGCGGCATATTTCATGAGAACTGTGTGAGCTTCTTCTAAGTGGTTGTTTGCGATAAGCCAACGAGGAGATCTTGGAACCCACCTGGTGGATTAACATTTAGTGGCAAAAGCTAGTGTACTAACCACGAGTAGTTTGGCTGGCATACAGAGGTTCTGACAAAGAGAGATTCAACGAGGATTGACAAGAGCTTAAATTCCATACGAGCACACTTAAATCGGCGTGAGCGCGTGAGAGTTAGGGATCGCGCAGTCAGTGGGGGGGAAGGGGGGAGGGGGGGGATACAGAAACTAGGTTATAAAGTCAATAATTTTGGGTTGCTGCGCTTAAAACGACGTTTCCAACCCAATATGTACTTTGAAGGTGACAAAATCAAACAGAAACTTACCGCCAGGCAACAAGTGGCAGGAAAGCTAGAAACGACGCGACCAACATCCAATTTCGCCAGTGTGGGATCAAGTAAGCCAATAATGTGAGCAATGAACCTCCGGCAGCGAAAAACATCATGCTTACAAGACCGACCCATGATCGATGAGCAGTGACCACCATCTCCACGCAGTAAACAAACTTGACCACTGTGCATCCAATGTAACCGGCGCCAGCAAAGAAACGGAACAACGAGAACAGAGAGAGGCAGTCAGCTACCGCAGACACTACACCAGCAACGCCCTGAAATAAAGTAGTAACTTGGATCTTATATACGCACACTCATGCTGTGCTTACATCAGCACCGAAACATGTTCGGAGTAAAATCCCGGATGTGGGTAAATGACAAAATATGATGCACGTACCATGACTCCGAGACTCGTGAAAAACGAAAGCTTTCTCCCAAAGTGATCAGATATACCACCAAACACAACAGCACCAACCAACAGTCCCAGCATATTCACCGCTCGAGTCATGGCGCGTAAATGGCGACGATCACAGATCAAACCCCACTGGAAAGTGAAGAAAAAAGTGAACTCGGTTGTTAATCAGTTTCTGAAAATGAGTAAAGACTACAACATCTCTTGCACTGCAGTGAATTGTCAGCCTCTGATAGCATAAGCATCCTCTGATAGCATGAGCATCCTCTGATAGCATGAGCATTCTGTCCTTGGATTTCTGGGTTGGTTTGTGTGATCTGCGTAGCAGGTGCTGGTTTATCACGGCACATTTTCGAGGATGCATGCTCCTCGCGCGTGCGTAATCGAAATTGCGTCCTTTAAATAAACCAACGCCTTTTCCCATGTTCTACGCACTAGGTTTTGGCAACAATCGTATAGTTTTTTTTTTTTTATAAAAATTCCATGGTTTCCTAGCTAGGTATCTATTGTGAAATGATATATATGAAATAAATCATATGTGAACTGCGGAAATGAAATCAAATGAAGAATGATCCTCGCAGTTATGAACGCAATTTAAGCAATTGCGAAAAGAAGCCTGAAAAAAAAAATTCAGGATCTCAACGGGGTTCGAACGCATGACCTCGCGATACCGGGAGTAGCTAATGGTCGTGGGTCGTGGGTCGTGGGTAACAAGTCGTGGGTCGTGGGTAAATAGTCGTGGGTCGTGGGTAAAAAGTCGTGGGTCGTGGGTAAAATGTCGTGGGTCGTGGGTCGTGGGTAAAAAGTCGTGGGTCGTTGATAAAAGGTCGTGGGTGTAAGAAAGCGAAAAATATATAAGAAAATTAAATCAGCGAAGGAGAAAATAAAAGCAATTTTAAACATTAAAGCATCTATAGAGAGACAAACAAAATATTGTATTCCACGATGAGAGACGATCCGGATGCCAATTGAGTGCGGTATTTTTAACTCTTAGATAGGATAGTAAAAAAAAAAAAAAAAAACAGGAAAGAAAAAAGTCAACGCAATGGCCTTTAATTCTCGGTATTGGAATTTGAGACATGATATTTTATTTGCTTCATATACATTGTTATTGTGAAGTCTTTACACACCATGGCATACTCACGGAGGTACTCATAGCCAGGAGCAGACTCAGAGACTCAGAAAATTAATACAAACGATATTATTGGGAGGAAGGTAAACTTCTCTGCCGTAATCTGGATAACTGTTACTAAAACGCGCAAAATATATTACAGATTTTCATCATGGCATGCGGGGCTTTTCAGTTACATCATTGCGTGACAAGAAATCTGGCTTAGTCTAAATTCCACATTGTGATAAGGACGACAAATGTCACAAATACATCTGGAAAAGAAAAGACATAACAAGAAAAAGAAAACAACCAAAAAAAAACTAAAACTAAATATACCATTCAACTGTGCAGTAGAGCTTCTCAAACGTTATATCTTTGTGAAAAAGAACTTTCATGGTCTTTCATGGCTTCAGCTGGAGACGATTTTTCTGGATGTTGATGAGCAAGCAAGAATCTTAGAATTATATCACTCAGCTTTCAAACACAACGAAATTTGAATCTATGATGTAGACACTCAGCTGCGCTCATAAAATGGTTTTAATGTCTGTAAAGGTTTTCATGGCTTTCAGCAGTCGTCCACAGGTTTAGGGATTTTGAGAGTTTTTATTTCGTTTCCTTCAGTATTTATAACAATGCAGTACACTACATTGACAAAGGGGAGGTCTGTGAGTCTCTGACCACTTTTTACACACCGCATACCCCGCATTTTCAGATCAGCTGTACCTTCGGAAAGTGGCAGTCAGTAAATGTCTCAACATAAATTATTAAACAGGTAAGCCCTTTACGTCCAGCATTAATATGTTAAGGATAAAAAATAAATAAACATCCGGGGAGTAGGATCACCATTTCCCACGGTCATGGATGCATCTGCGGGCAGCTCCTATAAACATTCCACCGTGCAGCTTGTGAGTTCTGGCTTTTCGTTTCGCAACTACGAATTTGCCACTCGTTTGCAATAAACTGTTGTTGGAAAGGTTACTTCGAGAGCAGCAATATTTTTGTTTCTATCGAAATGGACCAAAAGAAAAAAAACGCAGATGTCGTTCGGGGAAAATCTGGTGGAGAAGAGCCAAGTCCCAAGTGGCTTCATGCTTTTCAAGAACAAGACGAGGATGTGGCCTTCAAAATGGCAATGGTGGAGTAGGTGGGTTTCCTGGAAAAGAGGGATCAAGGATCGGGAAACAAGGATCAAAGATCAAGAAAAATGTTCACACTGAAAAGTAAAATAAAAAATAAAAAAATAATGAATAAATAAAATCTTCCATCTTTTCTTTCTTTCATTGCATCACGCTTTCTAACATAGGCTTTTATTTATTTGTGATTCCTTATAGCTCTAAAATTCGAAAACTGTTTTGCGTTAGGGTTTTGAGCATCGAACATAGACCATGAAAGACCGAAAACCGAAAACGTCAAGGATCGAATATATCTGTATAAAATTTTGACTAACAAAAATCAAACAGTGCTTCAAAAAGCAGTGACGGAATACTCATTCTAGCAGAAACATTCTCATTTCATCTCGCTCTCGTTTTCGCTCTTTTCTGACGATGAATTAAGCATGCAAACAGGCTTTATATTATCTGACCCGTTAACAATTTTCACTGTGTTGTCGAAATGTATACAACTGCCGCTAAAAGATTTTGCGCCGGTTTAAGAATTTTTTTCTAGAGGACACGCGCACGCGTCCGTAACAAAAACACTCATTGTTTTAAGAAAAGTACCACATTACTTCACAAATGTCATCTTTAAATATTACAGTGTGAGCTTGCAATTTGAACCGTTTGTCTGTATTTAAGTCGAAGGATTCTGTTTAATTAGTAAATTGAGTAATTTCCAAGCGAACATACGCAAACGACGTTCCGGGAGATGAGATAAGCAAGCTCCCCTGACTGACTGCAGAAACTGATGCTTTAATGTTTAAAATTGCTTTTATTCATTCCTTCATTTAATTTTCTTATATATTTTTTCTTTCTTACACCCACGACCACGACCCACGACTTTTACCCACGACCCACGACTATTTACCCACGACCCACGACTTTTTACCCACGACCCACGACTTTTTACCCACGACCCACGACTATTTACCCACGACCCACGACTTGTTACCCACGACCCACGACCCACGACCATTAGCTACTCCCCGCGATACCGGTGCGATGCTCTACCAACTGAGTTATGAAGCCACTGACGTTGGGAGCAGGTCAATTGTAGGTTCATATGTTCCCGTGAAAGGAGTGAGTGTGAAATGATATATATGAAATAAATCATATATGAACTGCGGAAATGAAATCAAATGAAGAATGATCCTCGCAGTTATGAACGCAATTTAAGCAATTGCGAAAAGAAGCCTGAAAAAAAAAAAATTCAGGACTTCAACGGGGTTCGAACGCATGACCTCGCGATACCGGTGCGATGCTCTACCAACTGAGCTATGAAGCCACTGACGTTGGGAGCACGTCAATTGTAGGTTCATATGTTCCCGTGAAAGGAGTGAATGTGAAATGATATATATGAAATAAATCATATATGAACTGCGGAAATGAAATCAAATCAAATCATTCTTCATTTGATTAGGTATCTATTGGAGTTCATGACGGTTACCCAAAATCACAGGGCGCAGAGGAATCAAATTTGACTGTAATTTAATCTATTTTCACCTATTTTTGGTGGGCGGGGGCTGAATTTAGCGTTTGTTTGTTATATTTTTTATTATTGTTAGCACAACAAACAACTGAAGAATTACACGTGCAGTGCGATTACTTAAAAGCACGTTAGAAAAAAACTAAAAACAAAAGAAAAAAGTGTGGAGAAAAGAAGTTAATTGTGTATTAATAATTACATACATTTGTAGCTGATTAGAAGGTGGTTTTAATTTTTTTCTTTTTACTATTAGTTTGTCAGTCAGTAAGGGGAAGTGAAACAGCAAATTGCAAACTGTTTTCAAGAGGATTCCATTTTTTGGTGTCGCCCGCTTTTGTCTATCCAATTTGGCTTGCCAGATATGATACCGCGCAAGCAGGAAACAGTAATTTAATTGAAGCGACTATTTGAAGAATGAGAGTCCGGCCTCAGGCCCAATGCAGTTATGTTTAATAAGATGTATTTTCCGATTATCGGCAGAGCGTTTTGGTGCCAATCAGTAACTCTTTTCCAAAAGAAGGATGTTACATGACCACAAAAGGTGAATAATGTCTCTGAGGAACGGTGGGAACAAGTGCAGTTGTCATTGTCTTTTCTTCCTATTTTAAATAAGAAATTATTGGTCGGCATACGTCTGTGCAAAAGTTTAAGCGTTAACTAGAACCCGATCAGTTTGGTGCTTTTTGTGCATCGTGGTGCCAAAAGGTAAGCAAGTTCCCAGATAAAAGGGTTTCGGCTTCATTTAAATAGTTACAATCTCGAAGCCATTATAAGAGTACTAAAGTAATGACGTCACAAAACAAAATTTGTGAAATTATGGGATTTGATTAGATATTCGGAAAGGGCACGACGAAAAACGCCCGCTTGCCAAAAATCAGCATCTTATTGCAATTTGGGGGGTGAGATATTGGCACCGTTATGCTCTGAAGACTCCATACAAATCCTTCTTATTTTTGCCTTGGTTCATTATACCTCTTTCAAACCAATCTTTAAAAAAATTGGCCTATTATCTATCCTATATAAGAGAGTTGAACCATAACGCCTGCTCTTAAAAATTGAGTTCAGGGATTATTTTATGATCAAAGTTTGTTTCGGCCCAGTATTCTAATATTTCCTTAAGAAAGGGATCCGTAACCTTAATCACTTCCTTTGTATCACAACGAAAAATGTTTTCGCAGCCGTAGTTTTTAAGTCCCAAATCGAAGAGAAGTTTCCATTTCCCATTGTTAGTCGTGTCCAAGTACTTTTTTACAAACGTTGAGATTTATTGAAGGAGCAAAGATCGATCATTTTCAGGCCTCTATTTCCGGGTTCATTGTTAATAACTTTTCTCCTGATTTTGTCGCCCTTACCATTCCATAGGAAACGTTAAAATATATCATTAATTTCTTTTGTAGCATGATAGCGCAGTGGTGAAAGCAAGTAAACCAACTGTGATGCGGCCAGTGATTTTAGCACGGTGATTTTCCCTAGCAACGTGAGCCTGCGATATTTCCAACAGCTCAATAACTTTCTAATTTTTTTCAGTCTTCTCGTCATAATTCAAGGCTATCGCCAGATCTGAATCAGTTGACCGCCATAAACCAAGTGTTTTGACTTTGCGTTTTGATCATTTAAAGTCCTTTCCTAACACAACAATGTTTTCATGCCCAGTCTTAGAGCCGATCCAGAGAGCTTCCGTTTTACCATCAACAACAACAATTTTATTTCACACCTTCCAATTACAACAGTAGATACACTGGATACAACTTGTTACTTGCCCACCGCCTCAACTATCGTTGAGCCTGAAGCCAGAAATCTTACCAAAATCGTCTAAAAATTGTAAGGCTGGCATAAGGGACTCGTTTGATCCGTCTAAGATAAGAGTAGTATGGTTAGCGTATCTACTTATCAACTTCGTTGTTATTGCGTTCGCAGAACGCCTTCAAAAATCTGTTAGGCGATATTTTTGCGGTGGACTTCCAAAAAGCCTCGCCCTTTAAAAGAACGTAGCGGCCCTGCAGGACACATGACCTCCTTAGCGCATATAACTCATATAAAACCAACTTCACGCTTTTCAACGGCCGTAAAAAGTTCAGAATTGACCGCTTTTTATCATATGGCAAGCGAAATGAAGTCTGGCAGAGATTTGACGACAAAATCAATCACGAACGTTTAGGGGCGACGAAGTTGTTTTTAAATACGAACTCCATCGATCTATAAACTAGGATCGCGGTTCGTCATGCCAGCGGACATGAGGCGCATAAAAGGAACTGTTTGTGCTTTTCAAAGGTACGGAAAGCTAGACAATTAGCCGGTCTCTGTCGTACGGCAAGTAAAGTAATGGTTGGCTGCGATTTCTTTTGTTTCTTTCCAGTTTTTGCTCGCTGTCGTTTTTTTTC
The DNA here is from genome assembly GCA_022457155.1 of Cladopsammia gracilis. Lineage (NCBI taxonomy): Eukaryota > Metazoa > Cnidaria > Anthozoa > Scleractinia > Dendrophylliidae > Cladopsammia > Cladopsammia gracilis. The sequence goes on from JAJGOT010000064.1 coordinate 781,566, forward strand.
AGCCATTTATCGACATTTAAATATAGACGGTCCTTTGTTTGCTTTTATATCACTGCTAGGATCTCACGACTGTGCAAGTTTACGTGTTATTTTACTAAATAAAATTCGATTTGTTTGTGATTTTGTTCAGATTTATCGAAGATCGAATAAGCTTATGTTTGAATCACATCATTTGTGCTGCTGCTTGTCCTGTCAAGGAGCAAAAATTAGAACGCGTGACCGAACAAAGCATCTGAGGTGATCGTGTTACGCTTCCGGTGAAATTATATCCTGGCAGTGCTGAGATCAGAGGAAAGCGGAAACCAAAATGAAGATCCATCTGAGCTGAGAGGGAAACCAGAGCAAACATATTTGCACTGTAGACAAGCCCGATCTGCCTTAACAAAACTGCAGCTTAAACCAATTTCAATCTGGCTAACACTAATATCACACGTTGTTAACAGTGCCACGAAATCATGTAGCAAAGACTGGAAAAACAGTTTAATATCTCCTTGAAAAGACTTCCTTTTAAACGGACGTGGAGGTCCAATTGTCTAAAGAGTGGAACACAAATAAGAAACTACCCAAAAATATACAGAGTTCCCCCCCGGGCTTCTTACCTCGGACACAGCACTGGTGAAGGATCCATTGAACTCGTATTCCACGCAACCTGAACAGCATTTCCCCGCTAAACAAGTTGCATTTCCAGTAATGGTTCCACAAGTAAATGGAGGCGACGTTCCGTAGAAAACTGTGGTCGTAAGTTGAGCGCCGTTAGGAATCGAGACCAAACAGATGAAGGTGAAAAGGGCCATCTGATATCGACCAAATCCGCCAGTGAGCCTCAGAAGATCATCGAACTCGTAGGTTTTGATTTTGCGAATATCGTTGTTGCTATCCTTTTCGGGGTTTAGCGACTGTTTTTCGTCAGCCATTTTATGTCACTTCAGGGCCTTACGAGAACGACTCGAAAATCTGAAAGACCGCTTCAGCTGCTTCAGCCGCTTCGAGGACAGTCAGGATAGCAATCCAGTCAAATGATAGTAATGTCAGTGATTCGATAACTGATACGTATTTCGTTACTAACTCTCAAACGGAATGTCAGTTGCAATTAAAGGTCGCGGATGGACCTTAGGCTCATCTGTATACATTTTATTTGCGAAGTGTGGCAACTAATAATGACAATCCTGAAATACAGTCAAACCTCTATTAAGCGAGGAATAGCCAACTAATTAACCGCTTAATAGAGGTTGGACGCTTAACCGAGAGGTGTTCTAAAATTTATCATGTAACATGGCATAAAATTAAACTAGAATGAGAAATCGATTACATGATGTTTATCAGCAATGGTAACACAACTGATGTGATAAACAGAAATTTATTAATTGCAGCTCGTGGAATGGAATGACCATCTGATCACCATAATTAGATCACAGCACTCGTGTTTTACTCGGGACGCCTTCAAAAGCGTAAAAACCAGCAATTTGGTGTCCAGGAATGCAGCGCGGATATAGCAATAGAACGTCTTGAGCTGACCGGCACTGCAGAAAGGTAAACAAGGTGTGTGTGTCATGACAGACGCGGAATTTTTAAAACCCTTTCTAAAATAACTTTCACTGAAACATTAAATCACAAATTCCGCTTTTGTCATGACATAATATAGATATATATGTTTTCGTAAAACCGAGTGGTGTTGTGTTTTCTTTCGAGGAGAAATTTACACTTTTGTGCTTTATAGTGTTACAGCACATCGCCCAGAATGCCATTGTCTTTTGCGACATGTGACTTATATTGTGCCCGAACTCGCAAAACGTGCGTGCTGTGGGCCGTTTCCGGGTCATCTTCTTTATTGCATTGTCCTAACTCCATCAATTTCCGCGCGGGCCACGCATCAAGTATCGGATGTGTCGCGGAATTCTGGGCGATGACTACCTTAAATCGCGATCCATCAAATAAAAAACCGAATTCTGGTGGACTTTCATCATCCGTTAATATCTCTGTTAACTTTTAGCAGAATCGGCTTGCAAACTGCCAAGAGTAAAGCTTTTCAAAGTTTGACCCCGTAGCAAAATGTTTCCTTATGAATTTATTCATGATCAGGTATCACCCGCGACCCTAAAACATGATATAAATATCGTACATACTCCACTCAACTGTGTTTTGTTTAAAGTGCTTCTTAGGTTACGCAATTTTTTTTGTCTACTCTCCGTTAAATCTTGAAACTTTTACAAAATTCCACGGCACCCCAATGGTATAATAACCATTTCTTGATATACCTTTGCATGCTAGGACTTGCTTCATGTTATTTTGTGTTTATTAATTCCAGTCCGAGTTCGTGTTCACCCCGGAGGGGGGGGGGGGGGGGGGGTTACTTCCTAGTAATGGGCTAATGGGGATGTGCCACACTGATGGGGTCGCATTTTCACGACTGGATTGACTATAATGGGGTTGCATTTTCAATAGAGTTACTAGAATGGGGTCGCAAATTGTCGGAATTTTTTGGGGTAAGAAAATTCTGGCAAGGATTTTTTTTGGTAGTTTTAGCTTGTAAATATTTTCGGCTAACAAATGTACCAGAAGGTTTGTAGGTGAAGAGTAAAGTCTCCTACATTTAATAAATGCGTCAACTCATTTGAAGATGACCTAGATAAAAGTGTTCCGAACTCAAGGTAGATGGCTAAACAGAAAGTGACTAAGTTGGGATTGCGAAATTTACATTTACTCAAAAGTGACTAAGATGGGGTCTATAATTGGCCACAAAATAGACTATAATGGCGTAGGGGCTCTGAGAGGTCAGCGGCACATACCCAGCAAAAGTTGACCCAAGTACCGCCCCCCCCCCCCCCCCCCCCCCCACCCCGGGTGTTCACCGCAACCCCGGCCTTAAAAAGGCATTGAAAATAAAATAAATAATAGCCTGGGTAATACGCTTAAGGAGCTATGTCACGGGACTGAAGTTTGATGTTTCGGGGGTCAAAACCGCCCCAAATTAAACTAAGTACCTTAGTTCGGACAGACACAAAATGCACCGAGAGGAAGAATTGTCGAGGAGAGTGTAACCGTAATCAGAATTTAGTTTTCCTAGACACAGCGACAAACTTGAAATAATTGGGCTGCAATTCATTTCTATCCTGGCCATCTGCAGCCCAACCGTACGATTGGAGAACTTGAAAAATTAGGTTGCAATCCATTTCGATCCTGGCCATCCGCAACTGAAAACACACTAACGATTGTAGTGCTCTAATATAGTGCTAATATAGTGCTAATATAGTGCTAATATAGCAACTGTTAACAAAACTGTACCACTATTTTATATTATTACTGATTTCTTTTGAGGCAAATTTGTTTTTCGACTTTTCAAAGTGATACTCAAATCTAGTATTTATCATTTTTCTAAATCACACCAGTAATGTCGAAACAGGTGCAGAGTTGATTTTTCACTGTTACCTCTCAAAGTAATAGCTTGGGGCTAAAAACCCCAGCTTGGGAGCAGAGTACTGTACTGAGCTTGAACAAAAGGGCCCTGCATAGAATATAAAAAAGTGACTGCTAAAAGTGTAGCTTAAAATACATTATTATGAAAAACACTAAAACTTTGTTTTAAAAATCGTGACTAGGATATCCAAAAGGCTCAGTTCTTTGCTAGGTGGGACAGAGTAAATTTTTTTACATTTTTACTCTTAACAAGATTGGCACTGAGGAAAATCTATGTTATGGTATACTATACTTTTGAATTTTTCTAGCATTTTCAAAACATATTAAAAGAGATTTCTTAAAACATAAAAATGTAAAAACGAACGATAAAATCCGACGTTTCGGAGTAGTCATGACTCCATTATCAAGGAAAATAAAAAAAGATCATGCAAATTACAGGCATTTAAAGCGGTTTTGGCAAAACAGCATTCACTAATGTAACGTAAACTAACGCCTCCTTGTATATCACGGGCCTGTCCAGTATTACATAATAGTTTCCGTTTCATCATCTTCCACTTCCACTTCCTGCCTGCCCGAAGCCTGGATCACAGGCTTTTTGCAACAGTAGATGTTATAATCGTCGTCCCAGGCCTCCGCTTGTTCCACGGTCTGTGGCATGTGACTTGTTATAGTTTCTGGTAACCAAAATGCCATGATACCAGCAGCCAATCCCAAAACACCAAATACGAGCAAAGGGAAGGTTTTCATCAGATTTGGAAGATCAGACTGGAAAAACAGAAAAATAAGTGTCGTTCATAGTTGAGCCGGTTTTTGGCAACCTGCAACATTTTCGTGCAATCGTCGCGCAACAATCATGTTGCGTTGCAAGTTGATATTGTTTGTTGCGTGTATTATCACCTACGCGCGCAACAGATTTGTTGCTTTGTAAGTGGTAATACGCGCCCGGACCCCTTCCTAGATCCACCTCAGGGAGGAGGGTTGATTATTATTATTTTTTTTTTCAACCTGACACAAAATACTTATTACCGTTTATGTTTATCTGATTTGAAGTTTACTTCCCTTATAAATAAATTCTTTATGGTATAAAAACAAAAACAGCGGTAGTTGTCCACACACCAGTAAAACGATATAAGGTGCAATTATTCCACCAATCCTCGCCACCATGGAGCATGCTCCTACACCATTGTTTCTACAATAAATATCAATTCTGTTAGTACCTAACCTACCTTAAAACCATTCATGGCGTGGCTCAAGGGACCATTATTACGTATTCATTTAGCAACAACAACACAACATGAAAACCTAAATAGTTTAAAAGGATAAAAAAAAAAAAGAAAAAAAAAACTTAATAGATGGTTTTCACTCGCGTGACCTTCAGTCCTGTGGGACTCAAATGACAAAGGCCATGGCGGCCATGTTGGTGCACATAACAAAAGAAGTTCATTACAATTCTTTTGTAGTGTGCACCAACATGGCCGCCGTGATTTAACGTGAAAAACACCCATAAGCGCTCCCTCTCCAATAAAAGCGCTATCTTGAGCTACCAAAAAGTAAATAAGCGCCCCGTGTGCTTAATCGAATCATTACGGTATCTACAGCTACAACTTATCACCCATTTTTCAGCAAAGATATTTTCACTTACCTGATCACTGTAGGATAAAGTTCTGCTGTGAACAAATAGACTGACACAAAGGCGCTGTCAATGCAAAATCTTGCAAACATAACAAGTATGACCAGAGCAACGTCATAATCTAAACAAACGACATAAGGTAAGTTAAATAAAAAGGTGTATTGGGTCGACTTACCCCGAAACTAGACGCAGTAAATTTAGTAATGTTTAATCCTAAACTCCCATGAGTGCCAAACATTAAAATTAAAGAATACTCCGAAATTTCATTTTGTAAAATATTGAAAAACTAATGGTACCATGCAAAAGTCCACAGACTCAAAAGCCGGCGGAACAAAAAGGGTGAGACGTAGGCGTGCTGGTGGTCTTATTGTAATCATACGAATGTTAGTATTATAAGAATTTAATAATCAGGTTAAGCATTGCTTCTCAACTGAGTACAAAATCAAAAGAGGTGAATAAGAGAGTTGAATATGTCTTATAATATAACAGCTAAACCTATGATCATGTGCTTACCTAACACTCAGTACTGAACTAGACAAAGCAAATATTAGTTGTGGTCTAGATATTTTGGTTAAAAAAGGACAACTGTCTCAAAATTTTAATTCTTATTAGCAATGTTCAGTCGTTCAAGTGCGTTTAAAATCACAAAACACAAGATTTCACTTCCTAACACTAAGTTAGCTAGCGGTCGACTGCTATTAGCGTAGTCTGCGCGCTTATTTGGAATCGGTTATGTTTGTCTTTAGTGAAAATCAGGCTCAACCTAGAACTTTGTAATTAGATATAAAGCCAAATGAAGAAGAATAAAAATCTTGTCATAGTAAGTGATATTTTGAAATTGAAATAAAAGCAACCCATTTCATCCAACCTTTACTGCTCGGTACTGCAAGAGCTAAGAGACAGGTGACTCCACAGAGAATCATGGACACAGAGTACGTCATACGGCGGCCGAACCTAAGAAACAAATACACATATTCATACACTTATACTACCACAGACAGTCCAGCCTGGGCTACCTGTGGTACTATACATGTGCTTAGAAAATCACTGCCTTAGACAAAGGGTCGTGGCTTTGACGTGGCGATGTTTTTAAAATAACGGTCCGACTCGTTCAAAAGTAGAAAAAGAGAACGTTATTCTACATACAAATGCACAGGAAACAATACAAACAGAGGATGGTAAGCCTGTGTTGGAATTTCAAAATAAATAACAGTGTATACAAGGAATAATAATGATAGTCTGTTAAAGTTGGCAGTTGTGGATGGGCAAGATTTAGTTATGGAGCGTTCTTATTTTTCTCTAAAACACTAAAAGTATTAGCGTTACTACTGTATTATTAGTATCATTATAGTTATTGCTCCATCATATTACCCACCTTTTAAGACAATAACACATAACAGCAGTGGAAGGAAAGCCGACGACTGCCAAAATAAAAAAATTGAGATACAGATTTCCAGCCAGGTTATGAACATTATAGCTGATTCCAAAGAAAATAATCGCATTGACAATCCTAGAAATAATTACAGAAGAATAGTCAGATGATGTGATCGATTCGAGATACAGTAATAAGAACTACTCCAAGCGGGTGATCCATTTCGCTCTGAATAGAGGTTAGGTCTGAACTGGTAGAACAAATCATGATATAGTTTGGTTTGAAAATAGACAAAGTTTTTAAGAAAAGGGTCACACCCTAAATGAACTGCACCAAGCAGGAGATCAATTTAGCCTGATTTAAACAAACAGCCAAACAGGGTACAGTCTTCGACAATCTGTTTTGGTGTGAAATTGGGTATAGAATTTGCCGGAAAATTCCGGTCGGAAAATGACTGTTTTGCCTGCTTGTCTGGCCTGAAAAGGGGAAAAGTAATTATTTTACTCCCAAGAGTGCATAAATCGAAATTCAAGAAAAATCTCAAAAAATAATCATCATTTTTTAAAATGTTGCAAAACAAATGGTTCAATGCAAAACTACTGCTGACCAAAAGAGGTTTCATTTGAATGGTCACACCATAGGATTTCGTCGACAGATTCCGTCATTCACTCTGGGAGTTAAAATGGTCAAAGTGTCAGGTCTGAAAACTCACCTCTCGTAAGCGACCGCGACCACTTTCAACGCTGAGTGGTAATTTGAATTTTCTATGGTTTTTACCTCTGATAAACAACCACTCGCCCATATTTCAATATCACTTCAGACGCAGAATGAATAATGTGTTAGATACAGTACAGCTCCAATACAACGAAAATCTTGTCCCTTGCCTCAAAATTTTAATATGATAAAACAGTTTTCGCTGATAGGTGCTTTATACATTGAAAATGCAACAGGTTCATATGATTCAAAGTTAAAACCCTGTGGTCTGATAGGTGCTCTGTATATTCATATTACTACAGGTTCATATGATTCAAAGTTAAGATCCCTGTGGTCTGATAGGTGCTCTGTACATTCATATTACTACAGGTTCCTATGATTCAAAGTTAAGATCCCTGTGGTCTGATAGGTGCTCTGTACATTCATATTACTACAGGTTCCTATGATTCAAAGTTAAGATCCCTGTGGTCTGATTGGTGCTTTGTACAATGAAATTACTACAGGTTCATATGATTCAAAGTTAAGACCCCTGTGGTCTGATTGGTGCTTTGTACATTGAAATTGCAACAGGTTCATGTCATTCAAAGTTAAGACCCCCTGTGGTCTGACTTCTCGTAAGCGACCACCTCCTGTAACAGAACTGTAACTCGTTCCTGAGCCCGGGGGACTACCATTTAATAATGAATTGGGTACTCGTCGTCAAAAAATTGTACATTGGTACCGCTTAGGGAGCAAAAATCTAAAGTGACCAACGTTAGAATTATCGAGGTACCATTTAGAGACTGGAACTTTTAGATTTGATCCCCCTTTGAATCAATTTGAGCCACGCCCATCAAACGAGATTCTGGTACCCCCATCAGTTTTATAAGGGACTCCCTCCCACCCCGGGTCGTGAGTCCACCGCGGTATATATTTCTTACCAGTTGAAAAACAGGATCAGGGTTCTTTTCCGTAGTTTGGGAGTCCTGAGGATATCAAGAACGCCATATGTTTTTGCGCCTGTCATTTTCCTTGCATCGTTTTTTCTCACTTCTTGAATCACGTGCTTTAGATGGTCGGGATCCACGGCGACACGATTTCCCGCGGCATATTTCATGAGAACTGTGTGAGCTTCTTCTAAGTGGTTGTTTGCGATGAGCCAACGAGGAGATCTTGGAACCCACCTGGTGGATAAATATTTAGTGGTAAAAGGTACTGTACTAATTACGAGTAGTTTGGCTGGCATACTGAAGTTCTGACAAAGAGAGATTCGACAAAGATAGACAAAGAGCTTAAATTCCATACGAGCTCACGCAAGTCGACGTGAGCGCGTGAGAGTGTTAGGGATCGCGCAGTCAGTGGGAGGGGGGGGGGGGGGGGGGGATACAGAAACTAGGTTATAAAGTCAATAATTTTGGGTTGATGCGCTTACAACGACGTTTCCAACCCAATATGTACTTTGAAGGTGACAAAATCAAACAGAAACTTACCGCCAGGCAACAAGTGGCAGGAAAGCTAGAAACGACGCGACCAACATCCAGTTTCGCCAGTGTGGGATCAAGTAAGCCAATAACGTGAGCAATGAACCTCCCACAGAGAAAAACATCATGCTTACAAGACCGACCCATGATCGATGAGCAGTGACCACCATCTCCACGCAGTAAACAAACATGACCACTGTGCATCCAATGTAACCGGCGCCAGCAAAGAAACGGAACAACGAGAACAGAGAGAGGCAGTCAGCTACCGCCGACACTACACCAGCAACGGCCTGAAATAAAAGTAGTAACTTGGATCTTATATACGCACACTCATGCTGTGCTTACATCAGCACCGAAACATGTTTGGAGTAAAATCCCGGAAGTGGGTAAATTATAAAATATGATGCACGTACCATGACTCCGAGACTGACGAAAAACGAACGCTTTCTTCCAAAGTGATCAGATATACCACCAAACACAACAGCACCAACCAACAGTCCCAGCATATTCACCGCTCGAGTCATGGCGCGTAAATGGCGACGATCACAGATCAAACCCCACTGTAAAGTGAAGAAAAAAGTGAACTCAGTTAATCAGCTTCCGAAAATGAGTAAAGACTACAACATCTCTTGCACTGCAGCGAATTGTCGACGACAGAAGCCTCTGATAGCATGAGCACTAGCATTCTGTCCTTGGATTTCTGGGTTAGTTTGTGTGATCTGCGTAGCAGGTGCCGGTTTATCACGGCACATTTTCGAGGACGCACGCGCGAAGAGCACCTCGCGAGCGCGTAATCGAAATTGCGTCCTTTAAATAAACCGACGCCTTTTCCTATGTTCTACGCACTAGGTTTTGGCAACAATCGTATAGTTTATAAAAATTCCATGGTTTCCTAGCTAGGTATTTATTGGAGTTCATGACGGTTACCCAAATCACAGGGCGCGCTGAGAGAGTCAAATTTGACTGTACAGTAGTTTAATCTATTCACCTATTTTTGGTGGGCGAGTGCTGAATTTAGTGTTTGTTTGATTTTTTTTATTATTGTTAGCACAAACAACTGAAGAATTACACGCACGGTGCGATTACTTAAAAGCACGTTAGAAAAAAAAACTAAAAACAAATAAAGAAAAAGGTGTGGCGAAAAGAAGTTAATTGTGTATTAATAATTACATACATTTGTATATATATTTGTAGCTGATTAAAAAGTGGTTTTAATTTTTTTTCTTTTTACTATTAGTTTGTCAGTCAGTAAGGGGAAGGGAAACAGCAAATTGCAAACTGTCTGCAAGAGGATTCCATTTTTTGGTGTCGCCCGCTTTTGTCTCTATTATAATTCTTGATTTTACAAGGCGTAGAAAATGTACAAAGTTTGGTGACGTTTCACCTAATTTGGCTTGCCAGATATGACGCCGCGCCAAGCGGGAAACAGTAATTTAATTGAAGCGACTATTTTGAAGAATGAGAGTCCGGCCTCAGGCCCAATGCAGTTATGTTTAATAAGATGAATTTTCCGAATATCGGCAGAGCGTTTTGGAGCCAATCAGTAACCCTTTTCCAAAAGGAGGATGTTACATGACCAAAAAAGGTGAATTAATGTCTCTGAGGAACTGTGACAACAAGTGCAGTTGTCATTGTCTTTTCTTCCTATTTTAAATAAGAAATTATTGGTCGGCATACGTCTGTGCAAAAGTTTAAACGTTAACTAGACCTCGATCAGTTTGGTGCTTTTTGTGCATCGTGGTGCCATAAGGTAAGCAAGTTCCCAGATAAAAGGGTTTCGGCTTCATTTAAATAGTTACAATCTCGAAGCCATAATAAGAGTACTAAAGTGATGACGTCACAAAACAAAATTTGTGAAATTATGGGATTTGATTAGATATTCGGAAAGGGCATGACGAAAAATGCCCGCTTGCCAAAAATCAGCATCTTATTGCAATTTGGGGGTGAGATATTGGGACTGTTATGCTCTGATGACTCCATACAAATCCTTCTAATTTTTGCCTTGGTTCATTATACCTCTTTATCTATCCTATAAAAGAGAGTTGAACCATAACGCCTGTTCTTGAAAATTGAGTTCAGGGATTATTTGATGCTCAAAGTTTGTTTCGGCCCAGTATTCTTATATTTCGTCAAGAAAGGGATCCCTTCCTTTGTATCACAACGAAAAATTAATGTATTCGTAGCCGTAGTTTGTAAGTTCCAAATCGAAGAGAAGTTTCCATTTCCCATTGTTTGTCGTGTCCAAGTACTTTTTACAAACTTTGAGATTTATTGAAGGAGCAAAGATCGATCATTTTCAGGCCTCCATTTCCGGGTTCATTGTTAATAACTTTTCTCCTGATTTTGTCCCCTTACCATTCCAAAGGAAACGTTGAAATATATCATTAATTTCTTTTGTAGCATGATAGCGCAGTGGTGAAACCAAGTAAACCAACTGTGATGCAGCCAGTGATTTTAGCACGGTGATTTTCCCTAGCAACGTGAGCCTGACATATTTCCAACAGCTCAATAACTTTCTAATTGTTTCAGTCTTCTCGTCATAATTCAAGGCTATCGCCAGATCTGAATCAGTTGACCGCCATAAACCAAGTGTTTTGACTTTGCGTTTTGATCATTTAAATTCCTTTCCTAACACAACAATGTTTTCATGCCCAGTCTTAGAGCCGATCCAGAGAGCTTCCGTTTTACCATCAACAACAACAATTTTATTTCACACCTTCCAATTACAACAGTTAATACAACTTGTTACTTGCCCACCGCCTCAACTATCGTTGAGACTGAAGCCAGAAATCTTACTAAAATCGTCTAAAAATTGTAAGGCTGACATAAGGGACTCGTTTGATTCGTCTAAGATAAGAGTAGTATGGTTAGCGTATCTACTCATCAACTTCGTTGTTATTGCGTTCGCAGAACGCCTTCAAAAATCTGTCAGGCGAGCGAAATCGATATTTTTGCGGTGGACTTCCAAAACACCTCGCCTTTTAAAAGAACGTAGCGGCCCTGGGTACGACTGCTGCAGGACACATGACTTCCTTAGCGCATATAACTCATATAAAACCAACTTCACGCTTTTCAACGGCCGTAAAAAGTTCAAAATTGATCGCTTTTTATCATATGGCAAGAGAAATGAAGTCTGGCAGAGGTTTGACGACAAAATCGATCACGAAGATGAAGATAAAGTGAGTGGAAAATAGCGAGTCTGGGATGAAGGTGGTCAGGTATCGCGCTAGTCCAAGTGGCACACCACCAGCCAAAAATATACAGAGTCAACCCCCCCCCCCCCCCGGGCTTCTTACCTCGGACACAGCACTGGTGAAGGATCCATTGAACTCGTATTCCACACAACCTGAACAGCATTTCCCCGCTAAACAAGTTGCATTTCCAGTAATGGTTCGACAAGTAAATGGAGGCGACGTTCCGTAGAAAACTGTGGTCGCAAGTTGAGCGCCGTTGGGAATCGAGACCAAACAGATGAAGGTGAAAAGGGCCATCTGATATCGCCCAAATCCGCCAGTGAGCCTCAGAAGATCATCGAACTCGTAGGTTTTGATTTTGCGAATATCGTTGTTGCTATCCTTTTCAGGGTTTAGCGACTGTTTTTCGTCAGCCATTTTATGTCACTTCAGGGCCTTGCGAGAACGACTCGAAAATCTGAAAGACCGCTTCAGCTACTTCAGCCGCTTCGAGGACAGTCAGGATAGCAATCCAGTCAAGATAGTAATATCAGTGATTCGATAACTGATACGTATTTCGTTACTAACTCTCAAACGGATTGTCAATTGCAATTAAAGATCGTGGGTGACACCTTGGACCTTACGCTCATCTGTATGCATTTCATTTGCGAAGTGTGGCGACTAATAATGACAATACCTGAAATACAGTCAAACTTCTATTAAGCGAGGAATAGCAAACTAATTAACCGCTTAATAGAGGTTGACCGCTTAACCGAGAGGTGTTCTAAAATTTATCATGTAAAAAAAATTAAACTAGAACGAGAAATCGATTACATGATGTTTATCAGCAATGGTAACACAACTGATGTGATAAACAGAAATTTATTAATTGCAGCTCGTGGAATGGAATTACCATCTGATCACCATAACTAGATCACAGCACTCGTGTTTTACTCGGGACGCCTTCAAAAGCGTAAACAATTTGGTGTCCAGGAATACAGCGCGGATATAGCAATAGAACGTCTTGAGCTGACCGGCACTGCAGCAAGGTAAACAAGGTGTGTGTATCATGACAGACGCGGAATTTTTAAAACCCTTTCTAAAATAACTTTCACCGGAAACTTTAAATCACAAAATCCGCATTTGTCATTACATAATATATGTTTTCGTAAAACCGATTAGTGTTATGTTTTCCGTTCGAGGAGAAATTTACCCTTTTGTGCTTTATAGTGTTATAGCACATCGCCCAGAACGCCATTGTCTTTTGCGACATGTGACATATTGTGCCCGAACTCGCAAAACGTGCGTGCTGTGGGCCGTTTTCGGGTCATCTACTTTATTGCATTGTCCTAACTCCATCAATTTCCGCGCGGGCCACGCATCAAGTATCGGAGGATGTGTCGCGGAATTCTGGGCGATGACTACCTTAAACCGCGATCCATCGAATAAAAAACCGAATTCTGCTGGACTTTCATCATCCACTAATATCTCTGTTAACTTTTAGCAGAATCGGCTTGCAAACTGCCAAGAGTAAAGCTTTTCAAAGTTTGACCCCGTAGCAAAATGTTTCCTTATGAATTTATTCATGATCATGTATCACCCGCGACCTTAAAACATGATATAAATATCGTACATACTCCACTCAACTGTGCTTTGTTTAAAGTGCTTCTTAGGTTACGCAATATTTTTTTGTCTACTCTATTAAATCTTGAAACTTTTACAATAATAAACCATTTCTTGGTATGCCTTTGCATCCTAGGACTTGCTTCATGTTACTTTATATTTATAAATCTCAGTCTAAGTTCTTGTTCACCGCAACACCTACAAAGGGCATTGAAAATAAATAGTGGCCTGGGTAATACGCTTAAGGAGCTATGTCACGGGACTGAAGTTTGATGTTTCGAGGGTCAAAACCGCCCCAAATGAAACTAAGTACCTTCGGACAGACACTAAATGCTTATCGAACACCGAGAGGAAGAATTTTCGAGGGGAGTGTAACCGTAATCAGAATTTAGTTTTCCTAGACACATTTCTATTCTGGCCATCTGCAGCCCAACACGGTTGAAGAACTTGAAAAATTAGGTTGCAATCCATTTCCATCCTGGCCATCCGCTACTGAAAGCACATATTAACGGTTTTAGTGCTCTAATATAGTGCTAATATAGTGCGCTAAAATAGCAACTTTTCACAAAAATGAACCACTATTTTATTACTGATTTCTTTTGAGGCAAATAGTGTCGTTTGACTTTTCAAAGTGATACTCAAATCTGGTATTAATCATTTTTCTAAATCACACCAGTAATGTCGGAACAGGTGCAGAGTTGATTTTTCAATGTTACATCTCAAAGTAATAGCCTGGGGCTAAAGACCCCAGCTTGAGGGCTGCAAAGCTAACCGAAGGTGCTGGATTACATCGGAATGAAAGCCTTGACGATTATGTGCCATCAAAAGCTGGAGAATAAGTGGGATCTCCAGGGGAGTGGTGGGAGTCAATCAAGTCTTAAGACTGAGGTTCAACCCTTTTTGGCTCCCAATCTCATGTCATTAAATATTGAAAACAAGTGGTACCATGTAAAAAGTACTGGCAAATAAGTTTTTTATTTGAATGGTAAAACCAAAGGATTTCGTCCAAAAGTTAGGATTACACGGAGTGAAAGATAATGGTTAAGTGAATCGCTTATATTTTCGATTCTTTCCACAGCAGAAGCCAATGCTTCGTACTGAGCTTGAAGGCTAGTATACAAAAGGGCCCTGCATAGAATATAAAAAAGTGACTGCTAAAATTGTAGCTTAAAATACATTAGTATGAAAAACACTAAAACTTTGTTTTTAAAATCGTGACTAGGATATCCAAAGAGATCAGTTCTTTGCTAGGTGGGACAGAGTAAATGTTTTATAATATGACCGTACGGCCCCGGCGCTGACGCAATCCTACAGAAAATAGAATCGCAAGGTGACGTGAGCGGGGCCGGACGGGTTGACGTGAGCCGGTCCGGAAAAAGCCGTCCGGCCCCGCTCGAGTTCAAGTGACCTCGCACTGCTATTCTTGTAATTTCTAGTCATTTTATAAAATACTTATTGACTGAGTTAGGTCGGGCCGGACCGGAAAATATTTGGCTCTCGGTCATGGCGCGTACGTCATGACCTCGAGCCAAATATTTTCCCGTCCGGCCCTCTCACTCAGTCAATAAGTGCATATTACATTTTTACTCTTTACAAGATCGACACTGAAGTTTTTTAATTTTTCTAACATTTCCAAACAGTATTCACTAACATAATGTGAACTATCGAACTCTAGATCACGGGCCTGTCCAGTATTACATAAAAGTTTCCGTTTCATCGGCTTCCACTTCCTGCCTGCGGGGAGCCTGGTTCACAGGCTTTTTGCAACAGTAGATGTTATAATCGTCGTCCCAGGCCTCCGCTTGTTCCACGGTCTGTGGCATGCCACTTGTTATAGTTTCTGGTAACCAAAATGCCATGATACCAGCAGCCAATCCCAAAACACCAAATACGAGCAAAGGGAAGGTTTTCATCAGATTTGGAAGATCAGACTAGAAAAACAGAAAAATAAGTGTCGTTCATACTTGGGGTTCTTGGCAACCTGCAACATTTTCGTGCAATTGTCGAGCAACAATGTTGCAGTTGCAAGTTGATGTTGTTTTTTTGCGCGTATT
This sequence comes from Cladopsammia gracilis, assembly GCA_022457155.1. Taxonomy (NCBI): domain Eukaryota; kingdom Metazoa; phylum Cnidaria; class Anthozoa; order Scleractinia; family Dendrophylliidae; genus Cladopsammia; species Cladopsammia gracilis. The sequence goes on from JAJGOT010000064.1 coordinate 797,006, forward strand.
ATCACCTACGCGCGCAACAGACTTGTTGCCCGCGTAAGTGGTAATACGCGCCCGGACCCCTTCCTAGATCTACCTCAGGGAGGAGGGTTGATTATTATGTGTTTTTTCAACCTGACACAAAATACTTGTTACTGTTTATGTTTATCTGATTTGAAGTTTACTTCCCTTATAAATAAATTCTTTATGGTATAAACACAACGGTAGTTGTCCACACACCAGTAAAACGATATAAGGTGCAATTATTCCACCAATCCTCGCCATCATGGAGCATGCTCCTACACCATTGTTTCTACAATAAAAATCAATTCAGTTAGTACCTATAAAATCAATAAAACAGATTTAGAAAACCTTTCATGGCGTGGCTCAAAGGACCATTATTACGTATTCATTTAGCAACAACAACACAACATGAAAACCTAAATAGTTTAAAAGGAAAACTAAGGCCATGGCGGCCATGTTGGTGCACATAACAAAAGAAGTTCATTAAAATTCTTTTGTACTTGTGCACTAACATGGCCGCCGTGACGAAACGTGAAAACCACCCATAAGCGCTCCCCCTCCAATAAAAGTGCTACCTTGAGCTACCAAATAACCGCCCCGTGCGCTACATTGAATCATTACGGTATCTAGAGCTACGACTTTTCACCCATTTTTCAGCGAAGATATTTTCACTTACCTGATCACTGTAGGATAAAGTTCTGCTGTGAACAAATAGACTGACCCAAAGGTGTTTAAAATGCAAAATCTTGCAAACATGACAAGTATGACCAGAGCAACTTCATAATCTAAAAGGCGGAACGATATTTAGGTAAGTTAGGTGTATTGAATCGACTTACCCCCAAACTAGACGCAGTAAATTTAGTAATGTTTAATCCTAAACTCCCAAGAGTGCCAAACATTATAAAGAATAATCCGAAATTTCATTTTGTAAAATGCTAAAAAACTAATGGTACCCTGCAAAAGTCCACAGATTCAAAAGAAGAACAAAAAGGGTGAGACATAGGCGTGCTGGTGATCGTATTGTAATCATACCAATATTAGTATTAAAATAATTTAATAATCAGCTTAAGGTGGTTCCAAGTGAAACGAGAGTGACATGGCATGTTCATTTCACACTAGCGCTCAGTGATAAATTCCTCTATGCACGCTTGGTCTGATTTGGAATGTTTTTATATCTGTAAGAAGAAAAACTTTGACTTGAGCGAAGGATGGGAACACTTCTTTCGCCTTTTTCAGGTGGGTCACTTATATGGGGTGTAATACTTGTGAGTCGGACGGGACAAGCTGTAGACTTGAGTTTAACACTTCTTTATTCTGGGCGACAATATGGCCGACAAAACGAGTGCCCCATGCGCCAAAGCATCACGGTAACAAAACACCGGAAACAGAAACACCGGAAGTGGCTACCGCCTAGCTAGAATCATTTAATGATTCTAGCTAAGCGGTAATACATCCCTCCTTTCCTAGAAGTTTGACAAACTAGGACAATAATCTAGACATGTATTGACCTAATTCATTGTCTTCAAGATCACATGTTCTAAGTCAATGATTTTTTTCTTATAACACAACAAGACTATTACGACCGTTCCAAAGTGATCCTTCGGATCACAACTTGGTTTAACTCAGCTTTTATAAATTCAGCCTCTCTGGGGGAGCTGTGGGACAATGACTGTTCATTCAGGTCGGGTTCCATTGCTCTGTTGTCCTGGTGTGCCTCCCGTATGTGGGCTCTGTTGCGTCTCAGCTCTCTACCAGATGTGGTCGTTACAGAATATGAGCGGGGAGTTCCATTCAGTATTTCCTTTACCTCATCCGGTTTCAATTCAGTGATGCTGGGTCTTGAATGGTTATCCTTTGCCCGGGAGTATGTTCTTGGAGTGGCTTTGCAGATCTATCATAGTAGTATATCTGGAATTGCTGTCTTTCGGTCAGCCTGGAGGTAACTTCTTCATTTGATGGATCCCTTAGAATCTTCCTTGGGAGGTTGTCTTGGATTGGGCGCCCCAATAGTAACTCGGCAGATGAGGGAAGTTTATGGTCAACAGGGGTAACTCGCAGACAAAGAAGCGACATGTCAGGGTCTGATTTGGTCATTTTTGATTTCAAGAGGGCTGACTTGCATTGACTGACTTGACTTGGCTTTCAATAAACCCATTGCTACGGGGATAGTGAGGGGAGCTTGTAATGTGTTCAAAGCTTAGCTCTCGAGCGAACTCTCGGAAGGCTTGGCCGTTGAAATGCGGTCCGTTGTCAGACCTTACTACCTTGGGGATGCCTTGCTCGCTGAAAAGTTGCTTCATTATTTTGACTACTGTGCTGCTGTTGCTTTGCCCGCTCGATATATGCCTGACAAATGGGTACTTTGAGGGTGAATAATCAGCAACAACGAGATATTCGGAGTCATCAAGAGCGAAGAGGTCAGCGCCACTGGTATGCCATGCCCTTGGGGGTACCTCTGAGGGGATTAGGGGTTCTTTTTGTTGGCTATACTGGAGCTCCTCACAAGTACTACATGTTTTCGTGGTTTCTTGTATGTCCTTATACAAGCCTCTCCAGCAGACTGAGGTTCTGGCTCTTAGCTTGGTTCTCTCGGTTCCTTGGTGTGGTGCGTGTAGTTTCGCCAAGATCTCTTTCTGCAGCGTGGCAGGAATGATAATTCGGTGGGCTTTCAAGACTATTCTGTCTTCGGTGGCTTCGGAAGGGCCAGTACGGCTTTAGGCCGAGCGTTGGGACTTGCTGGATGTGCGCAGGCCAACCTGCATGGATCCTTTCTTTCAGTGCACTGAGCTCGGCGTCCAAGCTGCTTTGTTCTTTGATCTTCTGCAACATGTCGTGGCTGAACTGAGGGAAGACCTCGCGTGTATTTGGACGTTCATTCCTGGGATGGGGTCTTGACTCTCTGGTGATAATCTTGACAGGGCATCGGCAACTTCCATGTCTTTGCATGGTAAGTAGCGAATGGTGAGGTCATATGGTTGCAATCTTAGCAGCATCCGCTGAAGACGCGGGGGAGCGGATGTCAGGTGTTTCAGGTGGATGCTTTCGAGAGGCTTGTGGTCAGTGTAGACGGTAAATCGTCGGCCGTATAGGTGGGTGTGGAATTTTTCGCAGCCGTAGACAACAGCGAGCAATTCCCTTTCAATGTTTGCGTATCTTCCCTCGACATCTGTTAGGGCTTTGCTGGCGAAAGCGACAGGTTTACGGTCTTGTGTGAGGGCGTACACCTAGGCCTTTCATGGATGCGTCAACTTTCTTTGGATCGAAGTATGTCAGAGTGACCTTGTTACTGATAGACTCTTTGATCTTATTGAAGGACTCGGTGCGCTGCGTACCATTTGAAGCGGTTGTTCTCTTTCAAGAGCTCACGGAGCGGGGCCGTCAGTGTACTTAGATTTGGGATAAATGGGCCCATGTAGTTTGCTAGCCCTAGGAAGGTTTGCAATTCCTGGCGATTTGTAGGGGGAGACATCTGCTTCAAAGCTGAGACTTTATTTGGGTCTGGCTGGGTACCATCTTGGCCACAAACTATTCCATAGAATTTGATCTTCTCTTGTTTCACGAAGCACTTGTCAGGGTTTAGCTTAAGCCCGGTATCTATGCACCGTTTTAGCATCGCGTGCATGTTGCGGTAGTGCTCCTCGGTGGTCTTCTCGAAAATTACAATGTCATCTGCAATTCCTACGACGCCTTCGCAACGTTCGAATGTTTGGTCTATTTTGGTCTGGAAGACGTCTTGAGACATTTTGAGCCAAAAAGGCATGCGCTTGAACCTGTATCTACCAAGTGGGGAATTGAATGTGTTGAGGTAACCAGATTCCTTATCCAAGACAACGTTCCAGTAACCGTATTTTGCGTCCACTATAGAAAATAGTTTAGCATCAGCCAGCTTTGGTAATATTTCTTCTAGGGTTGGAGTGACATGATGTTCTCTCTGATGAATGGCTGCATTGAGGTCTTTGGGATCCAGGCAGAGCCGCAACCTTCCGTTCTGCTTGCGGCGGTAGACAAGAATGTTGACCCATTGTGTAGGTTCACCTTCTTCGATCTTCGCTATAATGTCGTTTTTAACCATCCCGTCTAGTTCCTTTTTGATGTCGTCCTTGAGGCTGATTGGCACACGCCTTGGGGGATGGACAACTGGGGGGACATTAGGGTCAAGTAGTATGTGGTATTCGCCTTGGAATTTCCCCACTCCATTGAAGCATTCGGGATACTGACTGATCAGGACCTGTTTGTCTTTTATGGGTTGCTCCTTGGACGCTGTATCGTTACGGGGTGTGGGGACGTTTTCTTGAATAGAGAGGTTAAATGACAACAGCTTCAAGTCAGTACAAGTCGGGAGGCCTATGATTGCTGGTCCTGGGGTGTCTGTGACATAGAAGGATGCTTGAGTGTTTTCACAAGGTATGGTAACAGTACCGTGATGCCTGATTTATGTCGCCATCTCACTGCATCTGCGGGCATTCGATGCCGCTTAGAGCCATTTCTTTGTGTATTCGCTTATACTTCTGACACCATGTAATACTTCTGAGTCGTACGAGACAAGCTGTAGACTTGAGTTTAACACTTCTTTATTCTGTGTGACAATATGGCCGACAAAACGAGTGACCCATGCGCCAAAGCATCACGGTAACAAAACGCCGGAAACAGAAACACCGGAAGTGACTACCGCTTAGCTAGAATCATTACAGGGGGCCATTCACTCCACCGCTGTTCTCTTGCTCTTTTCAATGCATCTCTTCGGTTGAATTTTGAATTTTGTCGACGAGCACGACCCATGATGTATTCGAAAACTAATGCGTATAAAAATATAAAACTAGAATAATTGCAATATGAAAACAGCCAAATCGACCAAGCGTGCACAGAGGAATTTTTCACCGAGCGCTAGTGTGAAATAAACATGCGATGTCACTCTCGTCTCACTGGATTTTCATCCCGTGGTCGCTGCTTTCGTACTCAAACTTCAGCGGTTCTTTTGGAGATGTTCAATTGGACTGAAGCTTTGAAATATTACGCCTATATATTTAAGAACATGCTGTGAAGATATCAAACGTCTTCATTTGTTAGTTTTCAAATCATATGCAAATACACTTGAAACTTTAAAAGAGTGAAAACGTCAAGCAAAACTGCATTTGAATTAAAAGCTCGATCTCTGAGGAGTTAGTCAGAGCTATTTTCAGGAAGTAATAATTTAAGTCTGAGGAAACTTTTTGTGGTAATTAAATGATAATTTCTTAGACCTATGAAGTGTTTTGACCACTTATATTTCAAACACATGAAAAAACACATATTAAAAATGTTTAAACAATTTATTCAAAATCGAACAGTTTAATTTTTTGAAATTTCCCCATTTAGTGTGCTGCACTGCGTAGATTATAGCCCATTTATTTGCTTGTCGTGGGTAGCCCCAAAGTCGAAAGATATTTAGGAAAAACTGTTTTTCGCCATGTTTGTTTACCGTTGCTATGGAAATGCTGATTAGCATAAAAAGAGCATGGTCCAAAACTTTCATCCAAGCCTAACATCTGGTATCAAATTCAGATTCATTGAGCTAAAGTAAGATTATGTATAAGCACATTCAAAAAGGGAAGTGTCACCCAAAACAAAACTACTTAGAGCCACCTTAAAGCATTGCTTCGCAACTGAGAACAAAATTAAAAGAAATGATAAGAGAGTTGAATATGTCCTTATAATATAACAGCTAAATCTATGATCTTGTGTTTACCTAACAATAATGAACTAGACAAAGCAAATATTGGTTGTGGTCTAGATATTTTGGTTAAACTAGGACAACTGTCTCAAAATTTTAATTCTTATTAGCAATGTTCAATCGTTCAAGTGTGTTTAAAATCACAAAACACAAGATTTCACTTTCTAACACCAAGTTAGCTAGCGGTCGACTGCTATTAGCGTAGCCTGCGCGCTTATTTGGAATCTGTTATGTTTGTCTTTAGTGAAAATCAGGCTCAACCTTGAACTTTGTAAGTAGTAGATAAAATATGAGCGGGAGATCTGTATGGGCGTTTACAACGGCGAGCCGAATATTTTATCGTACTTGTGAAATGAAACAATTAGTAGAGAGATCTGTATGAAAAGTTAAAGGGAGGGTATGACGGTTCTGCGCATGTGCAAGCTATGACTTAACCCATTTAATTTCATTGTTTAGACAAATCGAAAGCGAGCAGATAATTCTGGCGGGAAATTGCTTGTGAAAATGTCGCGGTCAATCAGCTGATTGAATAAACGATTGTACATGCCCATATGCGCCATGAAAGTTACTAGAGGGTAGAATAAATCCTTCGGGTCGAAGGTTTTATTCAGTGTTAACTTTGTCGGTGTAATCCGTTAAAAAAGTTTTGCGAATTTTGGTCACCCTTTCGCTTTGTTTGGTCTAATTAGAGAATGTGATTATTGAAGTAAATGTGAGTGGTTTTTAACGGATAAAATTGCTAGGAAAGCGAATAAAGCATTTTAATCTGTGCACGTGCGCCGAACTGTGAAACCATCCCTTTAATGAATACTAATTAGATGAGCAGGTGTTTGTTTTGGTGTTTAATAATTCATCAACTCATTTGCTTTGTATTGGGGTTCACAAGGGTAAACATGTGACTCAAATACTGCCTATTTATTGGACACAACAGTTATGAATTATTAATGAATTTTTCAATTAGGTATAAAGCCAAATGAAGAAGAATAAAAATCTTGTCATAGTAAACGATATATAGAAATTGCAATAAAAAAAACCATTTCATCCAACCTTTACTGCTCGGCACTGCAAGAGCTAAGAGACAGGTGACTCCACAGAGAATCATGAACACACAGTACGTCATACGGCGGCCGAACCTGACAAATACACATATTCATATACTTATACTACCACAGACGGTTCAGCCTGGGCTACCTGTGGTACCATACATGTGTTTAGAAAATCACTGCCTTAGACAAGGGGGCGTGGCTTTGACGTGGCGATGTTTTTAAAATAACCGTTCGAGTCGCTCAAAAGTAGAAAAAGAGAACGTTATTTTACATACAAATGCACAGCAAACAACACAAACAGAGGATGGTAAACCAGTGTTGGAATTTCAAAATGAGTAACAGTGCATACAAGGAATAATAATGATAGTCTGTTGAAGTTGGCAGTTGTGAATGGGCAAGATTTAGACATTTTTTTTAGAAACGCTAAAAGTATTAGCGTTGCTACTGTATTATCAGTATCATTATAGTTGTTGATTACTTACCTGTTAAGACAATAACCGATTACAGCAGTGGAAGGAAAGGAGACGATAGTCAAAATAAAGTAATTGAGATACAGATTTCCAGCCAGGTTATGAACATTATAGCTGATTCCAAAGAAAATAATCGCATTGACATTCCTAGAAATAATTACAGAAGAATAGTCAGATGATGCAATCGATTCCAGATACAGTGATAAGAACTACTCCAAGCGGGTGATCCAAGTCGCTCTGAACAGGGAAAAGGTTTAAAGGGTCAGGTCTGAACTGGTAGGACAAATCATGATATAGTTTGGTCTGAAAATGGATAAAGTTTTTAAGAAAAGGGTCACACAGTCACCCTAAATGAACTGCACCAAGCAGGAGATCAATTTTGCTTTGAATATAGTTCCCTGTTTTTAAAAAAATGTATTTCCATCTCAGGGAGGGAGCGGTAGGGGCGGTTTGTCCCCGGCAATATCCTAATTTGAACAAACAGCCAAAAAGGGTACAGTCTTTGACAAGCTGCTTTGGACTTAAATTGGGTATAAAATTTGCCGGAAAATTCCGGTCGGAAAATGATTGTTTTGCCTCCTAGTCTGGCCTGAAAAGGGGGAAAGTAATTATTTTACTTCCAAGAGTGCCAAAAGTCAAAATTCAAGAAAAATCTCAAATCACCATTTTTTAAAATGTTGCAAAGCAAATGTTTCAATGCAAAACTACTGCTGACTTAAAGAGGTTTCATTTGAATGGTCACACCATAGGATTTTGTCGACATATTCCGTCATTCACTTTGGGAGTGAAAGGGTCAAAGGGTTAGGGCTGAAAACCCGCCTCTGACACCCTCTCGTAAGCTACCGCGACCACTTTCAACGCTGGGTGGTAATTTGAATTTGAATTCTCTATTGTTTTTAACCTCTGATGAGCAACCACTCGCCGATAATTCAAAGTCATTTATGAGGCAGAATGAATATGTTACATACAGTACAGCTCCAATACAACGACGAAATCCCTTGCTTCAAAATGGCAATATGATGCGAAAACTAATAAAGCAAGGCTGACTGTACAACTGGGATTATGATATTCTTTCCAATATTTCATCAGGCACGGCCTGACTTCTTCAGGGAATAAAATGACTACAAGAAAAACGTTACAATATAAATCGCCAAGAAACAAAAGGATATGAGATTACAATGGAAAGACGTTACATTTAAAAATATAAGATGAAACGTATATAGAGTGACGAGACATCAAGTGTAACAAGAATGGCGTTGTTAGGTAAGCGTCCAAGTTGGTCAAGTTTGTTGAGGAAGTTTGTAGTGTCTTTGATGAAAGATGCTGTGGTGTGAACCAGAGGTTTGAGACGGTATACTAATCAGTATTCCACGTAACGAAGGTATCGACGCTTGTCGTCACTACCTCAATACCCGTAATTGCTCTACCTCCACCATACGCACGGAGACACTTTGCGACCTCATCAGAATCATTCTCACTATGAACATTTTTCAATTTAACAACAAATACTACCTCCAAACACACGGCACAGCTATGGGAACACGCCTGGCACCATCATACGCTAATCTATTCCTCGCCAAGTTTGAGACTGACGCACTCAAACATGCACCTCATCAGCCACATACTTGGTGGCGTTTCATCGACGATATTTTCATGATATGGACACAAACAGAAGACGATCTACTTGACTTTATCTCCTACCTTAACAGCCTTCATCCCACTATCCAATTTACATCGTCCCACTCATCCATATCTATCCCCTTTCTTGACGTCCAGGTATCTCTCAACAATAGCAAAATTGAAACAGATCTCTATACTAAACCTACGGACAAACATCAGTACCTCTTACACTCTTCATGTCACCCCTTACACACCAAACGAGCCATTCCATTTAGCCTTGCCCTCAGATTGCGACGTATATGCTCTTCCGACGAGACCTTCGCATTACGTACCAATGAACTTATATGTTACCTTAACAACCGTGGATACAATCTCTCTTTTCTCAACCATGAGATACAACGTGTTCACGCAATCACACGCACTGAGACACTTAAACCCAGCGAAACCACATCTGACTCACCCAGTCGTGTTTCTCTTGTTATCACATACAATCCTGTCCTTCGTTCTCTTTCATCTATCATCCACAAAAATTTCAACATTCTCTCTTCTTCCCAACGTTGTGCCAACGTTTTTAAATCTACACCTCTTGTTGCATTTCGACGCACTAACAACCTAAGCGACATTTCAGTCAGATCCAAATTACGCACTGCTACACAAACAAACCTTCCTAAGGGATCCTTCAGTTGCGGTAATAATTGTGTTACTTGCAACTACATTACTGACGGACGCACCGACTACACATTTTCCTCCACTGGTGAGACCAGACCCATCCCTGACTACATTGACTTGCAATTCCAAAAATCTCATTTACATGGTAAACTGCCGACGTTGTAACAAACAGTACATAGGTGAGACGAAACGACGACTTAAAGACCGCTTTAACGAACACCGACGACCCGTTGACAGACCTACCGCTTCCTCTAGACCTACTGCAGTTTCAGACCATTTTCTTTCTGACAATCATTTACCTACTGACATAGAACTTATCCCATTAGAACTCATACATTAATCTCGTGACGCTATACGCAAAGCTCGAGAAGCGTATCTTATCGAAAGGGGTCAAACCCTTGAACCCCAAGGTATCAACAAGCGTGAAGAAATGTAAACTTCGCATTTTTATAGATTTTACATATCTTCTTTCATTAGTTTTATCTTATTATCTTATATTCTTTTGTTTCTCTTATGTTTGAATTGTAACGTTTCATCTTATATTTTTAAATGTAACGTCTTTACATTGTAATCTCATATCCCTTTGTTTCTTGGCGATTTATATTGTAACGTTTTTCTTGTAGTCATTTTATTCCCTGAAGAAGTCAGGCCGTGCCTGACGAAATATTGGAAAGAACATTATAATCCCAGTTGTACAGTCAACCTTGCTTTATTAGTTTTCGTATTTATATTAAATTTGCTTACTAGAGCCACCAGGATCGGACGCTTTTGCAGTGTCCGTTGGCCCTTGCAGATATTTCCATTTGTTCAATATGATGCGGCAGTTTTTGCTGATAGGTGTTTTATACATTGAAATTGCAACGGGTTTTGTGTCATTCAAAGTTAAGACCCCCTGTGGTCTGACTTCTCGCAAGCGACCACCTCCTGTAACAGAACTGTAACTCGTTCCTGAGCCCGGGGGGAGACTACCATTTAATAATGACTTGGGTACTCGTCGTACCTTTTAAGTGTCAAAATTTGTACACTGGTACCGCTTAAGGTGCTAAAATCTAAATTTTACCACAATTGCCGCTAAACTCGTAATCTGATTGGTCGACGTGAGTGGTAAACGAGAGTCCAGACAACGGTGCTGACGCTAACATCACGTGCGCTTGAAAAACACCAATCACATTGCGAGAAAGTTATAGACAACGCTTGCTCTTTCTTTGCTGTCGCGTTTTGTAACAAGACTTCGATTTTTCCTTGTGTTTTTTTCTAAATATTGTTGTAAAAAACAAATTTACACCGGTTTTCCGTGGTGTGGACTCTTATTTACCACGATTTACGTCATCACATGGTCAAAATTTGTTGCTGACTCACTCGGCTGCGCCTCGTGAGTCCACAACATTTTGACCATGTGATGACGTAAATCGTGGTAAATAAGAGTCCACACCACGGAAAACCGGTGTAAATTTGTTAAATGACCAACGTTAGAATTATCGAGGTACCATTTAGGGACAGGAACCTTTAGATTTGATCCCCCTTAGGTGTAAATATCAATTTGAGCCACGCCCATCAAACGAGATTCTGGTACCCCCATCAGTTTTATAAGGGACATCCTCCCATCCCGGGTCGTGAGTCCACCGCGGTATATACTTCTTACCAGTTGAAAAACAGAATCAGGGTTCTTTTCCGTAGTTTGGGAGTCCTGAGGATATCAAGAACGCCATATGTTTTTGCGCCTGTCATTTTCCTTGCATCGTTTTTTCTCACTTCTTGAATCACGTGCTTTAGATGGTCGGGATCCACGGCGACACGATTTCCCGCGGCATATTTCATGAGAATTTCGTGAGCTTCTTCTAAGTAGTTGTTTGCGATGAGCCAACGAGGAGATCTTGGAACCCACCTGGTGAATTAATATTTAGTAGTAACAGCTAGTGTACTAATCACGAGTAGTTTGGCTGGCAAACAGAAGGTTTGACAAAGAGAGATTCGACGAGGATTGACAAGAGCTTCAATTCCATACGAGTACACGCAAGTCGACCTGAGCGCGTGAGAGTTAGGGTCGTGCAGTCAGTAAAGGGGGATGGTGGGAGGGATAAAGAAACTAGGTTATAAAGCCAATAAGTTTGGGTTGCTGCACTTACAACAACTTTTCCTACCCAAAATGTACTTTGAAGGTGACGAAATCAAACAGAAACTTACCGCCAGGCAACAAGTGGCACGAAAGCTGGAAACGACGCGGCCAACATCCAATGTCGCCAGTTTGGGACCAAGTATGCCAATAACGTGAACAGTGAGCCTCCGATACCTAGAAATATCAAGGGTATAACACCGACCCATGATCGATGAGCAGTAACCACCATCTCCACGCAGTAAACAGACAAGACCACTATGCATCCAATATAACCGGCGCCAGCAAAGAAACGGAACAACGAGAACAGAGAGAGGCAGTCAGCTACCGCCGACACTACACCAGCAACGGCCTGAAAGAAAAGTAGTAACTTGGATCTTATATACGCACACTCGTGCTGTGTTGACATTAGCACCGAAATATGTTTGGAGTCAGTGTGGAGTAAAACCTCGGATGTGGGTAAATGATAAAATATGATGCACGTACCATGACTCCGAGACTCGTGAAAAACGAAAGCTTTCTTCCAAAGTGATCAGATATACCACCAAACACAACAGCACCAACCAACAGTCCCAGCATATTCACCGCTCGAGTCATGGCGCGTAAATGGCGACGATCACAGATCAAATTCCACTGGAAAGCGAAGAAAACTGAAGTGAACTCATTTGTTAATCAGCTTCTGACAATAGGTAAGGACTACAACACCTCTTGCACTGTAGTGAATTGTCGACGGCAGACCCTCTGATAGACTGTATGAGCACTGGCATTCTGTCCTTGGATTTCTGGGTTGGTTTGGGTAGCCTGCCTAGCAGGTGCTGGTTTATCATGGCACAATTTCGATGACGCATGCGCGAGGAGCACCTCGCGAGCGCGTACTCGAAATTGCGTCCTATAGATAAACCGGCGCCTTCTACCATACATACATACATAATCTTTATTTATCCACGGTTTCTCCTTTCATACATACATGCTCTTCCTGAGAGCCGTGCCTATAAATTACTAATTTATTAGAAAATACGAAATAAAATTGATAAGTTAACTAAGGTAATAACAATGTAAAAACAAGGTCACGAAGTTAATTTTATTTGTACTAAAAATTTATTCTCAAAATGCATCATTTAATTATGTTTTTAAAAGCTGTAACGTTCGGCTGAGTTTTAGCATTACTGAAGAGGCTATTCCAAAGTACAGAGCCTCTATACTGATAGCTGTTTTTGCCAGCTTCGCTGTTTGATCTAGGCACAAACAAATTTTCTGATGAATTTCTCAGGTTGTAAGAATGGATAATGTTTGTATTTTCAAACAAATTTGTCAGGTAATTTGGAGTGCCTCCATTTAGCGTTTTATACATTAATATTGCATTATTAATATTACATTAATATTGCTAATTGTTTTGAACCATTTGTTTTGAACCGGGCAAGTTGAGCGCCAGCAGGAATCGAGACCAAACAGATGAAGGTGTAAAGGGCCATTTGATATCGACCAAATCCGCCAGTGATTGTGCGTAGAACCATGTTCTACGCACTATGTTTGGGCAACAATCGTAGTTTAAAATTTGTCCATGGTTTTCTGGCTAGTTTAGTATTGGAGGTAATGTCATTTTGGTTTTGAAAAACGTCGGGGACTGGGAGGAGTAACACCCTTGGTCGCGTCTTTTGACTCGCCTCAGTCCGCGGTTTAACTCAGCGCTCGTTTGCCCCCCCCCCCCCCCCCCATACCCTAAATACGCCTGCTTCAACTGTTGTTCTGAGAGTCGAGTGTAAGAGAGGGAGTATGAATAGGGATACGGATCAGCGGATTTTAAAAATTATTTTTAATTTGCGCAGATTTCGGGGTGGGGTTACTTTAATATACAAACTATTTGCTGCTGTGAAGAATTTGGTCTTCAAGCATTTTATTCTGATATAGGATACTGATAAAAAATCAGAGAGTTTTGGTCTAGAATAGGGTATCATTGCCGCGGAACTAATCAATGGCGTGAAGATAAAGGGACTGGAAAATAGAGAGTCTGGGATGAACCTGATCTGGTATCGCACTATTCAGAGTCCCAGTGACACACCACCACCCAGAAATATACAGAGTGCTCCCCCCGGGCTTCTTACCTCGGACACAGCACTTGTGAAGAGTCCTTTGAACTTGTATTCCACGCAACCTGAACAGCATTTCCCCGCTAAACAAGTTGCATTTCCAGTAATGGTTCCACAAGTAAATGGAGGCGACGTTCCGTAGAAAACTGCGGTCGCAAGTTGAGCGCCAGCAGGAATCGAGACCAAACAGATGAAGGTGTAAAGGGCCATTTGATATCGACCAAATCCGCCAGTGAGCCTCAGAAGATCATCGAACTCGTAGGTTTTGATTTCACAATTGATTTTGCGAATATCGTTGTTGCTGTCCTTTTCGTGGTTTAGCGACTGTTGTTCGTCAGCCATTTTATGTCACTTCAGGGCCTTGCGAGCACGATTCGAAAATCTGAGAGACCGCTTCAGCCGCTTCGAGGATAGTGATATCAGTGATGCAACTGATACCATCACTTATTTCGTGACTAACTCTAGATCTTAGACGGATCATCAATAGCAATTAAAGGTCGCGGGTGTATGCATTTTATATGCACGAAGTGCAGCCGCAACTAATAACGACGCCGATACCCGAAATACAGTCAAACCTCTATTAAGCGGGAAGTAGTTACCAAGGGACCGCTTAATAGAGGTTGCCCGCTTATGCGAGAGGTGTTCTAGAATTTATCATGTAATATCGCAAAAATTAGAAATCGATCACATGATGTTTATTTTCGGTTAACGGTGACACAAATGATGTGATAAACAGAATTTAATTAATTGCTTATTCATTAAGGTTCCCTGAGGAGGGGGGGGGGGGGGGGGTACTTAACAAAGTTTTGTACGGGGATACTCCGCCCCGAAGTCCAAACCCTTACCCTTTCATATACCGTTTTTGAGAGAAAGGTACCCCCTTTCATATACCTTTCATTGAAAATGGTACCCCCTTCATTCCCACTTCAGCATAAACATTAGCCTTTACGTGTGTCTGCGGATATATTTTGAAAAGCCCTTAATTTTTGTAAGCAGTTTTCCCTACTTTTTTTATCTCTTGTAAGTTAATTTTTAACTTACAGGAGAATATTGGGATTTGACCTGTTCTTTGTTCATACTTCAACTCGCGTTTTCTCTACACTTTCCTATACTTCAACTCGTGAAATCCCTACCCTTTCATATACCCGCAGTCTAAAAAAGGTACTCTTTTCGGGTGGAGCATCCCCGTATAAACCATTATAGTGAGTACCCCCTCCCATTAAACTAGCTGACCGTTTAATAGATGTGAAATACAATAAAATTCGCCAATTAGAGCTTTGACTTTATGCATGAGAAAGTTTATTACATTTTATGGTTGCCGCGTTTGTTGATTAAAATCAAAGTAGAGCAAGGCTGATACTACGTAGAACGTTTAACGCGACAACGACATGATAGAGCCCAAACTGAAAGTCAAAATGCAACCGTGGACAGCTGCTTTGATTGTATCTCTATTTTTGGCTGACTAGATCTGTTACAGATCCTACGTACACCGACAAGCATTTTCGTTCGCGGCCCTTTGCTTCTTAGGCCCCGTCCACACGTATCCGGATATTTTTGAATCCGCAACTTTTTTGTTACGGATTAGAAAATATTCGATATACTCTTATTTACCACGATTTACGTCATCACATGGTCAAAATGTTGTGGACTCACGAGGCGCAGCCGAGTGAGTCAGCAACAAATTTTGACCATGTGATGACGTAAATCGTGGTAAATAAGAGTCCACACCACGGAAAACCGGTGGAAATCTGTTTTTTACCACAATATTTGAAGAAATAATACGAGAAAAAATCAAAGTTTCGTTACAAAACGTGACTGCTAAGAAAGCGCGAGCGTTGTCTATAACTTCCTCGCAATCTGATTGGTTTATTTTTTTCAAGCGCGCGCTTTTATAGGCATTGCGTGATGTTAGCGTCAGCACCGTTGTCTGTACTCTCATTTACCACCCGCATCGACCAATCAGATTGCGAGTTAAGCGGCAATTGTGGTAAAATCGTATTTGCCCGAATTCGCCGGATACGTGTGGACGAAAGGCCAATCCGCAACAAAAAAGTTGCGGATTCAAAAATATCCGGATACGTGTGGACGGGGCCTTATTTAGTTGATTAACACCATGTTGCAAGATTCCTCTTGCGTAAGGCCCCGTCCACACGTATCCGGATATTTTTGAATCCGCAACTTTTTTGTTACGGATTAGAAAATATTCGCGTCCACACGTAGCGTATTCGAATCGTATTTGCCCGAATTCGCCGGATACGTGTGGACGGAAGGCCAATCCGCAACAAAAAAGTTGCGGATTCAAAAATATCCGGATACGTGTGGACGGGGCCTAAAATCAAGCCCATAATTTACAATGCATTGATTTCATCTGCATCGCGACAATAGTCCGTGGAATGGAATTACCATCTGATCACCATATAAATTAGATCACAGCACTCGTATCTGTTCGAAACGCTAGCCTTTCGAAAGCGTAAAAACCGGCGATTTGGTTTCCAGGAATACAGCGCAGATAAAGCAACAGAACGTCTTGAGTTGGCACTGCAGAAACTAAGGTAACTCGTCCGGGTGTATTGTAGTGTGTCATGACCGGAAGCGGAATTTTTGAAACCCTTTCTAAAATAACTTTCACTGAAACTTTAAATCACAAAATCCGTTTTTGTCATGACACAATATATGTTTTGACTGATCATAAAAAGTCGTGCAGGCCTATGTTTAAAACACGCAATTTTAATATACCTTAGAAATCATCACAAGGTTATTATAAATACACGTGCACTTACGGAACGTGGCGTTCAACACAATAGCCGATAATGAAAAAAAAATAAAGCTTGTTTGTCACGAAAAATCCTAATGAGTACGCTAGCTTTTCGTCAAATAAACCCTAAATACTAAATCCTTTCAAGAAAAAAACTCGAAAGGTAGACAGAATCGACCGACAATTAAAAGCTTTTCTTTCAACCTCGAGAGATCTGAATTTCTGTGGGACAAAATGGCCGCCAATAGGTATCTCGGCGCTGCATGTACATTGGTTGAGAGGGACCCTTTTAAACCAGACGTAGATATCATACATACTACATTCAAGTTAACTGTGCTTTGTTTAAAGTGCTTCTTAAAGGTTTCGTGATTTTTTTTTTGTCTTCTCTAATCTTCGAACTTTTACAAAATTCCTCGGTACTCCAATGGAAAATAAAATATTTCTTGATATGCCTTTGCATCCTAGGACTTATTTCATGTTACTTTATATTTTTAAATCCTCTGAATTCGTGTTCACGATTGTCGCTTTCCCTCCGGATTTTTTTTGCCGCAACCCGTTCAAAAGGCATCTGATTGAAAATTCATAATAGCCTGGGTAATACGCTTAAAGGAGCTATGTCAAGGGGATTTTGACGTTTCGGGGTCAAAACCGCTCTAAATTAAACTAAGTACCTTTGGCAGACACGAAATGAAATGTGATAAAAGGTGTTTATAAAAACGTTGAAGCTGATCTAGATAAAAATTATATATCGTTAAAAGACTGAATTTTCGACTGCAACTGCAGCCTTCATCGGAGTAACTAAAATATGCAGTTCGAGTGTAATATGCTAAAACTAAATTAGGAAGTTACTTTGTCCCCTGGGGCTTCAATAATGTCTTATAGACAGAAGGGAATAGCTTCCGCTCGTTCGCCGAATTTTTGTCTATTGTGGAGTGCCATGATTCCAATGCTTTTAGAAATGCTTATAGAACGCTGAGAGAAAGAATTTGCGAGCAGAGAATAAACCATAATCAGGATTTACTTTTCGTAGACACAATACATTTAAAACCTGGGCATCTGCAGCCCAAGACACTTATTTTTACTCTTAGAGCACCAGCAGTGTAATTTTAAACAAAACTGAACCATTCTAGTGTTGGGATTTCCACTGCGTAAAAATATGTCTTTTGGATTTTTAAAGTTTCACTAAAAATAGTGATATATATATAGCCTGACATTTAGCGACAGCAGAACTCCTTGTGGAATCAAACTCTGTGTGCTACCTGCGTGAAGCGGCGAAGACGCGACAGAACTACAGAGTCTTGATACTTTACCCTTTAACTCCCAAGAGTGCTAAAGATACAAATTCATATAAAATCAGTCCTAAATTTCAGTTTGGATAATATTGAAAAACAAATGGTACCATACAAAAGTACGGCCAAAGAGGTTTCGTTTGAATGGTCACACCATTGGATTTCGTCCACAAACTCAAAAGTTAGAAGAATCTTAGAACTACATTACATGTTTCCATAATTGACTCTGGAAATGAAAGGGTTAAATAACGTGCCTATATATGGAGCTAGGGTATACAGCGTTTCAGCCTTTCATTCCATTACGAGAATGTAAAACCTTTTATTTGCAAAAAGTAACAATGTCTGAATATGTTTTATTTGAGGGATGGGAGTAAATTTTAGACCAGTATCCTGAATTTGATTCATATTTTATTGCCTGCTGAATTGTAAAATACCCGCTCATAAAGATACCCTACTGGATGGTACAGGAATTTTACTATAAATATAGTCTTACATGACATTCACAACAGCAGTCGGCCGAAAGAAAATATATGTTGTGTGCCTCGTTCTATACAATACAGTGGCGGATCCAGACTCCACCGTAAGGGGGAAGGGGGGACTGAAAATGTTAGAGATTGAATGGCAAGAAAGGGAGGACCCCTCCCCTAGACCTAAAGTTTAAGTCTTCTAACATTCGTCCTGCATTTCGCAAAATTTCTCGGGACTGGGGATTCCCGAGTAGTTCTTATATCTTTGATCTCGAGTTAATATGACAATCAATTAAGCAGACAATCATAAATTAAATATATGTATGGAAATTGTTCCGAGGGGTTCTGTGCAACAGCGATATGTTAATAGAAATTATTCATGCGCAGGATTTAATTTTGGATATGATTTTTATAGCTAAAATGAACCTGAATTCACTCGACATTGTAGAATGAAATAGTTGAAATTTTTAATGTTGACGTTTTGTCTCTCTAACAGCCCAGTCTCGTTGTCGCAGGCTAAGGGGCGAAACAAAAACCATAATAACGGCAATACCATAGCGACAAATGAAGAGTGCCGGATGATCTATCGTAAAGGCCTGGATCAGTAAAAATCTTGAAATAGTGTAGGTTAAAACGGCCAACTGATCCTTGCGACAAGGAGAAGAGATTGAGACAGATCTAGAAGTGAAATAAAAAACAAACAGTTGAATATTTAATATTTTCCCAAATGTTTGGGCAAATATATTCACTTCTGTCTCAATCTCTTCTCCTTGTCGTAAGGATCAGTTTACCGTTTTTACCTGTACTAAGATGAAACAGTAATCTCGTATTAATAATAATAGAGCAGTTTTCAATTGAGTGTCGAAAGTAATTACACAATTGCTTTGGTTTTGCATTGCTACTGTACGCTTTGTGATTAGCTAAAAAATCTCGCGCCACTTTCTCGACCAATCAGAAGTAAAACCAAAACCAATCGTGACTTGCTCGCACGCGTTTTCCCGCGCTTGGCGCCGCCGACATGTAATTGCTTCGAGCTCTGATTGGTTCATTGGATTGTTTGCGACTGCTGTGATTGGTCAGAGTAATTACTTTGGTTTTGGTTTTACGACACTCAATTGAAAACTGCTCTAATAATAATAACAAAAATAATAATAATAAGCTTTGTACGTATCTTAATTAAAGGGGCAATGTCACATATTTTTAGTATCACTTTTAAAAGCCAAAAAACATATTTGTATCAACGGAAATAAAAAAAATAATGGTCCAGTTTTGTTGACATTACTCTACCAGTGCACAAAGAGTAATTATGATAATTATGATAATTATGATATTAGTTGTCTTTGGCTGCGGATGGCCAGGATGGAAATGGATTGCAACCTTGAAAAAATTGGCCTATTTTTTTTATGTTGTGTGTCTTGGAAAAATCCCCTAAAAACTGATTATGGTTTCTACTTCTTTCGAGTAATCTCTTGATCAGTATTGTCTCCATTTTCTAAGATCAATTTCATATGTATGCAAATAAGGTACTTATATTTAGTTCAGTTTCGATGAAAACACAACATAATCCCTGTAACATTGCCTGTTTAAACTCCTCCGTAAGGTTTACAATTGTCTCTTGCATTACTGATCTGTTCCGATGTTAACGACACATCATAAACCTGCAAACACGAAATACGACCTCGATAATGTCTTTTATCCCCTTCACGGGCTCCCATTCGTATAGTATAGTTGGTTGCCAGTTCAATTTGACCTAAGTTTTTGGAATCAGCATACTTCCCGTTGATCCACAAGCCAGCTTTTCCAGTATTGTGGTCGTAAGTAGCGCCAACGTAATTCCACCTATTTGGAACGACTTTAGTGCTTTGCAAAGGTTGACTGGATTTGTGATGACCTCGTTCAACAAAATGTGCAAATAACTTTCTCGGTTGTGCTAGCCACAGGTTCGCTCCCCATCCATCTTTCTTAAAGTTGAAGATAGGTCCTTCTTTCTCAGGGAAAATCCACGCTAGAATGGTTAATGAATCCTTCGTGTCCAGTTTACCGTCATTTGGAAACTCAATATAGCTCTCTGGTGTCCCAAGAAACGAGAGCGCGCCACCTTCGTGGTCGTCCGGTCCCACGACTGGAATCACATGATTTGTATCTCCTGGAGGATTTCCACCAATCACGTCTCTTGCTTTGTACCTGGCGTTCAGAGGAAATAGGGCAACTGGTCGAATGTTGGCTGATTGGAAAAAAAAAGTAAAGGAAAACGATCATATTTTTTTTATTGATGAGTGTTCTCAAATAATCAAAGTGTTTCATGCAAATGGCCTTCTTTTATATGGTTTATTATTGGAATTTAAGCGGCAATGAAGACCAAAATAAAAAGATTCTTGAAAACTACCTATTTGATCCTTTAAAATCCCATCGTCTGCATTATCAGAGCGCATACAACTTCCATTCCGTATAATGATTTACTGAAAACTAGTAGACGTGGACTAATTTCTTCCAACCAATTGAAGTTGTCTAATTCTTTGATCACATAACTCGTCAATTAAACAAGTGCACCGCCAGGCAGAACTAAAATCTTTGTTTAGACTGGATGCCTTCTCAAGAATTTGATCAACATTAAATGGTCCTTGAATATTCTTTGTCATTATCATGTCCTTTATGAGTGCTTAAGTGCGAATTGATGCTTGGGTTGAACTGTTAGGCGTTAAATATGTTTTGTATTCGCCCATATTCATTGAAATATACTTTCTCTATTAACACAAATTCAAACCGTTGAACTTCTCCTGAACGGAAGGAGGCTTTGGGAAGTCGGACCCACCAGCGCGAGGTAAGATAACAGATCCCTGTGCTCTCATTCAATGAAACAGGCCTAAGTATGGAGATCTGTTCTCTTATCTCATCAATCTGATATCTCTAATGGAGGTTAGACTGCATCAAAATATGACTTCAAATCCATGCCTTTGCAGACTTTGCCTTTAATTGCCTTGACAACACGACCCATTTGAGTGACATCCGCTATAAACACGTGACCAACATCCGGGTCTGTGGCCATTTCATCGAGTTCTTTCTTGTCGAACTTGTTTCCTACTCCAACACAGAACACAGTGACGCCAGCATCCCTGAGAGCCTTCGAAGGAGCTATCAAATCTCCAGTTGATTTTCCTGACGTCACCACGATCAAAATACGTGGCAGGTTTCGTCTGGAACTGGCATCGAAAAGTTTAGTCTTCACGAGCTGGAGCCCGCCTCCAATGTCGGTAAGACCACCCATGTATTGTATGTCATCCATGGCATTTTCAACGCTTTTCTGGTCAAAATATGTCTTGAAATCGAGAACGACTTGAGAATTTGTTGAGAATACAACAAAGCCAATATGAGACTCCAGTTGGTTAATGATAAACATACTTGAAATGGCTTTGACAAATTCCAGGCTTGTTTTAAAGTTTTGTTGTCCTTTGGTGTCTTTGTTTCCTGACGCATCAACAAGAAATGCCAGATCAACCTTGTCCCTACACACCCCAGAACCTGTTGACCATTAAGTGGAAACATATTTTAAATTAGTTTGACGCACTTTATGTTTAAAATATTACCAAAGGGTCTGGATAATAGCAGGAAAGTAATAATCTTTAGAGCAACTACAACCGACTTGATTTTACAAAACATGTTTCGACAATCCTTTGTCATCTTCAGTTGAAATTTAAAGTTACAAAGTTGAATTTATACTAAGTAAATGAAAATGCTAATGAGTGGAAACACCTTTAACAAATAAATGAAAGAATGTGTGACAATACGTGATTAAAAAGAAAGTTTTAAATTAACATGATACAACTGTCGGTTCAAAGAAGGTTGTTCCCATTTGATATGTAAAGCTTCCTTTATCTTTAGCTGAAAATTAGTGGAAGCATGATCTAAAATATTAAAACAATTAGGTGAACATAAACTGTGGCATTCTTTTACATCACTGGGACCCACAACATTCCTGACTGTCCCCCAGATCCTACCACTAAAGCTGTACCCCCGTTCTATTTCAAATTACCTTATACAGGCCATTTTTCCAGTGTTACACAGAAAAGGATTCGGCAACTTATCAAACGCTATTGTAGTAATATAGATATAAAATTAGTCTTTTCGTCTTTTAAGATCGGCAACTTGTTTAGCGTGAAAGACCCTATCCCGAGCGGGCGCCGTTCGTGTGTTGTTTACAAATTTTTGTGTGCAGGCTGTAATGCCTGCTACGTCGGCGAAACCACCCGACATTTTTCCACACGCGTTCGTGAGCACTTATCGACTGATAGGGCCTCTCACGTTTTCAAACGCCTCCAATGTTTAAGAATAAATTTCCTTTGCAGAAATGTTTTGTCATTGCGGAATGTTTTAGATGCCTTTCATTTAGAAAGGGAACTAACGATCACACCGTAACCCTAGCAGCCGACGACTGGAGCCATTCATCATCATCGCCATCACTATCATCATCATCACCATTATCATCGTCGTCGTCGTCATCGTCATCATTAGCATCATCGTCGTCGTCGTCAGCGTCATCGTCATCATCATTATTATCATCGTTATCATCGTCACCATCGGTGATGAAGGTTACATCAGCCTTTCCTTCAGATTCCATACCACAAAGAATCGGTCGCATATACGACTAATCAGATTAATAAATTTAAGAATGAAGACATAGTGAAGTCTGCAGTTGCGAAAAAAGGTCTTTTTCAGGCCCAACTGTAAACTCACTTTATTATTCTTCACAATTATTTAGTACGCGAGTTATCGATCTCCTTAGCAGCCATATTTTTTTCGGTTTGTACTAACGGTAGGCCTGTCATATTTTAACCTGGTAAAATGCCTTAGTGCTCCGTGCTCCGTGCTCCGTGCTCCGTGCTCCGTGCTCCGTGCTCCGTGCTCCGTGCTCCGTGCTCCGTGCTCCGTGCTCCGTGCTCCGTGCTCCGTGCTTAGTGCTCCGTGCTTAGTGCTTAGTGCTTAGTGCTTAGTGCTCCGTGCTTCGTGCTCCGTGAGTCCACGTTGGCTCAATGGATTGAGCGTACGACAGGTTATCGGAAAGCATGGCTTTGATTCTCGTGGGTGACTCAGATTTTTTCTTTGTTCCCACGCTCGTGACATATGATCACTTTCATCTTGTCAGTTCTTTCCGAGCTCAACATTCACTACTTACATTATTTATCAAGAAACTACTGCTTTTAAACTAACTTAAAAGTTTTCATCTATCCTCCGTTTACTCCATTTGTTCACACTCACATTCATTCAGTAACCGCATTTTATTTTCTATTTGCGTGTACATGCACGGTCCCCTTAGTAGTTTTAATTGACATCTTACCTAGAAGACCACCGGAAAACAGATTTTCTTTAGCAATCTTGTCTGTATCCCGTACTACTGTGATGGATACAGGGTCCTTTTGCTCTGCAGAGCTCGTCAATTTACCTCCATAGATTATTTTCTTTAAGGTAGTTGTCGACTTTTTGCCAGAAGATGTAATCCGACCAACTGAGCTTGACCTTCTAGAGCTTCCACTGCTACTTCCCCCCTTGATTGTGATAATTTTGGAGCTACTCCCCTTTGAGCTTGAGCTGCTACCACCACCACCACCCTTGATGGAAATAATTCTGGAGCTACTTCCTCCAGAACTCGAGCTGCTACCACTACTTCCGCCTTTGACTGTAATAATTCTGGAGCTACTCCCTCCGGAACTTGAACTGCTACCACCACCACCCTTGATTGTTACAATTCTGGAGCTACTCCCCCCAGAACTTGAGCTGCTACCACCGCTTGAGCTGCTTCCACCGCTTGAGCTGCTACCACCCCTTGAGCTGCTACCACCGCTTGAGCTGCTACCACCACCCTCGATTGTTACAATTTTGGAGCTACTTCCCCCGGAAATCAAGCTCCCACCACCTCCGCCCGAGGCACTGCTACTTCCACCGCCTCCACCTAAGGCCATAGAAAATGAATTTTGTTAGGAATAAAACGTACATGTCAGAGACTAAGGAAGCACCTTTTTGTATCTGTTTATATTCCTGCGTACCTTGCCGTTTAACAAAGTTTAGTACAAATGTTTGAAAACTAAGGTTTAACTTGGCTTCCCATTGAAAAATTTCTCGATTTAATTAGCGCAAAGAGGTCAAGGAACATGACAACAGCCCATCTCTCAAACGAGCCATGGGATATAATTTTATAACTTGAAAATAGGATACTACGATATCCGAAAACTTGACCAATTTATACAGAGCGGTTTTCAATTCAGTATAGTGCCGAAAGTAACTTCGCGTTTTTTTGGTTTAGCATTGCTATGCTTTGTGATTGCGCGCCACTTTATCAATCAATCAGAAGTAAAAGCAAAACCAATCGTGACTTGTTCGCACGCGTTTTTCCAGGCTCCGGCGTCGGCGGCATGTCTGCGTCTGTTTTGATTGCCCAGGGTACAATGTAATTACTTTGGTTGCGGTTTTACGACACTCAAATGAAAGCCGCTCTAGATGCATGCCATTCTTTGAAGTAATAACTTTTGCAGCTTAACATTCTTTTCAGCCTCTTGTAACTAGAATAGCGAAGTACCTTGTGACGTGATAGCTGATAGTGATCCCCCTGCCGCTGTTAAAAAACAAGTTTGACATGTTAGACACAGCATCTAGATCATCCGAATAAATAAACAGCTCAGTAAGAAACAGATTTCTTATATGAAGAAAAGATCCACAGAAAAGGAGCACCCTGATTGTTTTTCTAGGCCGGCTCCAAATTTTGCTTTGCGAATCAGGTTAAGATGAACAGCTCATGAATTAGATTTTCGGAAAAAAATTTCAAAGGTAAACATTTTTATGTAAATGATAAGTAAAATTTAACGTTTTGATTAAAATGGTTGTTCTAGACAAAGTGCTTTAAAACCACATATTAGTTTGTTTAGTTATGGATGTCCAACAGGAAATGGAAAATCATGACATCATCTTGGTTGAGGTCTTTCACAATCGATATTTAAATTGGGTACAGCTGTGACAAGCTTGAGACAGAAAAATTATTTTGACTAGCGATACAAACGTCAGTTTTTAAATCTCAGCTTTACGGTACAGTTTCTTTAGAATCTAACCTCTATACTTATTTGAACTATCACCCTCGCTTTTCAACATTTAATCGGTTTCCGTTTATTGCCTGTTTCAGAAGCCATTATAATCACCTTCGCAACATATCTTTTTGAGTTTCGGTAGCATCTGATCCAGTTCGTCGTATCCCCCAGTTAGGACATGCTTGGAGTCTGGATCAGTAGCCATCTGCCCTAACTGGTCTCTTTGGAATTCGGATCCTAATCCCAAACTGAAGATTGTCACTCCCATGTCACGCAGCTTCTTTGAAGGTTCTTGTACATCGTCCTGTAGACCACAAAAAAAAAGAAAAGAAAGGGGAAAGAAATCATGTTTTATCTAAACGTCTATCGCTGATATCTGCTTTCATTTTTTACAAGCTGGTGATTGTGATAATAATCATAATGATCTATACAGATGATGATGATGATGATGGTGATGATGATGATAATGATGAAGGAAATCGAAATTTTATGTAAACCTGAACGACCTGAACTGCAGGCAAATTCTTTACATGCGCACTTTCGACTTCATTCGATGATGATGTTGAAGATGATGACGACGATGATGATGACGATTATTATGATAACTGATGACGGTAATGATCCCTATAACGTCTCTAATTGACAAGCCTTGTCTATATAGCCTTCGCCTTCGCTGGGCTGCCATAGATAACAACTTGCATGGTATTTTCTTTTCTTGAATCGATGGCGACGAAAATTAGCAAAAATATCCAAGCTTTGCCGAAACAAAGCATTATTATATTGGAAAATGCGAGTTGTTTCCTAATTTGTAAATTCATCCTTCAGACTGTAAGGCAATCGATAAATTAATATTATCATATGTTATTTACTTTGACCTACATGTAGTATACACCACCTTCTCAGCACTTGGCTGTTTGTCAGTGTACCCTAGGCAAATACCGGTAATGGTATTATTTATTATTTTGTAGCTTCCAGGGGCCGGATTCACGAAGCCCTCCTAAGTTAAGACATATCCTTAATATTGTTCCTTAACAATATTCTATTGTCATTCCAACAATAGGCTATGGTTATGAAACAATACTTTGGATATGTCTTAACTTAGAAGGGTTTCGTGAATCCGGCTCCAGGCTACTTTTACCTGTACCGAGCTTCTGGTGGACATGTTTTAAAGGAATCTGCACTGTTATAACAAATTGACGTTAAATTTTAATAACAAGTGGAGATATAATTTTAGTGTAGACAAAAATTGGATGTGAATGTCGCCTATATTTCGCGCACCGTCATTTTGAATATCTATGACACGTAATGTTGTTGCCCAATTGTTGCAAACAAGAGAACGTCGATTCTTAACAATAGCCTGGCAACCATATGATGACATGAAAATTCAAAATGGCGGCGCGAGGGAAGTTTAGAAGTGAGCATAGGCAATATCCATATCTATAGTTTTGTACACTCAAATGTTATTTCCATTTGGTAATTAACAAATTGACGTCAGTTTTTTATGCGTCTGTCCTCTTATTGATGATAAAATTCGTCATAACATTGTCAAACTTTGACAGTTTTATGACGAATTTTATCATCAATAAGAGGACAGACGCATAAAAAACTAACGTCAATTTGTTTCTTACAATAACAAAAACGCCAAAATCGTAAAAAACCGGATGAAATGAATAGTGAACGCAATGTAAACATGACAAATTGGGGAGTTTTATTCAAATTGATGCAATCATTGTCAATAAGTTTTCTTACTTTCTCATTGGCTAACTGACAACAATAAAGAAATTTCATTGCCTAAAAAATTGACAGGATGAAATCTTGCATAAATTAAAATTTCATGTGTCTGTACTCTTATTGATGATAAAAATTGACCAATCAGGTCAATTTGTGAGAATAACTTCAGTTATTGTAAAATGAGTAATCGAAATTCAGACTTAACTTCCAACAATTTATTATAACAGTGGAGGTTCTCCTTAAGGAGTTTTTTCGCCCTACAAATTCTCACCTGCGAAGATCCACCCGTGATAACAATAAGGACGTCTCTCACGCCCTGCCTCGCACTCGCATCAAACAGGTCAGTTCGCACCAGATCGAGGCCTGCTCCACAATTGGTGCCTTTTCTCGGGTATGGTATCTTGTCAATGGCGTCTGTTATCGATTTTGCTTCAAAATGCTTCTCAAAATCAAACATGACTTCAGAGGTTTTGGAAAACAGCACAATTCCTGCACGTGTGCCGTCCTTTGCAATGTTAAAAGAGCTGAAGAAACTTTTTAAGAAAGTCTGGCATTTTTTAAAGTTTCCAGGATTTTGGTAATCGATTCTCTCTGAGCCGTCTAGCAGAACAGCGACATCCACTTTGCCACTGCATCCTTATGGAGAAACAAGATGTTCATACTCAATTATTTGTAGACATTTAC
The DNA here is from genome assembly GCA_022457155.1 of Cladopsammia gracilis. Lineage (NCBI taxonomy): Eukaryota > Metazoa > Cnidaria > Anthozoa > Scleractinia > Dendrophylliidae > Cladopsammia > Cladopsammia gracilis. The sequence continues at coordinate 824,717 of JAJGOT010000064.1, forward strand.
TCCTGAAATCCTTTCATTGCTCAGAGTCTCTTAGTCTAATCCAAATGTGATTTTACAAAACCTACCGCACGAGTGCACGAGCATGCCAACTCGTAGCACCACAGGTTCCCCAAGCTCAACGGCTACCGTGACACACAACGCTAAAGAAAGGTTAGCTGCTCACAGTGCCCTACTTTCCCGTGTGTTCGTCGAGTTCGATCGCGCCATAACATTGAAGATGGCGGCTAAACGAATTGAACGATCGTACTCGACGAACAGACGGGAAAATAGGGGACTGCATGTGAACTGTCTAAACAAAGGTCAGATAATATAGTTGTTCCATCAGCACCCATTGAGCTTGGGGTCCCTGTGTTGGAACCCTAGGGTCAGTTCACAATAGCGACGTAATCGTAGGCAGAGTCGAAGTAGGAAGCGTAAGGAGCCTTGCGTTCTACTGTAAATTAAAAACAAAGTCGCAATCGGAATCGGAAGCTCGACGGAATCCGACGGAATCGGAAGGATCAGACGGTTTCCTTTTTCTTCCGACTTCGCTTCTGCTTCCGTCGCTTACTATCCGCTTACGTCGTTTTGATTTCCACTAGATCGTAAGGTTGTTGCGATTCCGATTCCGCTTATGATTCCGTTTACGTCGCTTGGAAAAAAAAAAGTTAACCTATATCACTTTTACCAACTCTTTCTCTCTGTTCAACTCTCCAAAATATGCTCAAGCAGTTTATATAATTTACTTACTAGTCTCTGGGACATTCTCCGATGGAGGAATCATTGGCAGATTAGATGATGGCGCTGCAAAGACGAAAGCTTTATTTTAATTAATAATGTAACAGAGTATAGCAACGGAAGGAAATTCCTTTCGAGATCCTACAATACTGGTCCAATATTTTCAATACTGCCAAATACTGTCCAAACTGCCATCTCGGAGAACGTTAGCTCTCAACATCTACCTCAATATTCAACACCTTCAAAACTCACTTATTTAATAAGTGTGAGTGTAACTGTCAAACTGTGATTTACTCCTTAGCTTATCCCTTATTTGATGTATAAAACTTTACCCGGTCAAGTAAACAAGTTGTGCTACAACTTCTAAAACTCATAGGATTGTTAGTCATAAAAGTTTGGTGCATTTTGATTCACTCTGATGAGTTTATGTTAGCACAGGTATGCGTGACGTCGTGTAACAATAATAGGAAATGGTAGCTTTGTGTTCACATAACCACACCGATGAAAAAATTCATGTTTGTTTGAGAGAATTTGAAAGAGTGCGTACGAATATTTGCCTGCAGCTCAGGATCACATAAACTTACGATTTTCTTTCAAACAGCACACCCCCCCCCCCCCCAACTTCTGCATCAAGTTATGTCAACGCACGCGCCATTTTCCATTTCCTTTACTATATAATAAAAAAGATAACTTACGCGGTTGTTGAATTGTTCCACCTGCCCCTGTGTAAACAAAACAAGCATAGGTCTTCACAATTATTACTGATATATATTTTTTATCGTATACGGACAGTGAAGACAGAATTACGTGGGATTTTCCAATGGACATGCCACAATAAATAGCTACTAAACTGCTAAACACATGAACTGCTCGGGTAGACTAAAACACTTCTAATTCACAAAGATTCGTTCAATTTATGAGCTTTGTATGGGAGAAGTTAACTGACAGAATCACTATTGTCACTGCATGGCTGTTGTCATGGTTATCTGTCACATGCCACAACTCATGCAGTTCTGTTTTATCTGGGGGAGGGAGGCTTGGGGGGGGGGAGGGGGGGTTACGAGAGTGAGTCGAAAACTGAGGCCAACAGAAGAAAGGAGTACGTTTTGAAAACCAAAATGGCGGCTAAACACCAGAACGCACACAGAACCAATCAAGCACTTGCCGATCAAAAGAACGCCTGCAAGTTAGACGTTAACAAAATGTTCTGGAGTGGAATACTGGGTATCCCTAGCTATGTAAAATATTCACAAGGTTTTTTTGCTTTGTAATCTATTGTGTTTTCTGTACTTCATGTTTTAACTTCCTTTTTCTTTGTTCTACTTCATCGTTCAGTTCTTTTGCACCAAGGCCGGGGTCCAGCCGACAATTCATGAGCAAACCGCTTAGCCTATATAACCTATGTTAAAAATAACATCACTAGTGATAGCGCGCACCTTTACAGCCAGTATCCACAATGGTGTTGACAAGTAAATCAAGTGCATCAAAATCCGCCTCCAGCACATGCTGCGAGTCTGGATCTGTGGCCATTTCTCTCAGTTGTTCCTTATCGTATTTTTTGCCGATCCCTACACTAAACACAGTACACCCAGAGTCCCTGAGTTGTTGCGCAGGAGCACCAATATTATCCGTTGACCTGCCATCAGTTATGACAATGGCAATGTTGGGAACTCCGGCACGAGCACTTTTATCAAAGAGTTCGGACTTAGCTTTCGAAAGAGCTTTCCCAGTGTATGTTCCACCGCCAGGGTAGCTGATGCCCTCGATCGTGGAAAGAATTTCTGATTCTGTGTAATGTTCATCGAGCCCCGACACAACCTATACGATAAAAATGCTTAACTCTATTCAGTAATATGAAAAAATAACTGCTTTTTTTAGAAAATTAGCATTGAATGTGGAGTTATAGTTAAATGAACTTATCAGTATATAGCTAAGTTGCTATAATTGTTTTTCTTTTCCTTTTTTGCATTTGAGTATGACACTTTCTTGGCATTCCAGTAGAGTAACACAGGCCAAGGAAGGTAGTCTCTCTTTATGAGCTAAATGGCAAATTCTGTAGTTTTACTGAAGCGACTACAGAAGTACAACTGCTTTCCCTGGATGGGATAGGATAGTCCTTTCCAGTTTTACCTGTCCCCTCCCCCCTCCCCCTCCCCCCTCCCCACAAAATGGGTTTCTGGTACCTATAAGCGGTTCTTTCAAAATTTCCAACGATCACCTCTGTACATTTTATTTCATTTTTTTATACGAGAGTCGGGGAAGTCGTTCGAAACCGCAATATATTTACTAAGATTGATCCGGTCCTACCTTCGCTTCATTGTCATAAACGATGATCCCTATATGGGTTTCCTCTTTTGACACATCAAAGGCTTTGGTAATCTCTTTGGCGAAACTCAAAACCTTTTTAAAATTCCCTTTTCCATAATTTTCTATGCTTCCAGAACCATCAATGACAAGTCCGAGGTCAACCTTGGCCTTGCATTCTACGACCGGAGGAAAAATAAAACAGGTATTATTCCATGCCAGGTAATTGACTTGTCTATCACTTAGGAGATGATTTATGTTTATCTTTGCTGGGTCAGATCTTGATATTTACACCATCTTGACAGACTCTCTTTTTAAATTATAACATGTTTTTAACATGATCTCTGTTCTTATACCTTCAACATTTACAGCATCTTCTGTAATATTTACATTAATCAGTTCTAATATGTATATGATATTTCATAATTATTGACAACATGCATGTGAAAGTCCAAAACTCATGCAAATTATCCTTAATTTACAGTGTATATTTACATAGTATGTAAATTTTAACTTTTCCAGTAGAATTTACAATTTATAATCCCTAAACACGGGAAATAATATTGAATCAGTAACTGCTGCATTAAATTGTGAAGTAATATATCAAAAATTGTGAAGTTATATATCAAACATGAGACACGGTATTTCATCAGATTTCCAAACACCGCGAAGTGGGTTGAAAAACGAGTCGCAGCCGATTTTTTTTTAAAACTACTTCATTACTTCTCAAACAAAATGATTTTAGAAGGGAAAATTAAGGATGCAAAAATAAGCAGTGTTTCAACTGATTTCCAAACACTCATTAAACATTAATTTCCTTTGTATTTTCGTCATGAATTATTAATGCGTTTGAGAAGTTACTTGAAAAATTCTCGATGCAATACTTGTGACCGTTTTGGTTTGTAGAGTAAGAAAATATTTAATTGTTTTAGGTGTTGGCAAAATTCTAACAGACATAACAATCTCGACTTGATTCGCCTTTCAGTATCATTGTGTGATAACTAACACAGCAACGACCATTCTGGTGTTCGCCGGCTGATGGGAATTGATACAGTAAAACGAATCAAACTCAGTTCTTCATTGATTTCATTCGAATTGTGCAATAATATCTGAAATTCAAAAAGTTATCACTACGATTGGTTTTTCATTTGAGATAGAGCGGATTACTGGTTTTACGACACTGTGCTCTATATAATAAAGATGAAGGAAAAAACTTTTATCAGCTACATTGCCGCGGGGTAACTAATTCAATATTATCAGAATTGCCACAAATAAATAAAACAAGTAAAAGGTAAAATTGTTATATATAGTTTTATGTTTTATAGTTTCTCACTTGGAGCAGGAGGATTTGGACCAGTAGTAGTTCTGTTTGAACCTGGTTTTGGATTTGGACCAGTCGTGGTTCCATTCGGTCCTGGCTTAGGATTCGGGCCAGTTGTTGTGCCATTGGGTCCTTGCGTACCGTTACTGCAAGGACCAACCGGGTTAACGCATCCTCTGGTGCCATTTCCAGTTGGCGGACACGGGCTTCCACTGGTTGTCACGTTAGGGCATCCTTCGACGAGCTTCCCCTGAATCACACAGGAAGTTCCCGACATTGCCTCAGTCCCCATGCCGGGACACCCTCCAGTCATTCCTTGGTCTGGAGGAGCACATGGCGCACCTCCCATTGGCTGAGATCCAATCTGCACACATCCTGCATCAACAGTTACACAGGATGATCCTCCACCCATGGATCCGCCGCCGCAATCAGGGATTCCAGAAGGCATTCCTTGGGGCGGACAAGGTGTACTTCCTGGGTCTGGCATCGCGGTCCCAGGGATAGCACATCCCCCAGAGGGATCTATCGGAGATGAACAGGGTGTTCCTGCTCCCATAGTTCCGCATCTCTGAGGCATGCATGAGCCTCCTCCCATTGCACCTGGACTGCATCCACCGGATGGTTGAGTCTGGTTACCTTTTGACGATGTTCCTATTCCATAATTCGAAAGAAAAGAAAATATTCAGCTGTATTTATTCCGTGTTAACATTTCCACTCTTAACTGGTGAAAAGTTGAATCCACCCCGTACAGCGTGGTACACAGCACGAAAGGAACTTAATGCCGACAGGGGATGGTGGGGGAGGGGGGGGCTCCTCAATTAAAATGACGGGGTGCTTGTCCAAAATCTTCGAAAAACACCCTAAAAGGCACCCAAATCTCATTTGACGAGCGTGGCTCAAATGGATTTTACCTCTAAGAGGTGCTAATTCTAAAACACGTGTCATATTCTGTCATATTATTTTCGGCTCAATACTCTAAAAGCTATCGCGATAATTCTAACGGTGGTCATTTTGGATTTTAGCACACTAAGCGGTACCAATATATATATTTTGACCACTACATTTTATATGGGAGTTTCGCCCCCGAGTAATTTTAAATAACTAGCTGTCATTCACGCTTTAGAATTTAATCTAAACACTCAAAAGTTTGATCCACCATGTACAGCATGAGCCAGCACCATAAGAAAGTACAGTTCAATAGCTGTCATGTAATTGGTCACACGGTACGAATTTCATCCATACTCAAAAGTTAGCAAGACGTCATATGCACTTTTACTTGTATGCCATTTCTCGTTTAGGAAGCAATTTTAGCCAACTCACCTTTCGATGTGCCATTATTTTTATTATTATTACCTGTAAGAGAAACGAAACTTTCATGTACATGGTCGATTACAATAGGTTTTGACTATGGTAATTTGACTGGAAAAATTTGGTATTTTAGAAAAGCGGTCGCTTTGGAGAGGTGTTCGCTTACGAGAGGTGGTGGCACGTAGAGGTTCGACTGTATGATAAAATATCGAACTGAAATACACAGGCGTTGGATAGCGATATCATCTCGGTTTGGGTTTTATAACAGATGATACAATATACGTAATGAAAGCACTTTCCGAACATATTATCTGGCCTAATGTTACTTATTGTTTAATTAACATTTCAAGGAATAAGTGAGTTTGCTATTCTCTATTTTCGAATTGCCCATAATACACTTTGTTTGCCACCCAAATTTTGCATAAACTATTGTTTTGAAATGCTCTTGGGAATACGCAATCCTCCCAAGAGCATTTACAAACAATAGTTTATGCAAAATTTGGGGGGGGGGGGGAGGGCAAACAAGGTGTATTATGGGCAATTCGAAAATAGAGAATAGTGATCGATAACGCTGTTGATGGTCAATGGTAATGATATGGTATTATCTCGTTTCGAAGATTTAAGCAATTTTACGAAGATTTTAGAACGTTCTCCGACTACTGTCCGAAGGCGGTAGAAACGTTTTCGGTTTTGTTTTGTTGAAATTTTCCGAAGATTGCCGAAGAAGAGCCGAAGATTTTGCGATTATAGACAAACACCCAGTTTTTATTAGCTTGTTTGACATTTAATAAGGGCAAACATCTGGTAGCTAACGTGCATACTTTGATATCTTCATTCATCATAGTGAAGATAAAATTAATATCTTCACATATATCGATTGAGATATGATTTTCCGCGGTGACAAAAATCCTTGTATTTCACTGAAGTTTTATATATATATATATATATATATATAGTTAAGTGTATCACGGTTTGCTGCAGACTATTTAGTCAAGGATAAGTAGATCGCGATGAGGTAAAGTTTGACTGGTTTTGCGTCACTGTAGCAGGTGATAACATCCATTGTAATGAAGATAAGGTTAATGATAATGATGATGATGATGATGATGATGATGATGATGATGATGATGATGACGATGACGATAATGACATCGAAAGTACAGCAGAATGACAAATATTCAGTAGCCCAAGAGAAAATGAGGTAAGAGTATTATTATCGATAAGTAACAAAATGAATGTATTATCCAGAATTTTGATAATGGTCATGGCCTGAATATAGATTAAAAGTAGAAGGATTGGTTGTCTTGGTAGCTTAAAAACAAACTTACCACTACAACCTGAAGTTGGCATAGGACACGCTCCACTGCAACTTTGGCCTCCACCAGTGTTGTTTGATTGAGGAGAGGTACATGAAGTATTTTTAGCTTGTGTGGACTGATTGTTACCGCATGGATTTGGACACACTGGCGGGGATACTTGCTGGGGAGAACTACTTGCGCAGGGATTTGGACACCCTGGCTTTGAACTATTGCTTGATTTATTGTTGTTGCTGTCCATTGCGATTGATTTCGGTGGTTTTACTAGTAGTTGACCATCTTCGTCCAGGAAGCTGTGATAATGACAGATATAAGTGTCGTTACTGTCAATCTAGTTTTACAATTTTCGTTAATATCGTATGTCACCTTATAACCTTAAACAGACGACTTAATTAGATTGCAACAAGCTTCACTGTAGCTAAGTTTAAAGCCTATCTAACTCGTGCGCGGGAAGTCATGGGTTTGAATCCTTTCGCGAGAACTAATTTTTTCTGCGCACTCAAAACTGGAAATGTGATGTTTTCTCTAATTCGCTCAGTTTTCCTCACCTATACACCTCGTTGCTCCAAGGTCCTCCTTCGCCATCACCTAAAAGCAGAAAAGGAAAAGGAAACCAGTTGGCACTTTATTTTGCTAACGTGTCTACCAACTTATACATGTACTATTGAATGTGATAAGGACAATATACTCGAGTCTCCGCAGCCGACTCAGCTTAGCCTCTCACTCAGAATCAAACGAACGGTTTTGTATGTATAACAAATTTAAAAATGCAGAGGACCACGCAGCACTATACGATAAATGCCGTAGTAACTTTCGTTCCGGATTTCATTAAAGAAGGGGCTCTTGTTCTAGACCAATCACGGTGTTGGCCAATTTTCGACTAGTAAAACTGGTCTTCTACAGGGTCAGTGCAAGAGTGAAAAATGTACAATGGCTCTTAAAATTTTAACTGGTATAGATTACAGGTATTTGATTGGCCAATATAAAACTAATGACATGGGGTGTGAGAAATCCATAACTAACTAAAGTTGTAGCTGATCATGAAGATATATGAAGATATATGAGTTTACAATGAGGTCCACCAGACGCCCCTAAGTCAAAGAAATTCACCACCGCCAGCTAAAATTTATTGGTCCCATCCTCAGGAGACCAACTGATGAGCCAATTAACAAATATGCCTTATTCCAACCTCAGCATGAAAAGCGCAAACCTGGCAGGCCGAAAACAATGTTCCACCAACACATCGCAAAGGTAATAAACAGTAAGCATCCACCACTCCCACATGAAATCAGAAGGGCTGCCAAAGATAGAAAGCAATGGAGAAAGATAGTGGCCGACTGCCTTGCAGCCTTAAAGCGCTATATAGATCTTTCCTTATTAAATATAATCTAATTACAATGTACTTCTAAGAAACAATATAAAATATATATAGCATACAATGATAATTCTAGTTCCAGTGAATTTTACTGAATGTTCACCGCATCTGTTTAACAGTCTAGCATTTGACATTTGTGTATGGACCCCGAAAGTGTGAACATGTGAGTAAAAGCTACAAAGCAGCCCTGTACCTCCACAGTCTGAACTGGCTCCATGTTTTCGATACGTGTTCTCGTCATTTTTCCCACCAAAACACTGGCCACCGTTTTGCAGTGCAAATAACTTCAAATCGTTTTCATCTGCTGCCTCGGCGCATTTCATCAGTGCGTTCACTCTGATCTTGTAATCATTTTGTTTAAGCTGGGAACTTTTGCCTTCAATAGTTTCCATGGCGCGGTCTTTCGGAGAATCGGCCCAGCACCCAATGCTTTTGAAAACTGTATTGTAAGTACATTTGAAAGAGTTGAGTCGTAGTTAGTTTTCACAAACTTACTTGTAACTAGAGAAACAAAGTGAACATGTACTAGCCAGCGACATTATTAAAACCTTTGCATGCAGAGGTCCACACGACGCAGAAATTAAACTTGCTGGTAGTTGCCGGATCTTCCTTGTGAAAGATCTCGTGTAAGGCGTCACTTGAACGGTGAAAACTGCCATTTGAGTATTATAAAAAGGGCCTTTCAAAATATATCAAACAGACGCACGCGTAAAGGTTTATGAAATGGGTACCATTTTTAATGAAAGGTATATGAAAGGGGTACCTTTTCTGTCAAAAACGGTATATGAAAGGGTAAGGGTTTGGACCTTGGGCGGAGCATCCCCGTACAAAACTTTTTTGAGTATTCCCCCCCCCCCCCGAGGGAAATTACTTACGACGCTAGCTTTGAAAACCATTGATTTAACGAGCTAGTTTTAATTTAATACCTTTTTAGCGAAAGTCACGGTATAATAAAATAAGACAGACAATAACAAACTATTGGCCATCCAAAAATATAATAAGATGCAATTAAATGCAACAAATAAAAATGAAATAAATATAACAAATCAATGAACGTCCGATCAAAATAATACTACTCAACGAAAGAAATTTTAAATGATTCTTTACCAAATGTTAAGATGCTTACATCTTCCTCTGATCTCAAACTTTTCTGTTCTATCTGGAGGAATCGGTTTAGGCTTGGGTTTCTTAGCGGCGTCATTGCTTGACTGAGAAGGTTTCGCCGGCACTAAGTATGCTGCAGAGTTACCAATGGATGAAGCTTCATTTGAGGTGAGCGGAGTAGTATATGAAGTCTGCTGACCTTGGTCATAGATATACGACGGGCTTGAGGAAGATGAATAGGACAGCTGCTGGGATTGGGAAGTGAAGGAAGCTGGTGACATGGAGGGAACATATGATGGGTAGGCTGCCTGAGATGGGTAGGAAGCCGGTTGGTAGTAAGATGGAGGAGCGGGGGCTGGATAGTGGTAAGGGGAATAAGCGGGGTAAGCATAAGACGAGGAGTAAGGGGCCTGAGATTGATATGACGAAACAGAGGCATCTGAGTACTGTGTCGGACTTGAAGATGGCGCTGGATACGGAGATTGGTAGAACGATGGTGGAGCAGGGGGGAGGGAGGGAGCGTACGCTGCAAAGGGCTTGGTGTATGGGTAAGGTACGCCTGAAGAGCGAGATGACAGGTAATAAGGAGCTCTACGGCCAGAGATGTGATGTCTGGTCCAGCTCGAAACATCTGAAAGCAAAAAGCAGTCGGTATTACTCTTACTAACTTGTATGAAAGACAGGAAAGTGTCTACGTGTATATTGGCAATAGTTTTTTTCGACTTTTTTTTAATTTCCCAGCTCCACACTTCAAGTTTTTACTGATTAACTGAACCTATAAATAAAAGTTAAAGATATTTCAGTTAGAACGGTTAGATAATAGGTTAGTAGCTGGGGTGGGGTGGAGGGAGCGCACCCCTTATTTCGCCAAAAAAAAGTTCGGTCTCTCGCATTTTCACTTCGCTTCCGCGCACCAGCCCCCCCCCCCCCCCCCCGCCCCCCGCCCGCCCCCTTATTCGCTCCCAGTCCCCCCTGACGATGGAGTCAGGATCCACCATGGCCTGCTGAACAAGCGTAATTTTTTTTTTTTGCGTTTATGAGGCGAACGCGCGCGGAACTCGCCTGAAACGCATAAAAATAGCGCTTGTTTTGCAGGCTAGATCCGCCACTATAGATTCAGGCTCAGTGAGTTTAGTTGCCATATCGGTCAGTCAGCTCATGCTTAGCAAACGATTATATTACTCAAATGTGTTTTCACTTACTGTCATATCAAAATCCAGAAGCATTAAAAAGCAGATAAAAAAGCAGATAAAATGATCGTAGAATTGCAGAGAGTTTAAAACTACACATCTGGGCCAAATTTTGAAGCGCAAGAACATTTCGTTCAAGAGTTATAAACGAACGAGTATCAAACATGTTTGGTAAGAAATGTATGGAGCGGCCATCTTGGTGCCCCACTTGTACTTAAGGACACCAACATGGCGGCCAAAACTTCAAAGTCTTAATAACACCCCAAATCTCATCACAAAATATTAGATGCACTATAAGTTCCATTAAATCGTCTTATAAGCATCTATAATGCAAAAATAACTTTCAACCGGCTTCAATTTTGTTTATTTTCACGGCTAATCTGAAATAGCGTGACGAATTGCGTGACACGTTTAAAATCTTTAAAATTCGGAAGCCAAACATCAGTTACAACCTACAACTTTTTCTGAAGGATCACGGCAACATTGGTACCCACATTCCATGTTAGAAACAGCTTCGTAGGATGTATAGTTTAGATTTTTTATTTTTTATGACGTCATGTGCAAACTCCCAATATAATTTATATTTACCTGGACTTTTGCCTCCAAGCAGTTTCTTTGTGAGCAGGTGATGGAAATGTTTCTTTGTTTTGCCAGCAATAATGACAGCCATAAAAGCGATCAGTAAGCTCCGAAGAAACAATTTATTCAAAAGCACCATCATTTTGTACTGCGGTATAAAAAAGACAAACGAGATACTGTAAATCCTTAAAAATAGATCTATGCTCAGTTAAACTGTTAGATGAAGAATGAAGAAAGATGGCAAAAGAACATTTTTATTTATCTCTGATTTACTACAACTACCTGAGTATCCTTCAGTTTTTAGTTTTCTCAGTTAATTAAGGCTGTTGTTATTATTATAACTCCACTGGAATGTAGATAATATAATTTAAATCAGAAAGGAAAAACGAAATGAAGTCTAGTATAGTTGTAGTTAAATGACGTCATCGTGGAAATCGGCTGCTCACTCGTCTGATCAAATGGAAACTTCAACACCCCTCAAGTAACCCCCTGAGCAACCCCTGGGCAACCCCTGGGCAACCCCTGGGCATTTGTGCTTTAAAATATGGGTTATTTAATTTGACATGTTATTCCCCATCACCGAATATCACCGTCATGCAATTAATTAAAGAGATGAAATGATCCTCCGGATCATATTCTCATTGAATAAAGTTGCTTTTCAATACTCTCCCTCGTGTAACTTGGCTACTTAGTACCGACAAGGCGGCTTAGCATCATCAACTTTGCAACTTGCCTTACAAGCTTTAGGCGTGTATTCCTTTTTACCATTATGTTAACTCGATCTTTCTTTTATTTTTTTTTCCACAAATTGGCCACGATTGCGTTCGCACAACAACCCCCGGGGGATTGACTGGTAGGGCTATACCACAGGAATCCGGGTTCAAATTCACCATGCTCTGGACCGTAACAAGAAGCTAATTGAAATGGCTGGGAGTACCGCAGAGAGAGCCCTGGCCATTGAAGTCTCTATTTCAGTCGATACATAAGACATTGAGAAAGCGTCCCATTTGTACTCTTTTCTTATGAAAACCTTTTTATGAGGACATTAAGACTACGATTTGCCAAAGTTTTAAGAACGACGTACTCTGGCTGGAATTTAGTTAGGAAAGCTTTATTTTGTCGTGTCATATTTATTACTGTTTTAACAATGAACTATTAAGTAAAGCGAAGATAAAGTTTGGTCTGGAGGAGTCAGTAAAATAACATTTCTCAAACTCATTAATAATTCATGACGTAATAAACCAACCAGAGCGCCCCATTCGGGTCAGGTGGATGAGTTTGAAACTCAATGAAACAGCAGTTGAAAATCACTAGTGTTTCATCACGTTTTCATCACTAGTGTTTCAACACGTTTTCATCACTAGTGATAAAATTGTTCTTAATCTGCATATTCATAGATTACTCAAACGCAGCTTAACATGAATCATTAATTTTTAATAAACAATGGCCAGGAAAAACATTTCAAATCACAAACTGACCCTGGGCTGAAGTCATTTAAAATTAAAGTTTACAGTGCATTTCTTAAAGTCACCGAAACAGACTGGCATAGTATCCACATTCGGAGAAACTTTTTAGCTTGCTGTTGAGGTACACGTTACGCGCAAGCAAACAGTGCGCAGTTTTTCGCTTGATTTTGGCAACCTGGCACATATCGGACAATAAATGGTTAAGCGTATTAATACCTACAGGTGATTTGGTACACTTCTCTCAACGCAAAGTTCCTCTTCCTCGATAGTTCTCGGGGAGCGAAATCTTCCTACGGCCATGGCAAGAGCGATATGTAAATCACTACTTGTCGACAATACTCTTGGAATGCAAATTTGCATGGCGCAACGCGAAATTATTGGATAGTTAAAAAGAAAAGCTTACAAATACAATGAATGCCAACTGGATACAACGGATCATACATTCAATGGAATTTTAAAGAAAAATAAAAAAATGTAACACTGCGTACTGATTTAGTATTGTTTCATTAGAGAAGTCATTTCAAAAATTCGTGCGTCGGGTTTCATCATAGGTTCCAAACACCTCGAAACAATCGGTGTTTGGAACCTATGATGAAACCCTCGCACTCATTTCTGAAATATTACGTAAAGTATTAAATGTTATGTACAGCATAGTTTTCATATTGGAACGTGTGAAAGTCTTTTTCCATTTTCGACTAGAACATTTATGGAAGATAGCCCCCCTTTCCCTTTACATTCATCGTTCCAAAAGATTTTAGGGCTGCAGGGCTCCGGGCCAAAAAGCGTAGGGCTCCAGGGCTCCAAGTAAAAAAAAATATTAGGGCTCATTGACCTCAATGACATAGGGCTCCAGTGATCCAAAAAATCAAAAAATATATTTATTGCGGAAAACTTATGGTTTTATTACTTTACCCTGTATTATCACCAAACACGAATATAAAACGATTATTTGTGGTAAAATTACACTCAATCAATGAATTATGTCTCTCTCCACTAAAATAGCGACAGCCATGAAATAGAATCAAATAAAATGAACAGAATATAGATAACTGGAATAGACATTTTAAGGGCCCTGTAAATGAATTGTGTTTTCTTGGGCTCCAGGCACGTTCTGGATCACCGGGCTCCACTCCATAAAATTTCAGGGTACCAGACTCTCCCAATTTGGGACTCTACAGATCCAATACATTCAAATCTGTTGTTTAATAAAATACTATGCCATTTATATATATCTGATCTAAGAGTATATTAAGAATGTTTTCAGACACCAAAATAGGTTAGAACGTTTAGTCCCAAAGAATCAATAGTTCAAGTCGAATGTCATGATAAAAACATTTTTTACTTCAGGGGCGAGGTGTGAATACCATATACCTTGTTCACAGCTCGACAATTTCTCTATGGGTAATTCCAGTGTTGGTAATGAGCCTCATCAAATAGTTTGTGTGAAAACAGTGTAATTCCGCAACTCCTTTTTTGTAAAAGACTGAGAGTGTATTTCTTTTAAAAACTAATTTAAAAGAACTTGAAAGAAAAGGGAATCGTTCAGATTGTCTGTTAGTTAATGATCATTTTCATGACCCGTTTACTATACCCGCAACTTTGATGACCCAAAGAAGTGAAAAGCCCTTGAAAGCATTTCAGACGTTTAATTCCGTTTCCAAACGGCTTACTAAACCACTAGACTGAACCTTTAGGTCCTCATCACGTTATTTCTAACCGTTTTACGCTACCAACCATCCATTGTCTGCAATGGTTTCTTTACGTTATTACTAAATTCGGTGAGAAAACTCTCCCATTATAAGGCATTACATCGATATTTCCTATATTCTTGATTTTCTTACCTTTACTTTGATGCTGAATTTCACTGAGATCCTTGTTTTTGCATGTAAATCATTCTTTAAATGTTGAACAACTGAAAACGTCAGACGTCTGCCATTATCAGATGACAAAAAGAAACTTTTATTGCTTCAATGACCTCATATCGGTAACCAACGATAAATAATTACTAAGATAGAAATTTTAAGCCCTTAGAAAATTGACGTTTTAGCTTATTTTCCAAGCACCATTAAACTTGTCACAAAATACAAGTCCTGTCAGGAAATGATTGATCTCTTCTCGGTATTCATAAAACTTCTCACATGCGGTGTACGTGTGATTTATAATGTTTAACGGACTTTTTCATAATATAATATAATCCCACCAATTATTAAACAAAACAAAATTGATACTGACGTTGTAGCTCTCTAAGTTACGTAGCTTTTTAATGATACTCAATTCCAGCGCTGTTTCTCATCTTTTAAAATCACGACCTAGGAAACGACAACTAATTAGAAACAAAATAATCTGAAAGGCCTGTCATCATTTTATGAACACCAGTTAGTGAAAAGTACCCATGACTGTCACCTGTTTTATCGACCAGTCTTGCTCGAGAAAATGTCAAGTGGCACTTAAAGCTCGAGGCAACGAGAAAACCAAGCGTTTACATACTTGTCGAACTGTGATTTTAAACTGAAGGGGGCTAATTTTCACTAGATTGTAGTATCACTTTGAAAAGCCAAAAGATATATTTGTATGAAATGAAATTTAAAAATAACAGTCCAGTTTTGTTAACAGTTATTATATTAGTGCACTGAAACTATTAATGTGTGATTTTAGCGGCGGATGGCCGGGATGGAAATGGTTGCAACTGTAACTGTAACTGTAAATCTTTATTTAAACACGGTAAAATCATCAGGAACCTAACCTAGCTAACCTAACTAGCCTAAACAAATTACAAAGCTAACTACAATTAATCTAATAACCTGTTTTTCATGAATGCCGTGTGTAGTTTAAATTAAAAATTCAGAAAAGCTGAACGTTTAAATTGACTTAGAGATTTCATTTCTCTCATATCACAGGGTAGGCTGTTCCAGAGAACTGCTCCGCTATTTGAAAATTTAAGCTAAAATTTTCAAGTTGTTTCCCCGTGTCTTTGAAAAATGGATAAAAAAAATGCTGTGGTGCGCTCTCCTTTTAAGAATTTGCTTTATGTCTTCTTTTGTTAAATAGGTTCAAAAAACAAAAAATGCATGATCGAAGGTACTTATCAGTAATTTTAGCAAAGTTTTGACTGAAAATCAGCCAAATCCTCATAACATGAACCGACAGTAGTGTGAGCAGTACTTTTCTGTGCCGGGTGCTGTTTTTGTGTCTGTGAGAGATGACGTTTGTTATGCCGTACAAGCCCGTACAAGGTGGTTCTAAGTCTGTTGATGAAATCCTAAAGTGTGACCATTCATATTAAAGTTATTGAGAAGTACTTTTCTACTGTTTATTATGCTGTACAAGGTCATTCTTATTTTCGAGTCTGTGGATGAAATCCTAAAGTGTGTCCATCCAAATGAAATCGACGCTCGATTTTTTGAGCAGAATTTATATCCGTGCATGCGCAAGACGGCTTCGCGCGAAACCTTGATGGTGTCTACTGCTGGGCGACACCGGATGTACTGCGGGATCAAGTTACGCACTGTTGTTAAGTAACAATCCGTGTAAGAAGTAGGCAATTCTCTATTGTTCCGATGCATTTCGCTTTCCCCACATAAGAATGTTTAGATTTTCGTACTGAGAATACGTCAACCTATGGACAACATGGTGTTGAAATAAAATTTACTGAAACTTTATTTTAAAGCGATGTTTCTTTTGTGTTACAAGATTTCATCCAATCGTGAGACTCCAAAACAATGGCCAAGAAAGATTTCTAATTTTCCATGTTCCCCACATAGAATTTTTGTTGCATTAAAAATCACCGTGAATAGTTTTCACTAAAAGGGAATCAATTAGTAAACTTGAGATAAATAAATGCGCTGCCTGATTAAGTTATGGTCGATTTTCATGTTTTAGCCAATGAGGTGGACGGTTTCAACAATAGCACAATTCACACCTTTCTGCATTCCGTGCATTTGGGTTGCCTACTTCTTACACGGATTGTTACTTAAAAATTTCCGTGAGCCGGCCGGTTCGATGGCTGAAAATTTACCAGAGAAAAATCTGAACTTCGCTGCTAATTCAAACTGTAACTCAAACCAATCAAACATAGAAGCAAACGCAAATGGAGACGGATATGGAAGCAGTAACAGGTATGTATAAATGAATCGACTGTGGGCTATTTGTTCGCATTTCGGTTTCTTACTGCCTGGCGATCGTGCGTGACCCGTGTCATAACTGCACCGTATTTACCGAAGTGCTACAGAATTTAAACTACATTGTGTACATGACTCGCTTAATGCAATAATATTCATAACATAATGGAACCGCGATATACTGTAAAAGCTATCATAGTACCTGATAATTCGTATGAGGCCATATTTTAATCCGAACATGGTTTATAATATGTATTAATCCCTTAGAGCGGATATTCAGTTGACTTGAATGGTTGCACTGATGGTTGACTATGCTAGTAGAGTCCCCTTCGATCTTGTTAGAAACTAGCAGTAACTTGTTAATACGACACTGTTCAACGAATTACAATATATGAGCGCTGCCACGGAAAATACGCTATACGTATTTGCTTGTAAACATATGTAGAGGCGAAGTTGCGAGCCCGCGGGCGTAGTGCCGACTCGAGGTTTCGCATACTACGCTCACGTGAAACCCAACATTATAGACTAGATAAGCTCGCTAGCAGGGTAACTGGTCTTGCACCGAGAGGATAAACATTGTATTTACTATGCTACAGTTAGCAGTTCTTATTTGGTCAGATAAGCCACGAGGCATTGATAACAAATTGAAAAAGTCGATGAATTTATTAGTACTTCAGACAGTACTCAGTACTTATCGTGATGTGTCTTAGTGTAAACGATTTTAGCTGTTTTCTTTATTTAAGTTTCGTTTTGACGACAGATGATATGATAGAAGAGACAGCTTACGGCCATATTAGACTCGTGATCTTCAGCTGACTTTCTGTTTACATTGTTTTGATATAGCTTTTGTCGTCTGTCTGTTTACAATTTGCATATCAATTAACGGATTAAATGAATAGCATCAGTGAACAATTTAGAAATAACCCGACTAACAAATTTTAAAACGTTGTAAGTTCTGTGTCAAAAAAAGACCGGTAATAGATTTTTTGTAGTTTAAATAGTGTTATCGTTTCTCGATATTCCTGAAAACTTATTGATTACGAGAGTGTCATCTTTTGTACATGAAAAAAACTATCGGATGCTCGACGATGCTCATTTTAACACCTGTTTAATTGCCCTTTTCTCATTGATTCTTCGGCATTTCTCGGTATTCTTGTTTAGTAAAACACTAAGCTATTCCATCTACATGGAGACAGGTGGGCCGTTACTTTCGGGAACTACTAGAAAGGCCCAAAAATTAATGTTACTTTCGGGTAGACGTCTAGTACTTTCGTAGGGCCTCTACTTTCGAAACTTTATGGTGTAATGTATATTCGAATGGTTTCTCTTAATAATAAAATAAAAATAACTCGTTGGGACCTTGGAATGGGTGCAGTAATTAAGGGGAGTCTCTTCCGGGACTTTTTCAACTGATCGCTTATAGAGGGTGACCGTAAAATACAAGTACGCTTAATACAGGTTTAACTGTATTGCTAAAAGTGTGCTTTGATTACAGTGTGCCAATTTCCGAGACGAGTGAAGGCTGTTTTCTCCAGTTTGATGATATTTTGAAGTCCATTGGCGAGTTTGGTTTCTGGCAAAAAGTTATTTACTTCCTCTCATGCGTCGTCGTTAATATACCCAGCGCTATGCAGCTCTGCGGTGTGTTCTTCATATCTGGGACCCCTAAGTTTCAATGTGCAACACCAAAAGTTGAATGTGATGTGGACAAATGCTGTGATAACTGTACAAAATACCACTATACAGAACATTTTACAACTACCACCACAGAGGTAAGTGTGCTTGACTGACGGCTTTAGTCTGGTTTACACGTAGGACACAAGTATAAGCATAATAAGCACATATGAGAAGAAACCTACTTCTAAACCGGTGGGTAGGAAACAAAAAGCGTGGTTTACAAATACAACGCAAGCATACATGTAAGCACAAGAAACCCTCATGTAAACCGATGCGACACAAGCATAAGAGCCTTGTGCTTGCGTTATTCCGAGTTACACGTGCTATGCAAAAGCTCAAGCACGAGAAAATAGAACGAATTCCTTTTCCAGTTTTGTGCTTATGCTTGCGTCGTTGCATCAGGCACCTGTAATCCGAAATAACGCAAGAACAAACATAAGTACAACTTTTCCTCGTCCGCCATGTTGGATTCAAATTTGACGGCAGTCTTCTGGAATTTCAACGATTGCTGTATGACACATACCTCTCTCTTTTTATCTCCTGTAAGTTAATGTTTAACTTACAGGAGTTTATGTGGGCTAACATGCATTCTTTATGCATTTTTGTTAGCCAAAAAATGCGTTAGAACGAACGTTAATAGAACGAACGTTAGAACGAACGTTAATAGACTTTTTAGTGAATTTGTGGGGCATTCTTGTCATTTCTTGTTATCACATTTTTGTTAGATCGTATGATAAGAACACAAGAGTCGAGTAGCATATTTTTTGAAAGCGCTACGAAATTAGGAGCGCTGTGCAGCGCCTCAAAAGCGCTTCAAAATAGCTGTACAGCGAAAATGCAGCTGATATGCAGCGTTTTAGAAGCCATGCAGCAGCTTAAGTCAAGTTGAAGCGGGCTGCAAAAACGCTGTGTAGCTCTTGGAAGCCCTCCGCAGCGGTTGTGCAGTGTTTGGTAGCTGTTTGCTAAGCTGTAAAGCTGTCAAGTAGCTGCTAGAGGCTGCACGACACTGCAGATCTAAAATCCATAACTTTCTTCGCGGAGACGACTGAATCACCTCTGCATGACAATATCATAAAAGTCTCAAATTATTTGATACAAATATCACGCGTGATCAGCGTTCTCATGTAGCAAGCTTTCAGTCAGTAATACACCACTGAATATTTCGCTGATAACTGGTTTCAAGTGAACAGTTTCTCCAATTAACTGCAGATCAGAATACCTTATTGTTACGTTACTAATTTTCGTGGTCACTTCGCACCATGGTTTTGCGAGACTTTCAATATTCTCGCGATTTGGCAACCTTCCTTGGTTTGCGGGATTTCGAATCCACTGAAAAATGTTCCTGCATCTTTCTTTTGTCTGGCATCAAAACTTAGTTTAAATTTAGAAACTTTTTTTTTTTAAATAAAAGGACCGAGACAAAAGGTTGAAACTGAATGAAGTGAACCTGCGCGGTGTCATAAGATAAGATCAGAGAACGTGATCAATCAGCACGGCAGCTTGCACGCAACCGTTTTCCGACTTTAGATACAAAGTATTATTTTTTGACACTCAGTATTTGCCATATCTGTAGGTTATTATTTAACTATTTCCGTCAAATTCTTTTTATTCTAGCCCATAAAAAAGAAAAATCTACCACCCCGGGATCGGGAACTGAGGTCACAAATGTTTTGACACATGATTTGGCCGTAAACTGATACCTGTGGAATGCTGCGGCGCTGTAGATCGATTTTACTGTATTTTAGCGGTCATTTGAAAGTATGTTGTTCTTTCACTTTTGCGTCGCAAATGGTTTAATAGAATATGAAGACATGAAGAACTGAAGTTTCAGGGGCGGATCCAGGATTTTTCTTAGGAGGGGGTGCACCTCTAAGGAATGACGTAACCACTGAAGGGTGACGTAAACAAATTTTAAAAGCGAACAACGCAGACTAGGTCATCTCAGGGGGGGGGGGGGGGGTGAGCACCCCCTGCACCCTCCCCCTAGATCCGCCCCTGAGTTTCTGAAATGGGCAGAAGCAAACAGTTTACACTCTACAAAAGTGCATAAATGTGTGTTATACTTATCGCAAGCAAGAAACTGTGCGTGGCAGACCGGTCGCATGTACGTTTACAAAATGGTCACAATAATTTATATTGCCCTGTATGCATGGTCTTCTGTGTTTCCGAATGGTACAAGTCTGAGCTTCAGCAACAAAATATCAAGTTGAATTGCGAATTTAATGTTTGGTGGAACGTGAAGTATTTTCAAAGTTTACGGACTAGCTAGCCTTCAACAGGAGAATTGGAAGGCCGGTTTTAAAGTGAAATCTGACATCGACGGTAAGATATTTTTTTCTTGATTATGTTTGCTTTTATGCCCGAAAAAGGTTGTTTAGTAGATATTTATATGGAATGAATGTGTAATATTGTTAGTAGGATATGAAAAATTTCAAATTCAAAACTGATGGAAGTAATAAAGTTCCCAAGGGTCGGAATTTTCTAAATGTTATTTTGGTTCATTGATTGATTGTTTGTGTATTATTCTAAAAGTAAAAATGGCAATATATATCTGTTCATCACTGTGGGGAATCTAATTGCTGGCCCCAATTCCCTGTGACACTGAAGACTCGCGTTGTAGAAATAAACTTATTTAATGCCTATAAAATCCTAGAATGTGTAACAATCAACCGAAAAAGATCTCAGCTACTCCGTACGTGCTCCAGAAAACCTATCTACTTAACACATGATTCGAAATTCGAAATTCACTTAGCAACGTGAAAAATAAAAGTAACGATTTCTTCAGCTGTAAAACAACACGTCACGCAATCAAAACATTTCTTACACACTCCCCCTATTAAAGTTCGATGTAACTTTAATATAGCTAGTTATTGGTGCTCAATTGATCTCACTGTTCATTGTATCCTGTAAATCAGAAAGAATAATTGCGAAATAAAATGATAACTCGTTCGATTATAAATGCATAAAATAGTTCCGATATTGAGTTCGCGCAATGTTCTTTGCAACTTCATCTACTAGTTCGGCGCCGGTACTTCAGTCCTCCTCGTTCTCGTTCGCCATTATTCCTACCAAACGATCCGCTGCTGTGCGCTTTGCTTCTCGCCCCACCCTGACCGTCGGTCGCTGCTGTTGATCCGCCCCACCACGGCGCGCGGGACATGTTAAATTTCCATCCGATCTCCTTTGTGGCAAGATAGTTAAAGAGGTTCTCGTCTTTCTGTAGGGTCGATAGCCACTTTTTCGTTGCTTGGAAAGTCTTGGCGTTGTCACTGACTATCAGATCAGGCGCGCCTCGTCGCACAACGAACTCTTTTAAGCCTCGTTTAAACTCTTCGGCTGTCATGTCCTTACACAGCTTCAAGTGTACCGCCCTTGTACTTGCGCATGTGAACAGTGCAACGTAAGCCTTTCCAGTCTCGCTTCCAGATTTGTACAGGAGTGGCCCAGCAAAGTCTACCCCAGTGACGTTAAACGGTTCGGTAAATTCTGTTCTGAACTTCGGTAAGGCTGAGGTGGGTGGAGCATTTAGGACTGTCACGCGGTACTTCTTGCAATAGTTACAACTACGTCGAACACTCTTAACCAGGGATCTCAGTCTTGGAACCCAATACCTCTGTCGCACTTTGTTCATGGTCGCCGTCACTCCCCCATGCAAGGTTTGTACATGGTAGTGTTCGATGATGCGACGCGCTAACGCTGATTCTCTCGGAATGAAGATAGGAATATAGCCCTGGATTCTTTCGTTGCACCTAATTAATCCATCTTCATCTTTGGCCAGTCTGAGGTCAGTTTTCATGTTACATGTCTCTTGTGTGATGTGAATCCATTTTTTCTCTGCTTTCCCAATTTCAGGCTTGGTGATTGGTCCAACCCGTCGTGATTTCTTGCAGCCATCTATGAATCGATTCACGTATGCCGTTATGCGCAGTAACTTCCAGTAAGGGAACTTGTTCAACAGGCCTTCTGCCCAGTCCTTGACGGCTCCATGCGCTTTGACCTCCGCCAGTAGCAACATTTCTTTCTTGTGTCTCTCCGCTTTAGCCTCATCCGTTTCCAAAATTGCTGGTTGCTCAGGTCTTGCGGACTCATCCGATAGCCTGCTTGGTCCCCTTAGCCAAAATTCCTTGAGCTTGTTTGACGCTGATCCTCGTGTACCAAGGTCACTGGGATTCTCCGTTGTAGGGACGTACCTCCAAGTTCCTGACTCTGTGAGCTCGCCAATTATCTTCACTCGATTGCGTACGAAAGTTGTCCACTCTCCACGATTCGCCAGCCAGCAGAGTACTGTAATGCTGTCCACCCAGTTATGGTAGGCTGTAATGGGAAAGGAAGCCAATGCTCGGCTTACGTTGTTTTCAAGTTTCGCCAACGTGTGCGCGGCGACCAACTCCAGACGCGGGATGCTCATCTCCCTTGGCGCAACTCTTGATTTGGCTGCAAGTAAGTTCTGGTCTACTGGTGTCGAGTCTTGATATGACACAATGTACAACGCAGCACAAACAGCTACTTTGCTCGCATCCGCAAAACCATGAATCTCAAAGTGGGTTCGATTATGCTTGAAAACACAGCGTGGTACGGTCAAGGTTGGCGCTTTCTGCAGGCTGTCTCTCCACGATTTCCATTCTCTTTGAATCTCGGCTGGTACTTCTGTGTCCCAATGTATCTTCAGAAGGCATACTTCACTAAAAAGGAGCTTAGCAGTGATAGTGACTGGAGAACCCCATCCTAGCACGTCATAAATGCTGTTGATTGTTGAGATAATTTTCCTCTTAGTCAGAGGTTTGTCCGCCTTTAAGCAAGTTTTGAAGTCGATACTAAGCGTGTCGTGCGCCTTGTTCCACAGTGTGCCCAGGATTTTAGTTTCTCTGTTTCCTCTGTTTCCTACCAGACTCTTGGCGTACGTCTTTTCTCCTTCCGTCACTTTCTCAACTGAATTTAGTCGTTCCACGTTACTGTACCATTTGTGTAGGGTGAAACCGCCCTCTGACATTATGTTGGAAGCCTCTTCTTTAAATGTAGCCGCGTCTTCTTCCACATCGCCTCCCCCCTGAATGTCATCAACATAGGTGTCTTCTAAAAGCGCCTGCGCTGTGGCCTTGAACGCTTCGTCGTAACCTTTGATGTGCTTCTGTAGAGTCGCCCCAAGGATGTACGGACTCGATGTGGCTCCAAATATCACTCGCGTAAAACGGTACTCCGCCATGTTCCTGTCCGTTAGGTTGTCGTACCATAGGACCCGCTGTGCATCTCTGTCTTGCTCGTGTACCCGAATTTGGAGGAACGCTTTCTGTATGTCTCCAGTAACACAGTGTTTCCGCATCCGGTTCCGGAGAAGAATATCAAATAGGAGAGGCTGTAGTGGCGGTCCAGTCTCCAAACAATCATTGAGAGAGGGGGTCTGGGTGTTGGCTCTTGATGAACAATCGTAGACAATTCTCATCTTGGTCGTTTCTGCTTGCTCTCGAATGACTGCCTGGTGGGGAATGTAGTGCACTACCTCGCCCGTTTGATGAGGGGGTACAGGTTCCATAATTCCAGCGGCCACTTGTTCTTGCATTATCTGATCGTAGTCCTCCAGCTTCCCCATTCTCTCCAGTTTCCTGGTCGTACTGTTCAGTCGAGCTACTGACAGGTTCTTGTTAGTGGGAAGTGGTACATGATCCTCTTTCCACGGCAACTTTGTTTCATAAAAGCCCCCTTGTGTCTTATTTAGCTGCTGGAGAAAATCTTCGTGTATGTTCTTGTTCTTTGTTGTCCTTGTATCTTTGAGCCCTAAAACGTCCAGCGAGCACAGCTTCTCAAACTCTTCTTGACCGGTCGTGAGAAGGAATTGCTTTTCTGCTGTGACACCTTCTGTCACCGGTCGACTTCCATAAACAGTCCTGCGCCTGGATCTTTGTCAGGATCCACCCCCAGGATTAATGGTTCTGTAGTACGAATCCGTTGGTAGTCTGCTGGCCCCAGAATGACATGGACTGGCATAGTGTCGCTTCTTGTCGCTTCCTCAGTAAAGGTTAATCTCCTGAATCTGCCGCACTGTTTCTTTAGGGCCTTGATGTTTGGATTGGGCAGGTGAGTCAGTACGTCTTTTTCGGCGTTAATACATTCGACGTATATTGAAAACCCTTCAACGGCAAGTGAATGTACGGTAACACTGTATACTTCTACGATTTTCCGTATTGTCCCATACATCTGTTCTATGCAGCGTTGCTCTTTCCTCGCAGGTGTCAAGTTAAGTTTGGTTATCACATCTGTGCACAAGTAGGAACTCCCGGCGCCCGAATCAAACATCACACGCACTTCCTCTTCCCCAATTTTCGCTAGTACTGTTGGATGAAGGGTACTGGCGTGGTTCATGGGTGCACTCATACTCTTCTCAACTCTTGGATTCTGAAATTGATCAAGCGTAGATTTTTCTTGGTCGCATATCGAGGTGTGATGTTTCCTGTTACAGTTTTTGTATCCTCTTGACCTGCATTGCGTCACGCCATGACCTCTACCAGTGCAGTTCCAGCACAATCCACCCCTTTGTAATATAGCTCGTCTGGCGGCTACGTCAAGTACTTTCGTACAGTTAAGGCTGTTATGCTCTTGAGAATTGCAGTACACGCAATTAGGTTTGCGGCCTGGCTTTTCCCCATTGTTTCCGAAAAGCAGTTTTTCGGGCCTTTCCTTTTCTTTTATCCACGGGCGATGCTTGAAATCTTCCGTCCTCCTTTTGTTGTCTTCTCCGTCTCTCAAGGGGTTTCTCTCCACGTACCTCCGTAAGTTCTTCACGAGTTGTTCCAACCCCCATTCCTTCCAGTCGTCATCCTTTTGAACAAGTATTTCTCGCACTGGACCCAGCTTATCCATCAGCGTATACACCATGCTTTGAGCGGACGCTAGCTTCTTCATTGTATTAAGGGTGCGAACTACTCTTGAGAGCCTGTTGTAGAAATCGTGAATGATCGCGATCTTGTGAATGTTGAATGTGACCGGCAGTTCCTCCATCTCTTTTATTAGCGCCGTGTGGACTTTGATATCCTTTCCATATGTTTGCTCTAAAATCCGCTTCGCTTCGCCGTATCCATCTTCTGTGTGCGGCAGCCCGAGGATGTCTTCTTTTGGCTTGCCTTTTACTAGTTCCAGAAGGTAATTGAACTTACTTATTTCTGAAATCGCGGCACCGTCCACTTCGACCGTAAATTGATTCCAAAATCGTAACCAATCTTTGTAATCGCCGGAAAAGGGTGTTATTGTGTATTTCTGTAATTTCACTGATTGCGGCGCAGTTGTGTTTTTCCCGGCTTTCGCTTCTTCCATTCGTTGTAACTAACTTTCGAATTCCAACTTTTTTCTGTACCACTCTTCCTCTCTTTGGTTTTGAAGAAAGATAGCCTCCTCGATTTCCTTTTGTTGATGCAATTTGAGCTTCGTTTGCTCTTCGTTCACCTTGTGTTGAATGTACAATTGCTTCTCAAGTTCCACTTCTGTTTCTTTATGTGCTATTTCCTCCATTTTAGCCTTTATTTGGTCGCGTACTTTTCTGAATGGTGAAATGTCTTCTTTGTGATCCATTGTCCATTGTTTGATGTACTCCAAGTCTTTGTCCGTCTCCATCAGGTAATCGGCGGTCGCATCCTTTGATTTTTCCAAACGCTTAATGACCCTTAATCAATTCTCCAATCTGCTCGTACGTCCCAGAAATATCCTCTGTATTTCCACTCGCTAAAATTTCCTCGATTTCGTCCAGTTTTAGCTTCGCTACTTCCAGCTGTTTCCTAAATTTGGCCTCCGTTTGAGCCATGCTGAAGTGAACGTTTAATTTTCCACTCGCTGCAACGTGTTTTGAAATAATAAACCTTGTGATCCTGTTTAATAAGTCCTAGTGAGTCCTGGCAGGATCGCCACCTTTCAGTGTGGGGAATCTAATTGCTGGCCCCAATTCCCTGTGACACTGAAGACTCGCGTTGTAGAAATAAACTTATTTAATGCCTATAAAATCCTAGAATGTGTAACAATCAACCGAAAAAGATCTCAGCTACTCCGTACGTGCTCCAGAAAACCTATCTACTTATCACATGATTCGAAATTCGATAGTTAAATCACTTAGCAACATGAAAAATAAAAGTAACGATTTCTTCAGCTGTAAAACAACACGTCACGCAATCAAAACATTTCTTACAAAAGTTCACAAGGGTCGGAATTTTCTAAATGTTATTTTGGTTCATTGATTGATTGTTTGTGTATTATTCTAAAAGTAACAAGAGGCTCCTAGCAGCCTATACTCATGCGCATGCGTAAGTAGGCTGTACCACAATGAAGGGAATGATTCTTCTAAGTCTTATATATACCAAACATGAACATTGCTAATGTAAGTAGGGTTGTAGGAGACGCTGTCGTGACACTTGAGTAACGCTCTTTTACCGGAAGTGAGAGTAGCCGGAAGTCACTAAACAGGAAGTGTAGTGGCAAAGCTATGAACCGGAAGTGTACAATTTAAAATACGCGTGCATAAATTTGCATGCAAAATCGTGACACAAAAAATAATAATAATAATAAAAATAACAAGAGGCTGCAAGCAGCCTATACTCATGCGCATGCGTAAGAAAGTTTTATGATACATATTAAACATGATAAGAAGATGTCAGACATGGAGAAGAGTTACTCCTTTCATTCAGTCATCGTTCCTGCAAACCACATTGTTTACTATTGAATGTTTTGTAAATGAAAGCTGTACCACAATGAAGCCACTGATTCTTCTGAGTGTTATATATAGCAAACGTGAACATTACTTATGTAGTAGGGTTGTAGGAGACGTTGTCGTGACGTTTCAGTAACGCTGTTTTACCGGAAGTAAGAATAGCCGGAAGTCACTAAACAGGAAGTGTAAATGGCAAAGCTATGAACCGGGAGTGCACAATTTAAAATATGTGTGCATAAATTTGCATGCAAAATCGTGACACAAAAAATAACAAGAAAAACGGAGCCGAAACCTTACCTCATGCCGCTACGCGCATGAGTAAAAATGGCAATATATATCTGTTCATCACTATTTATTAGAGTAGTCCTTCGAATCCATTAGCCGCTAACAGTCGTTGCATTCTATAAATAAACATTTCTCTTCGCATTTTTTTGAGCGATCTATGCAGGTCATGCAGCGCCGTAGGTAATTTCAATCTTTGACCATCTATGACTGTTTCGTCGCCACTGCCAAACCGCTGTTTGACGCTGCAAGGGCGATACATGTTTTGCATTTTTGAAGCCAATTTGCAGCCATCCAACAGCGCGAATCGTGATTTTGTGAATTTTTAATAGCGCTGCCAAGTCGCTGTTTTACGGTGGCCCACAACTGTCACGGCAAAAGAAATAACTTCACGGCAGAAAAACGCAGTGGCTATTCGTACGGCACCTGTACGCGGACTTCGATTTGCTATTCATACGGGAGTCCAAAACTTTCGACAATTTTCGATGTTATTCTTCACTTTTGTTGGTCCACAATATTAAATGTTCGTTTAGTTTTACGAAGCGCTTCTGGTGAGCGATGTTGATTTGGCTCAGACTAATTTGCTGAGTCTCTGTATACGCGAGCGACTCATTTCGTGACACTTAGAAATTTTTCACGTGATTCCTCAGTTCGCTTAGCTGAATAAACATCGCTCACAAGAAGCGCTTTGAAAAACTAAACGAACTTTTGATATATTGTGGACCAACAAAAGTGAAGAATAACATCGAAAATTGTCGGAAGTTTTGGACTCCCGTACGAAGGGCGAATCGAAGTTGGCCGTACGGGAGTATTCTTTGACGCGAAAAATTTCTGTGTCACGAAATGAGTCGCTCGCGTAGTGTACAGCTAGAGACTCAGCAAATTAGTCTGAGCCAAATCAACATCGCTCACCAGAAGCGCTTCGTAAAACTAAACGAACATTTAATATTGTGGACCAAAAAAAGTGAAGAATAACATCGAAAATTGTGGAAAGTTTTGGACTCCCGTATGAATAGCAAATCCAAGTCCGCGTACGTGCCGTACGAATAACTACTGCGTTTTTCTTTTGCGTGAAGTTATTTCTTTTTGCCGCGAGGTTTTCTTTTTTGCCGTGAAGTTAATTCTTTTTGCCGTGAGGTTTTCTTTTTTGCGGTGAAGTTATTTCTTTTGCCGTGAGCGTTTTTCTTTTGCCGTGAAGTTATTTCTTTTGCCGCGGGTCTTTTTCTTTTGCCGTGACAGTTGTGGGCCACCGTTCTGTTTATCGCTGCTGAACGGCTTCACAGCGCTGCGCGAAACAGCGCTTTTTTGCGACTGCTGCAGCCCAACTCTTTTGAAGCTCTTTTGCAGTGCTTCTTGAAGTCAGCGCTGATCGTACGGGCGGTTTAGCGAGCGCACGTTTGTGGCCTGACAAAGCGATATATTCATACGTTGATGATCCAAGATTTTAGAGAACGTTTATAGAAGAGAGAGCAATTTATTTGGCCGCATTTTATCAAAAATTCAAGCTCTCGTTATTTTGTTTATTCTGAATTGGAGTGATTCATTTGGGCGCATGTTTGTGGCCTCATAAAGCCATATATTCATAGCTTGATTTAGTGAACTAAGACTTCAGACAACGTTCCAAGAGATAGAGAGCAATTTATTTGGCTGTATTTTATCAAAAATTCAAGAGCTCTTGAGACATCCTTTTAACCTAAACCGCTTATCTCAATAAAGGTTAATAAACAGGTCGATTTTAATTAAATGCGTCATAAAAAAAGCAAGGTATGTTTCTAGAATTTATATATAAAATAAAGTAGATATTTTCAAACGAAATGAAAAGAAATGTAATTGTGAAATATAGATTTGGGTTATTAGAATTCTGAGTTTTTAAGTTTAGGTATTAGTACAAAACGCGTTTTTAGAGGAAAATATAACAACATGTTATAATCATGATATTTTTAGAAAATAAGTATGTGATATCAAATCTGAAATCTGAAAACCAAAGGAAAGAAGCGGACGCATTTTGCCTGTTTACACGATCGCTGTTTTGAAAAATGCCCCGGCATTCAGTCAGTTAACATTCCTAATGTTTAATTCTCTTCTGCATAGCAATGATTTCTGCGGCCTACGATTATGGCAGTTTTCATGTTTGAAGCAAAAAATATATTTTTCTTACTATTGATAGTTTTGATTCTTAAACCACTCAAACAAAAGACCCTTAAGACTAGCAACATATCATCACTATTTTATTTGTAAACAAGCATATCCATCAAGATCTGTAGGGGAGGATACTAGTTGCTGGCCAATATTTAGTGTGAAGGTGAAAGTTGCATGAAGGCCAACTTGAAGGGGCGGTGATTTTCAAAACTAGACAAGAGAGGTGGAGTTAGAACAGCTAGTGACAGTAGTTGAGGGTCAGTTCATCTAGGGTGATCAAGTTTAATACCATTGATTATCACGTGACCTGGCTAATCTTAAACCTAGGACCTAACCATAAGTTAGGCCCAGCCCTGAACTAAGCTACCCCCCACCCTAGAAATTGTTCTAACCCTAGAATTAATCTTAACCCTAAGCCCAGGTTTGAACTATTCCTAACCCTTGCTTCCGCCGGAGGGTGTCAAAAGCCCTGGTTACGTGACCTTCCTTTTTCTTGTTAAGGGAACATGATTTTTACCAATAAACTTATTGCTTGCTGTGGCATGTAGGTCATTATAGGCCATTCTCTGTTTTAGTAACAATACATGTTCACTAGCTCGGGGTTCTCATGTTTCGTGAACTTTGTAATGAAACGTTTATTTATATGTATTTACTGCTGGCATATTAGCAGCATGAAATTCGGTGGGAGTCTTTCTGGCTTTATCTGGATGGGAAATTTGGAAAAAGTATGAATATTCCCTTTATAATTATTATGTCAGATCAACTTGCAATTCCAGTACTAGGCCTTTGGAAATCGATCGGTCCGGTAGAGATGAATCATTTCTGTCTTTTGTGCGCTTCATTTGGCATATATCCTTTACGATGTGTGCTTAATATTTCCCAATCTGTTGTAAAAATGAACTGATATTGTTTATAGCATTACGTTCCAAAGAAAGGGAAGAGAGAGTTTGAGGTAAGCCTCATTTTGGTTCATTTTGGTCTGTTTTTTTTTTTGGCTACGGGGCCTAGTTTTCCTTATGGGATGGTTTAATATATCTGGTATTCCGTCGAACTGTGAAATGGCTTATTTCACATTTCAATGACGTCCAAAAAAATTGATAAATGAGAAATTTGACTCAAGAAATCACACAGTCTAGCCTAAAATCAATATTCCGACATAATATGACAGCACTGCATGATGGGAAAAACTTACAGGAGATAGCCCAAAGGGCACTTTGATTTAATCCTTGGTTTTTCGTTCGCTCGCTCGCTCGTTCGTTTTTTTTTTTTGGGGGGGGGGGGGGGGGCGGGGGGGGGGGGGGGAGAGGAATAGGAATGAGATTTTAGCCTGGATAATCAGCTATCAGATACCTTATAAAAGGAAATTAATGCTCCATGAAATTAAGGTATTGGAAATTAACGCGACTTAAATTAACGCGAATTTAATGGCAATCGACTTTCGAATAAAGAAAATTAACGCGAAAGAGGAGGTAGAATTGCACAATAAAGGAAATTAACGCGATTAAGATACAGTTGGTGGTGACAACTGGAACAAATTTATTTCAACACATGCGAGAAGTCTGGCGATTTTGAAAGAGAGGACAGAGGAAGTCTCATATTCTGTCGAGAAAGACTATGTTGACGATTCAAAATCTATCTGGGCAGAAATCAAAGGAGAAGACATTGAAAACATCACTCTTCTGACAGTGACAACGATGAAGATGAACTTGAAATATTGTAAACCTTCACTTTAGCTTTTGTGAAAGATTAAAATAAAGGTGTTAAGAATGTCTAGACAGGTTCCAAAATTGGGGTTAAAATATTGGAAATTAAGAGCGCGGAAATTAACGGTGCTCTTAATTAACGTCGCGGAAATTAACGCTCAACAAAATTAACGCGGCTTAAATTAACGCGAATTTTAACGATTCGCGTTAATTTCATGGAGCGTTAATTTCCTATAATAAGGTATCTTCTCTTTGTCTGTTTTCTATCTAGCTGATCTGTCCAGCATGGCTCAACCTGCCGAAAAAATAGACCTCCACTGACAAAACCCTTTAGATGACTGGGAAACTCGGCGCATTTATTTTTAACTCATGAATATACGAAGCGTTAAACGAGTTATAGCTGTTTGGGAGAAATATGCAATTTTTATTTTCTGTTATTCAAAGATATACAGTATTAAGTAAACGAGGGAATGCTAAAATATTTTTCCTTTCCCTAGTACAATCTGATCTGTGACAGAGCCTACATTGCTGCTAATGTACAAGCAGGTTTTATGGCTGGAATGTTGCTCGGTTCCTTCATCTTTGGGGTGATCTCTGATATCATCGGTCGGCGATCTTGTATGTTACTATGTTCATTGCTCATGGTAGGTCTTACTTCAATATAATTACCTGATTGCTTTGTAAGTAATTTATGATCGATAATTATTTCACGTGGTGTATTTGCGCATATTATAGGGAGCTTAAGCAACGACGTTGGCGAAACCAAGGAAAACGTCTAATACTTCGCAATGGGTCCAGTTTGTTTAATTTGTCAAATGTGACTGAATTGTTCAGAAAAAGGAAAAATTAACCGTCGTGTACTGTGTTCACGTTCTCCGCAAAACTTATAATTTGATCATTTGACGTTGTCGCTTTACAGCGAACGGCAAAGAAATGTACCAAAGTGTAAAACACAGGCAGAGGCATTGTTTTCGCTCATTAAACCTATTGTTTTGTGTCGCACTCACTGTCGTCGCTTTTGCCGTCGTCGTCGTATTTGCTTAAACTCGGGTTCCCTAATATGACATTTGGAACGGAATATTTGGTTCGAGCACTGTGACTTATTTTTCGAAACAATGCTTGAACAAGTCGCCTCAATCAATCAATCAATCAATCAATCAATCAATCAATCAATCAATGGCCCATTTCACACTAGAAGACGGACAAATCGTCTGGACGGACATGTCGTCCGACGATTTGTTCGTGTAATGTGAATCCTAGACGGACAACTCACCTTGTGTTGGTCATCGTAAATTCATATCTGAACGAACAAACAGACGATTTTGAAAGCAAGGGGCCTGGCACTAACAGGCTTGGTTACCTTGCTTTATATCCGCCATTTTGATTTTCCCATAAACCATCACTCCCTTTACTAGTTCTATTCCCCTTAGCGAGTACTGGGACCGAGATACAACCATTTGTTCGTCTGGTGTGAATTTAAGTCGGACTTTGGACGACTTATCCGTCTAGACGAACAAATCGTCCTCGAAAAATCGTCTTAATAGACGGCCAAATCGACGGACAAAATCAGACGACTCTTACGTCCAAAATTTTGTTCGTCCCGTTTTCTCACTAAGACAACTTGTTCGTCTGAGACGACTTGTCCGTCCAGACGATTTGTCTGTCTCTAGTGTGAAAACGGCCAAGCAATCAATTATTCCTTTCTTTAACGTGGCCAGTGTGCTCAGCTTAAGAGCTAGTTTCCAGGTACGCCACAAAATAATAAAGATAAAAGATATAAAATAAAACTTAGAAGTGTATAAATTTAAGTTAAACTATAATAAAAATGATTACGAATTAAAATAGTTATTAACTAAATGTAAAATATAAAAGTTGTCTATAATTGTCGCACATTACTCTCATAGTCAGTTTCACTTTTTGTGTTGGGAAGTTTCCTCGATCGAAATCATTGCGGAATGTGACCCAGAAGACATGTTAGCAGTTTTTAATAATCAGAGCTTTTCTTTTGTAACGAACTTGGTGAAAAGCAAAATACTACAAAAGCTCTGCATGAATTGGCTGCTGCCGTAATTGTCGCGAGTTACCCAGAAAATCTAAATAGGGTGTAGGTGTGATCGCCTTATATAAGTCTTGGATAGGGTATTTAAACATACTCTTGGCCTGGTGGAAGAGCATTTGAACAAACCAAATTTCAAAAGTTCTAATCCCCGGGGGTTTCCGGGCGTTTTCCGGGGGTTTCCCGGAGGGGGGTATGTTGAAGGTTCGATTTGATCGGTACATATAAGGACATACGATACGTCACACATATCACGTGCATATCGTTAATTTATTCGCGATAGACCCAAGTTCAATTCCTCGACCATACTTGTAAATAACCGACTATTCTGCCTCCTGCCAGTTGGGATTCTTAACCTTGTAATGTTCAATTGAAAGTAGCTGTTTTTGGTGTTTGAATGCTCGGCCCCACTAGCACTTGTACGTGCTATTAAAAATGGGGTAAATAAAGGACATATCACTTTTAGAAACCACAACTCTAGTGCTGATTTTTAATCAACCTTCAGGGATGTGCATCAGGACAGTATTTTGTGTTATTACAGGACGGTCCTTTCTTCGCGGTCTTTAAAGGCCCAGTAGGCCCAGTATTGCCCATTATGCTTGGCGCGCCTCTGTTATTGTTTTGGTTTGCACAGGAGCGGGGCTTCTATTGTTAAGAGGCGCGTGAAGCATAATGGACAATACTGGGTCTTTAAGTGTATGTTCATCTTGAAAATTAGGCGGTGTTACTAGCGGAACATAATTTTAACTGTTTTCATTCAGACGGCGTTTGGCCTTGGCTCAGTTTACACCCATTCTTTGGTTCTCTTCACAATTCTTCGTTTTGCTACAGCGACGACTATGACGGGTTTGTACATTGTTCAATACGTCTACACTCTGGAAATTGTAGGCCGCAATTACCGCACATTTGTGGCGTTATGTTCCTTGTTTTTTTGGACTGCTGGGGAAGAAGGTGTGACATTAATGGCTTACTACATCCGGGAATGGCGGACGCTACTTCTCGTGATCAGTTGCCCTCCCGCGCTGTTTATTTTGCTGTGGCTGTAAGTGTAACTGCTAGTCTGTAGTGTCAGTCGTTTTCTCTCCCTAAATTCCGTGGGCGAGAGGACTGCGGACACTTCAAACTTTAAATTAAACCACAGGGAACCCAACGAATTGTTTCGCCACATAGCTGTTGAAGATGTTCATACCGCGCTCAGATATTCTCAAACCGTTTTCGGACCCAATGAAAACTACCCCTGACGTTTTCCAAAGATAAAAAGTGTTATTTTTGTTTCAGTAAAGTCTGGCTAAAAATTCGGGAGCCAAATAGCTCCCTTAAAAAAATTAAATAATATTCGAGCTAACGTTTTCGGCTTGTTGAATTTTCAGCAGAAGGCATCCGCATAGGGGACAGACTTCAAATCAGTAAATATGGCTTCTGAACATATCTGAATTTCTTAACTGTTCATCAGTAGGATGCCTAAACGTTATTAAATTGGCATGAAATTGGCTGGTTGGGTGACCTCATCTCACATAATATCTTTTACTTTTTTCAGCATTATCCCGGAGTCCCCCCGATGGCTTGTTTTACAAGGTCGCACTGAGGAAGCTGGTCATGTTTTGATGAAATTCTCCGGCAATAAGAGACCAACACAAGCAGACTCTGATTTGTTGGGAAGTGCGCTGAAGAGTCTTCAGCGCGGTGAATACGATTCGAATTCACAGGCAACAAAAGTGAAACATTCACCTTTAGATCTTTTACGAACACCACGCGTGCGCAAAAGAACTCTCATCCTCTGGTTCAATTGGTAAGTTGTAGTCTACTCACTTGCAGAATAACGAGGGTACTCGGAAATCTCTTCTAACTTCTCTATTTTTGCTATGCACAATCACCGTGCCGTCTCACATCTAACATCTGACTTACAAGCTAATTTCATGCGACTATATATTGTGTTGTAAACATGTTTGCGCTCCTTCCAGAGATAAGAAAATACTACGTAATGACAAAATATTTCGAAGAGAGAAATTATCGTTCCATTTCGTTGGGGACTGGATTTTTTAATCTTTGAAACCGTTCGAAACAGTTCACTTTCACTCATTTCATATTTCATAGAAAATCACTTTTTACGACTGGAGGTGGGGGCCTGG
Organism: Cladopsammia gracilis; assembly: GCA_022457155.1. Lineage (NCBI taxonomy): Eukaryota > Metazoa > Cnidaria > Anthozoa > Scleractinia > Dendrophylliidae > Cladopsammia > Cladopsammia gracilis. Next base: position 860,187 of record JAJGOT010000064.1, read on the forward strand.
GGTGGAGGATCACTTTTCACGTGATCAAATTCACGAAAACCTCGTCCCCAGGGCTCTCTCCACTTTCAAAATGGCGGGCGAAGCGTAGATATGATGATAATAATAATAATAATAATAATAATAATAATAATAACAATAATAATTTTATTAACAATTAGAATAACTATTTACAATACATTAAAATTCTAATACGGTAAAATATGTACATTTAATAATAATAGTAATAATAATAATAATAATAATAATAATAATAATAATTTATTAATAGGAATAAAGAACAGAATAAGAACAATACAAAAATCAGCTCTCCTTGGATCGGCACATATCCTAAGGAAAGTTTCCAGTGAAATATTGATAAAGGATAAAACCCTGTGAAAAATTCCCAATAATAATAATAATAATAATAATAATAATAATAATAATTTTTTAAATATAATAATTAACTTTATTAAAATTTTTTTTAAATAATTACAATTATTAACCTGCTAAAATGCTAAAAATATAATAATAATAATAATAATAATAATAAAACTTTATTAACAAATTTCTTAAAACAATTTTAAATTTACAATATAAAATTACAACACATGTGTAATAATTACAAAATATATAATAATGAGACTCCTCAATAATAATAATAATAATAATAATAATAATAATAATAATGAGTTACATTGTTACATTGTTACATTACATTGTTACAAAAAGGTTACATTGTGGCGAGAAGTGGTATGATCACGTACCTGAGAGTGTCACGGAAAATGAAGATCTTAAAGTCCTGTGGGACTTCACAGTGCAAACGGATAAACATCTACAACATAATCGCTCGGATATTGTCATTGTGCATAAGAAAAAGAGGGAGTGTCAAATTATTGATGTTGCATGCCCTGGGGACAGTAGGGTGGAAACCAAGGAAGATGAAAAGATTGAAAAGTACCGTGACTTGGCGATTGAGATTAAGAACTTATGGAAACTGAAGTCGGTGAAAGTAGTCCCAGTTGTTATTGGAGTATTGGGAACCATCCCCAGAAGATTGGGAGGCAACCTGGAACAGATTGGTGTGCGGACAAGATCAGTAACTATCCAAAAGACGGTTTTGTTAGGGACTGCAAGAATCCTCCGAAGAGTCCTTGGGATCTAAGGTGGCTTGTTGCCACTTGACCAGGGCCAGTGTCATCTCCAGCAATATTGCTGAGTCAATTTGTTATGGAATAATAATAATAATAATAATAATAATAATAATAAAGTTTATTATTTTTATAATAATAATAATAATAATAATAATAATAATAATAATAATAATTAAAAAACAAATAATTTTATTAACAATTAGAATAACTATTTACAATACATTAAAATTCTAATACGGTAAAATATGTACATATGTACATATGTACATTATTATACATAATAATAATAATAATAATAATAATAATAATAATAAAATTTTATTAAGAAACTATTGGTAAAGGCTGCCAAAATAAAAATAAAAAATGTATTTTGTCGCTTAAAATACGATGCAATGTCTTGGTTTCGTTTGAACAACGGTTCGGATAACAAACCAGAAAACAAACACGGCTACCAATCCTTGGAAATAACCAGAAAACAAACACGGCTACCAATCCTTGGAAATAACCAGAAAACAAACACGGCTACCAATCCTTGGAAATAACCTCCGAAAACGTGTGGTGTGTCACGTGACAAAATACTCCACGTTTCTTGGAGTATTTGAGCAGCTTTGTCCAGCGGTTTCTCCGCCGGCCCCGCCATTTTGAAAGGTGGTGACCAGAATGAATACTCCAAAATCAGGTTGGACACCTTATTGAGACTTCTATAACGGAGTAACTGGTTAGCTTTCAGTTGAGGTTAGGGACAGCAGTTTATATAGTTAAATTTAGAACTAAACAACTAAGCAACCCGAGAAGCTAGGTGGTACAGTGGTACGGTAGGCTATGTAAGCCTAAGCCTAGCTGAGGTCACATGTTCAATCCTGAGTGGGGATTTTAGATTTTCTTTTTTACACTTAAAATTTATTGAAAATAAATTCTAAGTGTTGACATTACGTTATATAATTCTCAATAAGTGTCCGAGGTGATCCAACCTGATTTTGGAGTATCCATTCTAGTCACGACCCATTTTGAAAGCAGTGAATAGGTACTGTCATTTAGCAGATATCTTTTTAAATATCAATCGTGGTTTTTCTTTTTATCAAACAAACAAACAAACAACAAACAAAAACCTTTATTTAAACACGATAAAAGTTTAAAGCTTCACTAGCTTGTGGGGTCGTGTGTATAATAAAATATCTAAAATACAATAAAAGAGTAAAAATAAGAAGAGACTATTTACATATATATACTTAACATGAATGAAGACAAGATTTTTTGTTGTAAATCACCTATATTTCGACCGGGTACACCGGCCTTCTTCAGGGTGAGTGACCGTTACAAACGCGAAACACCACTGATGCAAGCAGCTGATACTAACGCGCACGTTTTAAACCGTTAAAATACGCGTTACATTCCTGCGCGTGCATTAAAAATTTCAATAACTTCTCTCTCGAACCGCGCGGTTCTGAGAATAGAAAAAGTCACTCTCGTTTAAACCATGCGGCTTGAGGCTCTTCAGCCTATACGCCCATTGTCCCTCTTTCTGTAACAATTCCCTTTCATTTGCAACTCTATCAATAAGCAAAACGCCCAGTCCTTTAAGCCACAGTGACCTTCTGAAGAAAAATGTCGATAAATAAAGTCATCTTTCTCCTTTTGATTGTGTTCGAGTTTTGCGTGTCCTCTAAGGCGGCTTTTGTGATTGTTGAACCTTAACCTAAACTTCGTCATTGTCGATCCCACATACTGCATACCACACACCTTACAAAAAATTAAATAAATGACGTTTTTTGAGTTACAATCTAGGTTATAGTTAATGGAGTATGTCTTTCCCGTGACATGACTTGTGAACTTATTGTCCAGACTCAAATAATTACATACATCACATCGTCTGTCTCTACATTTGACAGTTCCTCTCGCTATCCGTTGCGTTGGCTTCAACTTCGCATGAACTAGGTAATCCCTCAGATTCTTGGGTCGTCTAAAAGCAACCATCGGTAGATTGGGTACTGCGTTCCTGCACCTTTCGGAGCAATGCAGCACTGGTTGCAACTCCTTAATTAGTCCTCCAATGTTCGGCAGGCTGGGGTGGTATGTGGTGACAAATGGTATCCTGTCATTTTTTTCTTTGATATAGGGCGCCAATACCTCCTCCCTGGATTTATTCCTCGCTTTTCTAATTTGTGCTTTTACGAAGTTTTTCTTGTATCCTCGGGCCATTAAAAAGTGACAAAGTTCCCTTGATCTTAGCTTAAAGGTTTCCAACGAAGAACATATTCTTCTTATTCTGGTGGCTTGGGCATATGGTATGCCTTCTTTACAATGTTTTGGGTGGCATGAGGTTGAAAACAAGTACTGATGTTTATCTGTCGGCTTGGTGTATAAATCCGTTTCTATCTTGCCCCCGTCGTTGATTACTTGAACATCCAAGAAATTAATCTTGTCCCGCGACCAATTCCATGTAAACTTGATGGTTTCGTGGGCTGTGTTTATGTAATTTAAAAACTCAATGAGTTCTTCCTCGCCTTTAGTCCACACAACGAAAATATCGTCAATGTATCTCCACCAGATGTCTGGTTTTACCCGTGCTTCAGAGAGCAGCTTTCTTTCCAAAGAATCCATAAACAAAATTGCGTATGCAGGCGCCATTTTCGTGCCAATAGCTGTCCCCAATTTTTGCAGGTAATGTTTTTCATTAAACTCGAAATTGTTGTTCTTAAGGACAAGTTCTGCCAAGTCGACTATGGCGTCCGTCGATATTTCTTGATCTTCTCTCCTATTCAACGCTTCCTTTATGGCTACAAGTCCTTCGTTATGGGGTATGTGGGGATACAAGCCTACCACATCTATGGTGACTAGTATTGCTTCCTTTGGGAGTGTACCAATGTCAATGAGTTTCCTTAGAAAGTCATTTGTATCTTTAACGTACGATGGAACTGAGGTAACTAAAGGCTTTAAATGGTGATCAACAAAGGCCGATATCCTCTCTGTAGGAGTATTACAGCCAGAAATTACTGGTCTTCCTGGACAACCCTTCTTGTGTAATTTCGGTAAAAGGTAGAAACGTCCCGCTTTTGCTGTGCTATTGACTAATAAATACTCCAAAGTACTATCATTTATCTGTCCATCTGACCGCAAACTTCTAACCCGTTGGTTTATTATCTCAATCATGTCTTCAGTGGGATCCCCCTCTAGTGAAACATAAACTTCTCCGTCATTTAACTGGCGCATCGCTTCTCTGATATATCTATTTTTGTCCATTATTACCACCGCTGATCCTTTGTCCGCTTGTTTGATAACAATGTCCTCATAACGTTTTAAGTTTTTCAAAGCTTCCTGTTCTTCTTTAGTAAGGTTCCGATAGGTTCTTTTACTGAGATTACTCTCTAAAATTTTTCTTTCTAGAGCAACCGCGTATGCTTCTAGGGCTAAATCTCGATTTCTCTCTGGACACCAATCTGATTTCTTTCTAAACGCCGGCACATCCGAAAAATCCCCATCCACTTCTTCGTCTGTGTAAAAATATTCTTTTAACCTCAAACGCCTTACATACTCCATGATATCCTTTCTCAGAGTAAACACATCAATTTCTTCTGGTATATATATATATATATATACTTTAAGAATTAATTATAAATAAAATCACCGTCTCTGCGGCGAACGCTCGAGGCTGAGATAGTGTGAAATTTAAAATCTTTTATGTAGTCCCTCGTTCTGATTCTGATTGGTTGCAGGATGGTTGCAGCATTGGCGTGTTTTGGTTTCGTGTTCTACGCATCAGATTTGGCTGGAAGCTCATATCTCAACGTGGCGCTGTTGTACGCTACTGATGTCCCGGGCGTGTTAATAACGTGGATAACAGTAAAAAAGTGCGCTGTATTACTGATATGTACTATCCTTATGCCTTTAATTTTATTTTTGGGCATCGCCAAAAGCTCGCGAAAATTTAAACCGTGAAATTAATCCAGAGGGAGGAAATATTAATATAAAAATGTGCCACTTGCTTGCCATTAAATTAATTAAGGACGTGACCATTCAAATGAATTTAGTATATGTAATCGCATGGGCCCGAGTAAATTAATATCACGCGTGTTTTCTGAAGCTGTAGAAATTGCCAGAGTCGGGAAGCGACGAGGGAAATTTCTACAGCTTCTGAAACACAAGTGATATTAATCCTTAAATTTACAATCGAGGGAACATGCGATTACTTGTTTATAATGTCGAGGACAAAATTATAGGGAAACCTTTCAGACTTTTCAAGAGTCACTCAGACTTGAAACTACCCGAAGTGACAATACTCTCTCGCAAACTGACAAGAAAAACTTTTCAACTCACTGCTTGTGAAATAGATTTCTAATGTCAACCTGCGAAGCTCACGAGTGACGGAAAATAAAGAAAACAAAACATTTACAACAATAGAGTGCAAGACAACAATAGGTAGAAACAGAGAGACAACAAAGACAGGTTCTTACACCGAGATGAGCCATTTGTTCATGGTCTTCAACTTATGTCGCAAACTGGCCTGCGGGCGCCTAGTTAATCCAAGTTTTAACACAAATAATCGCTTCCTCTTTGGCATAAAATGCTGTAATTCACCTATAGAATTCCATTTTTAAGGTATCATCCGATTTCCTTCCTTTTTTATAAAAAAAATTTCCGACAAAGCATGCGAGCGCTCCGTTTGTAAATTTCTTTCAAAATGCCGCCAAGCCAACTGAATGCAACGAGAACGACGCGCTCAACCAATCGCGAGTGAGAAAGTTTGATGCTCGACCAATCAGGAGCGAGTAATTTTGCCCTCATTGAAAGAAAAAAATGCCCCTTTGTCAGCCAATCAGCATACAGTAATTTTGCCATCAATATAAAGCTTTTAAAGGGGCATTGTCACGCAGATCAAGTTGCTGTGTTTTGGTCAAAATACACTAAATAGTTGACAAAGTACCTTTGCTCAAACATTAAATTGCTTTTAGAACACCAAGAAGAAAATATCAAGTGATTTTTTTCAAAGAAGAACAAACCATAATAAGTTTTTCTGTGATTTTTCCACGACTCTTTTCCACGACTCTTTTCAAGTTGCAATCCATTTCCATCCTGGCCATCCGCAGCCAAAGATAACGAATACTAGTTTCTGTGCACTGATAGAGTATTTGTTAACAAAACTGGACCATTATTTGTAGGTTTCCAGTGAAACAAATAGGTTTTTGGCTTTTCAAAGTGATACTAAAAATAGGTGACAGTGTCCCTTTAACATACTTACCTTGGCAATTTTTTTCAAGCTGCAATCCATTTCCATCCTGGCCATCCGCAGCCAAAGATAAGGAATACTAGTTTCTGTGCACTGGTAGAGTATTTGTTAACAAAACTGGACCATTATTTGTAGGTTTCCATTGAAACAAATATGTTTTTTGGCTTTTCAAAGTGATACTAACAATTGGTGGCATAACCCCTTTAAAAAGCTCTTAAATAAAAGGACTTTCCCAAGGTACTGTCTCTATTTAAATATTTTACAAAATAAAATTTAGTACTTGTCTCAAATTTGATTTCTGAAGACAACGCAATCTTTTATTTTTTTCTCTATTTTCAGATTTGGCCGTCGTCACACTAACTGCGTTTGTATGGTTGCCGGTGGTGTGGCTTGCCTGGTTGTTCTCGCTGTTCCAACCGGTATGTAGCAGATCAGTGATTTCCAGTAGCGGATCGCGCGTGGGAAGACATCCCCCCACCTTATCTCGCCAAAAAATAAGGTTTCAGTTTTTAACATTTCCACTGATTTCAACAGTGATTTTTTCGGGGTAACCCCTCATTCACACAAAATTCTTGACTCCCTGTTTTAATATCCTGTTGCGTTTTTCTTCAATGAAACGAAGAATTTTCCTTTAATAACTAGTTAAAGTTTATCACCCTACTTGAAGGGTACAGTCACGGGTATTTGGTGTCATTTAAACAACCAAAAAATGTTTTTGTATTAACAGAAACTGACAAACAATGTTCCAGTGATAAATTACCACCCTCCATCCAAGTCTCTAGTCAAAGATGGACTGGATGGACTGGGTCTGAATGAATTGCAAATAGCTGAACGTTTTACTTTCCAGTCATGGTGTTTAGTATTATTTTGAGAATAAGTAAATGTATTGTAGCGTGGCTTTGACCAGAAAAGGTCAAAATCTCCGTGATACTGCCCCTTTAAAGGAATTTATTTACACTCTTGTTATTTTATGTTTACAGACCAAACACGAGTCAGAACAGCATTGACATTGATTGGAAGATTGTTTTGCAATGCGTCATTTAACGTTTTGTTCCTCTACGCCAGTGAATTGTATCCTACTTCAATCAGGTACGAGAATTCTATCACTACCGTTAACGCTCTATTACGGGGTGGTGGTGGTGGTGGTGGGGGGGGGGGGGGAGGGGATTTTTTGGGCCTTCAAGTGCGGGAACTTAATAGAGAGGGGTTGGGGGGGGGGATTTGAAACTCTCTTTTCTCAACTTGATAAAAAAATTACTGAAACTATCCTTATGAAATTGGAAGTTGGAAATGTTGAGATCAAGAATAAAATGGTTCTGCGATTCTAACCCGCCCTATTCTGCCTTAGTGACTGTGTCTTCTGTAGTTTGGTGGGGGTAGGGGGTGGGGTGGCTTAATAGAGAGGGGGGCTCATTAAAAACTTGAAGCTCAAAAGGGGAGTGAAGGGTTAGAGAGGTGGTTATAAGAGAGGGGAGCTTAATGGAGCTTTTACGGTATTCCTATTCAATTTCGATTTTCTTGTGTTCATTTGGTTGTTTTCTCGTCGTAATGATAATTTGTTTCTCTCTTTGTTTGGATTTGTTAGTTTATATGGTTTATATTCATCTTGGTTTCACCAACAAAGGGACTGTTTTTATGATACCGGTGTGAGTTTAATACCGGTATGAAAGTCATACCGCGTTTACATTTACACACCGTATTGGCAAAAACAACCAATATGGCGTTGATTACGCATGCGTTACCCATCCCAGTCTTCCAAAAGAATGACTTTATACCGAAACGAGTGGTCGCACCGCGTTTACATGGTACCGGGATGAAGTCGTACCTGTAGCACATGTACCGGAATGAGATTTTGTGCTGGTATCATGTAAACAAATACAGAGTTACAAGAGGAAACTGGGATGAACTCATACCTGTAAGAAAGTCATACTGGTATCATATAAACACTGCACGCAAATAATGATACACTTTCTCCTCGGTACTTCAGGTTCTTGAATGGCCAAAACAGAAATGTTTTAATTGTTTTTGTTTTTAGGAATCTCGCCGTGGGCAGCTGCTCAACTTTCGCTCGAGTTGGTGCAATTGCAACACCTTACGTCATTATGCTGGTGAGAAAATCCTCTTAGTTAGTTATTCAAAACGGTTAACTAAGTTCGTTTATTCATTTATCCATTCATTCATTCACTCACTCACTCACCCACTCACTCACCCACTCACTCATTCATTGATTCATTCATTCATTTGCTCACTTATTCATTTCATTCATTCATTCATTCATTCATTCAATCAATCAATCAATCAATCAATCAATCAATCAATCAATCAATCATTCATTCATTCATTCATTCATTCGTTCATTCATGAATGCATACAGCATGTATGCATTCGTTTAATCATTCGTTCATTCTTTTGTTGCTTCCTTTTAACCCATGAATACGCGCAAGCGTAATGAACAGGTTATCGGTAACGGCGGCTAATTCACTCACTCACTTGCTCGCTCGCTCGCTCGTTCCATCACTCAGATGTAAACTTTTTTTCGCATATCTACGTTGAAATATTAAAATTTGACCTCCTTAATTCGTCAAATTCTAGGTGGCGCAGTGTGTAAGCGATCAGACAATAGAGCTGAAGGACCTGAGTTCGATTCTCGTTGGGACGGATTTTTTTTTTTGAACTGAAAATTACTTGGTTTTTTTGTTTGTTTGCGTTCGACAAAAGTCGTTACATTTAATTTCCAAAAAAACTCCTTAATATTGCGTTACGGCTCACTCGTTCCATCACTCAGTTGTAAACTTAGTGACGTAATGCTTTGTTACGAATGCGTTTCGTAACTGAGAACAACGTGAATCCAGCGATGATAATAACTAATTTGCTGTAAACGAATATAAACATCAATAAGCTTAAAGATCTTTCGCATTTGGAGTCTTTAATGCAACATTAAAATCGATCTAAAAGGATTTTTCAACCGAGGCATGCGTTTTGATACGTATCTACCTTACAATAACAAAATTTAGTCTTATCTTAGTATGTTTTCCGCGATGGTCTTGTGGATTAGATCCGCGATTGTCAGGCGGAGGCCTGAGTTCAAGTCTCACTCAGGGCATTATTTTCTTTTCTTTTTTCTTCGGACTGGACATTATGAAAGTGATGTACTTTTGTGTTTGTGTTCGTCAAAAATCCTTACGTTTAATTTTTTTAAAAAAATATTGAACCGTGTCATTGTGAAAACATAAGCTTTCCTCCTTTAATGAAATTATTTAGTAGTTTATTCCTTTATTCATTCATTCAATCAAAGGAGGATTTTTCAGGTATCCCATGACACCTAGCGCGTAATTATCGATCCTGATGTGTCAAATTTCCAGCGATGGCGAGTACACGTGGTGAAATTTTACTGATCTTCGCGAGACTTTTTCTTTGTTTCCAACGCGATAAAAGGTGAATGAAATCGTTATTTGGTTTCTATGTACATTAAAGTTTACTTAGATATCATTTGTTCGGAACCTGTTTGCCTATGTATCGCAATATTTTTGTCTTTGTTTCGAGTGGCATGCATGGCTGATCCGCTTCGTTTCTTTGTTGTGTTTTAACCCTTGATCTGTTTTACCGTGTTTCGTTTTTAATCCTGGGGCTTTAGCATAAAATTACGCTTGATAGTGCCCGGAGAGTGACTCTTTTAAATGCAGTACAAGGTCCCCTAAAGTCCCCACGTTTTGTTGGAATTTATGACCGTTGAAGTTTGGTCAAAATCGGCGCCAAAACGTACGTTGTTGAAATTCGCTTCGATCGCGTAGATTCTTTGTTTTGGTTTTTACAGTCGAAGGAAATATCGTATTTAGTGCAGTTGCAGTTTCCTTTTATGAGTTTGGTCAAATCATATGATCGTTTGACATTTTCCTTCGGTTCGAAGCTAATAAATCGCTTGATGTTCATGTTTTTACAAGTGATATGTCAGATGGCAATATTTTTTCATCTACCGGATATCCGGAAATCAAAGACTAAAATTGTCATCGATGCCTTTCAATTTGTCCATGTTCAGAAATAGACAAAGTCGCCGCTCTCTTTACTTTTGGGAGAAGCAAACGTGTACTAAATGCCGTTAGGGAACTTCAACAAGCCAGACTGGACGATGTGATATATGTTTGCCTGCTAAAATCTACGCAGTGGACGATGCGCTCGCTTCGAGAACTCCATGGCAAATGACTGGTCACGCAATTTTCAGTTGATCATATAGTTCATTCGCGTTCCATCATGGGATACCTGAAAAATCCTCCTTTCATTCAATCCTTAGTTTATTAGTTCGGTTGCTCTCTACTTCGTTATTCAATCAATAACTCCTTCCTTCCTTCCTACGTACCTTCATTCTTTCATTTCTGTTTCTTCGTCCCTTCGTCCCTTCGTTCCTTCGTTTCTTTGTTCCTTCGTTGTTCCTTCGTTGTTCCTTCGTTTCTTCGTTCCTTCCTTATTTTCCTCTAATTTACTTATAAAGTTGTAATCGGACAGTATCATTAACCTATCACATTTAAAACATGGCCTGCGCTGTTTTACGCCTGATTATAATTAATCGATTGACATTTGACAGAATACATTGTTCTTTGATCGTTTCTAAGTAACCGATTCTAATCGTTTTTCTGCATATTTCAATGCCAGTTTTGCAGTGATGGAAATTGTATTAACACTTTCGATTGATACATTTGTTGTAAAAAGCCTTTCTTCAAGTTTTTCTCTTGAATTTCCTCTCTATGTTTTCCATGTTAGTTTGTTTTCGGAAATTGTTATGGTTATAATTAATTGATAAAAAATAGGATTTCGTGTCGCCCAAATTCTGTCTGTAATCATGCTCGTGATAAACAAATCGGACTCCCGTTAAGCGGTCGTTCGATTTTGTTAATCACTCGTATGATTACAGACCGAATTGAACTCCACTCAGTCCTATTACCATTAAAGCGGTTTTCAATTGAGTGACGTATAACCAAAACCAAAGTAATTACTCTTGCCCATTAAAACAGACGCAGGTAATCAAATGAACCAATCAGAACTCGAAGCATGTAGCCGGCACCAAGCGCGGGAAAACGCGTGTGAGCAAGTCACAATTGATTTTGGTTTTACTTCTAATTGGTTGAGAAAGTGGCGCGAGATTTTTTTGGCCAATCACAAAGCGTAGAAATGGAAAACCAAAGCATTTGCGAAACTACTTTCGACACTCAATTGAAAACGGCTCTAGCTATTCGTTATTTCATTCTTTTAGTTGTTCATTCATTTATTATGAATGTGGATCGTTTTTTCTATTTTAGTCTCAGTTACCTGGAGTTAGCGTGACGTTTCCCATGCTCCTCTTCGGTGTGTTGACTGTAACCGCTGGCCTTATGACACTGTGGCTTCCAGAAACTCTCGATTCCAACATGTGTCAGACAATTGAGGAGGTGAACCTAGCCGAAGAGTATTATGGGTTTATATGGATGGGAAAACGGATTCCGAACCCTTTCTCGTGTTTCAGGTACGATGTCTAGATCATTTTATAACCGTTTTTGGAACGCTTGTTTTATTAAAGTCATAGGCCTTTAATTAATTGTCGATTATTCTTGTAAAAGTAGAAAATTATGCTCCAAGCAATGCTACTAGTTGAAGTCAGTAAATGATGCCAAAATTGTGCCAATTGTGATTGGTCATCCACGAGCTTATTTCTTATGTAATTGGTGCCTGGTCACGTGAGTGTCCAATTACAATTGTAATTTGATAGCTGTAATTTTTTTGCCGTTTCCTTCTGGTTTTAGAACTGATTCACATCGACTTTTAAATCTCGGATTTTGTAATTGATAGGATTAATCAGTAATTCGCCGTCCAGAAACTGTGGGGAGATTGAGCACCAGCTTTTTTGCATTGAGAATTCTGGGATTGTCTGGGTAACCAATATGAGCTATGATAGGTCAATGGTTGCCTATGGAAACCATCAACCTAACATCGTAACAAACGCATGTTACCCAATAAGTAGCCTGTTCCAGGCGTTTAGATTGTGGGGAGCAGCGAAAAGTGGCGCGCGGCGTTAGGGTCGGCGCGATTTTTCTTTCGCGCGCCACAAACTTAACGCCTGGAACAGGCTACCCAATAAGTGGATGCCCAGTCTCCCTGAAGTTTCTGGAGTGGCCGATTGAACTTCGTGTCTTACAATCTGGGGTTAATCGTGCTTGTAGTTTCATATCGCCGTCGCGCTAAGCGCTCGGCCGATTTGAAATTACTCGCCCGATTACTCCCGATTACCAAGTACATAAATATACTGGTATAAAACAACGATTTCAGTCGATTTGAAAGACCGATCTGGTCGAAACGTTTTTCTTTTCCAACGATCAATGTTTAATTTTTCCTGTTGACTTTTTTGCTGAATGATGGACATCTAAGTCACATTTGTTCACAGCTTTTTGTGAAGTACTAAGTAACGGTTTTTCTTTGTTTTTCCTCTTTTGAAAGGTCTTCCATCCTAGATGTAAATTCTTCAATGGATGTTCCAAGCAGTCAAGAATTTGCCACAGAAAATTCGCCATTAATAACTTAATTGAGTTCTTGTTCTTATTTTATTAATGTTGTATTTGTTTTAATATTAATGTTTAATTTTTTTTAATGAATAAACTGTATATTTAGAGAAGAAATAAAAAGTTTTAAAAACCATTGATTTTTGATGTTTCTATCTCTGAGGTTTATAGGAGGATACACTCTTGGCAAACGTGTTGGCAAACGTGTTGGCAAAGATGTTGGCAAACGTGTTGCAAACGTGTAGGCAAACGCGTTGGCAAACGCGTTGGCAAACATGTTGGCAAACATGTTGGCAAACGTGTTGGCAAACGTGTTGGCAAACGTGTTGACAAACATGTTGGCAAACATGTAGGCAAACGTGTTGGCAAACATGTTGGCAAACGTGTTGGCAAACGTGTTGGCAAACGTGTTGGCAAACATGTTGGCAAACATGTTGGCAAACGTGTTGGCAAACGTGTTGGCAAACATGTTGGCAAACATGTTGGCAAACGTGTTAGCAAAGGTGTTGGCAAACATGTTCGCAAACGTGTTGGCAAACGTGTTGGCAAAGATGTTGGCAAATGTGTTGGCAAACGTGTTGGCAAACGTGTTGCAAACGTGTAGGCAAACGCGTTGGCAAACGCGTTGGCAAACGCGTTGGCAAACGTGTTGGCAAACGTGTTGGCAAACGTGTTGCAAACGTGTTGGCAAACGTTTTGGCAAACATGTTGGCAAACGTGTTGGCAAACATGTTCGCAAACGTGTTGGCAAATGTGTTAGCAAACGTGTTGGCAAACGTGTTGGCAAACGTGTTGGCAAATGTGTTGACAAACGTGTTAGCAAACGTGTTGGCAAAAGTGTTAGCAAACGTGTTGGCAAACATGTTGGCAATCGTGTTGGCAAACGTGTTGGCAAACGTGTTGGCAAACGTTTTAGCAAACGCGTTGACAAACGTGTTAGCAAACGTGTTAGCAAACGTGTTGGCAAACATGTTGGCAAACGTGTTGGCAAACGTGTTGGCAAACGTGTTAGCAAACGTGTTGGCAAAGATGTTGGCAAATGTGTTCGCAAACGTGTTGGAAACGTGTTGGCAAACGTGTTGGCAAACGTAACTGGGATTTGACGTGTGAATATTTAACAAACACAAGTTATTCACTTCTTCACTCTCGAAATTTGGCGTCCCCGTCCGAGAATAACATTGAGGTTTCTATAATTTTGTCGTGCGAAAAAGTGAGTTGGCCATCTTTTTAAATTGGCTAACACTTTTGCCAACTTATATTTGTCGTGTGAAGACGGCTTTAGTGTCATTTCACCGCTATCATAATTACCAACAATGGAGTCTTCGAAACCTGGAAATGAAAATACAGAATTAACATGACTATTCTGCAACAGTGCTCCCACATAAATCCACAGGGAACCCAGGTTCACGGACAGTATGCTTGATGGCAAAAATATATGGATTTGTATGGAACTTTATCGTTGATTTAGTAAGCGAACGAATAATGGCAACAAACAGCCATTAAAGTTCACATACCGCATCAAATGTAGTCTGAAGTGTCAGCCTCTTTCTCGCCCTAGCGGCACCCGCAGGGGGTAGGGCGAGAAAGCGCCGGCTGACATTTCAGACTGCATCAAATGTTGTCAATGTGCTGTTTCTTCCCTGTCAGGAGATCCTAAGTCGTAGCTTAGCTTGCTTTTAATTATTGGTTCTCTCTTACTTAAATAATCCAAGGAAAATCACTACGGATCACGATTAGCCGACAAAAGGAAGCCAAAAATAGCTGTACATTTTGGCTGTCGTGTTCCAATTTGTTACCCTTCCCAACGGGAGATTTTAGTATCATCATCTTGACAACTATTGACCAATCGCATAGCGTTCGTTGTTCCTTTAAGGCTAGGTTCCATAGCAAGGGAAAAAGTTTGCGGATTGAAATCTCCTTATCAGGATAGTTTCGACCGTAGCTGGGGGATTTGGGCAACTGGCCAATCGTTGGGTCGAAAAGGCAATGGCAAGGGCAATGGTAAGAGCAAAAAAGTTATTACTTTCCAGCCCCTTGCTAGCAATGTGCAAGCCTGTTCCGGTCGGCATTAGATAACATCGGGTGAAACCTGATTTCTGCCCAGCGATCGCAGTGAAAACAATTGGTTTGTGAGGTTGCTCATTCTCGCGGGCGCAGAAATCAGGTTTCACCCGATGCCGCCTGTTCCTTCCCAGTGCGTTTCACGGAGTAAACACTGAGCGCTTAGCGCCCGCGCCTCGGATTCGAAAATACGTATTTGGTTACCGGCTATGCTGGCGCTGTTTCTGAATCAAATGGAGTGTTTTCCAAGCTTTGACTACAAAATACAAAGGGAGAAATGACCAGAAAAGACACAGGAATGCTGAAATGTGAGTAATTTACGTTTATTGAGATAAATTAAACTTTATTTAGTAGAAATACATTTTTCTACCATGGCTGCAGAACACCTTGTGCAGGAGTTATGGAGTATTTTGATAGCCTAGGCCTTGTCCAGCGGTTTCTACGCGCAGCCATTTTGAACGCGGAGAGGACCCTGGGGACGAGGTTGCTGTTGATGTGACATGCTTCAGTCGAGCAGCTCCATAAGAATCATGGGAACGGCCCCTTTTAACGGGGAAGTTCTCTGGTGATTCAAAAGACACTGAATAATACCAACACCACAACACAACAGCAAAACAATAATAGTTTCCACAATACCAAGAGATAGCCAAGAAAATACTGTTAACAGTGCAGTACCATCACTAACACCCACTAAAACAATGAAAACTAACTAGGAAAAAAATAGGTGATAAAATTTATGTTGTTGTTGTCTGTAGTAGTGCATTTGAAAATTTTTTAAAGCTTTCAAGTAGAAGAATTATTGCTTTTGAAAGTAGAATTTGCAAACATTTTTACAAGGTAAGGGAAATCCTTGTTTAACTTTTACCCCTGGAAGTTAACGTTTATGGCAACGGAAAAGACAGAGCCTATGAAAATAGCCACCTCTAATCCGCTTATGGAACTAGTGTTAGCCGCTTTCTCGCTCTACAGAGGAAAGCGACTGACACTTCAGACTTTCACGAAACACGGTGCGTTCTTTATAAGGGAAGCTTCCCGCCTCCCGTAACCTTTATCCCTGGTTCCAACTCCATTCTTGGCGGCTCCCGCCCCAATGTTTATTTCATATTGCAAAATAATAACTGAATAATGCTTTACTTACCTTTTGCTGCCCGTTCCTATCATCTCGTGAAATCCACTTCCCACCCTCTCTTTTCCCGTGGCTTCTCACCTCCTTCCCAGGTTCCCACTCCTTGTTTGCTCCCAATTCTGATAATCCCCGACAGCAACCGCCAAATGTCTAAAACCGTAAATCCTCGGATAAGCGCCTCCCCTCCAATAAGCGCCGCCATTCCACCGGTTGTCGTAAATACGAGAGGTGTAAATGTCCCGTGTTCGACGTCGAGGACTCTACTAGAGTATTGGCGCTTTTTCTCGTTCTCGTGCATGGAGTTTTTAATGCAATATGATCCTACGAATCGTTCTTCGGTCTATGGAGTAAATAAAACAACAAGAGACTAAATACAGAATACATATTGACTTTATTGTTTGCCGGTAAATAAAGCAAAGCCGCAGCAGGGGTGGTGACAAAACCAAGGGCCGTCCCCCCTAATGCGGCTCGCCCAAACCGCCAGACAAATAAAATCATAAGAGATCCGAATTGAAAAAATAGAAAAAGTTAATGTTGGTTAATGTTTTGAGCAATCCGTTTGGCGAATGAAAGCCGTCGTTCTAGGGGCTGTGCAATGTAGAGATGAACGGCGTCAGAAGACCAGTCTCCCTGGAGGCTGATAAGTTCCACGGGAGCACCACAGCGGAAGGCATAGGTTGCTCCACCACGACGAAAACTGTGGCCGGAGAATTTGGAGGCAGGAAAGCCAGCATGACCGAGTGCCTTGCGTAACATTGCGTTAAATTCATTGTGGGAATAAAGGCTAAATGTTACAGGGCTAAGATCTGCTGAGTTATGATACATATGATACGATATCTTAGACCTAAGGAAAACACGTGTCACGCACAGATAATGACTATTCATCACTTGCTACGTATTATACTCCCATTGGATAGAATCCAATACTGTACATTAAAATCCATCTAAAAGGATTTTTCAACCGAGACACGCGTTTTGATGCGTATCTACCTTGAAATAACAAACTTTAGTCAGTATTAAGCATGTGTTCTCGGTGGTCGAGTGGCTAAGTGTCGGGACTAGGAGTCGAGAGGCGCGAGTTCAAGTCCAGCTCAGAATCTTCTTTTTCTCTCTCTTTTTTCTTTCTTCTTCGGACAGGACATTAAGCTTGAAGATGTTTTAAATGCAATATTAAAATCGATCTAAAAGGATTTTTCAACCGAGACACGCGTTTTGATGCGTATCTACCTTGAAATAACAAAACTTAGTCTGTCCTGAGTGTGTGTTCCTCGGTGGTCGAGTGGTTTAGTGTCGGGACTAGGAGTCGAGAGGCGCGAGTTCAAGTCCAGCAGCGGATTTTCTTTTCTCTTTTTTTTTCTTTCTTCTTCGGACTGGACATTATGAAAGTGATCTACTGTTCTTTTTTTGCGTTCGTCAAAAATCCTTACATTTAATTTAAAAAATATCGAACCGTATCAGTGTGAAAACATAAAGCTTACCGCAATATTGCGTTACGCGTTATCGTTTCTTATTCATGGGTTGGCTCTTAGGAGCCTTTTAGGCGAATACTGAAAGATGGAAAATAGCGTTTTAGAAACAAACTTGCATGAACAGCACAAATCAAATTAACATGGCTGGAATTCGAAATTGACAATAACGTGAAGTTTTGCGAAACGCTTTGGCGCGAATTACAAACTTAAGTGTGTCGCTATTATCACTATACCAACTGCGCATGCCTTATACATTGACATTCGGATTGCTCATGAGCAAAAGTTATAGCCCTGCACCTGCTTTTCTGCCTCTATAATTAATCCAGGCAGCCATGCCAGTTCTCTTATAAATGTTTAATTTCTTTTACTCAAATGTAAACTATTTTGCTTGAATTCAAATGAAGGTAGTTGCTGTTGTTGTTATATTAAAACATGACCATCTGGCTACGATTTGTGTAAAATTGACTAAGCCCCCCTCCCTCGTCTTATTATAAATTTTTCCAATGACCAAAAGGCCAATGTGACCCCAATGTGACAGACCATACAAAGGTTTCCGGTTGTCAGTTGCGGTATCCTGAGCGATGCCCTAGGTCTGTTTTATAAAAGAATATGGTAGCATATTTATTTGAAGTCTGTCCCCTTTGAATTACAAAGGAAACTTGTGAGAGGGGAGGGGAGGGTAGCGCGAAGGGCCGGGAGGGATGGGGTCCGACAAGCTTAGGCTAAATGGAAACTCAAGGTAAACTGCTGATTTTGCGATCAATCAATTGCAATCATTTATAGTCGAGGCTAATCCTTGATTATATAAATCGCGTTTTACGCGTAGTTTCGGAAGGTTAGTAGCATAGACTCGCCAACCTTTGATGTCACCCTGCCAAATTTCGATTCAATACCCGAATGTGTTTGCTTTATTTTATTGCCTTGTTTTCACTAATTTCTTTGAAAATAGAACCAAAATTTTAACCAAATGAAAGAAACTATTGCAGTGCTAAATAATATATATATATATATATATTAATTTTTTGCTCCGATTTTCGTATGCAGGTAAGTTTATTGCACCTGAAAATCGTTTGTTGGCAACGAAAACAAAGAACATTGGTTTGAATTGGATATTAATTTATCATGAATATTCAATGACATTGTGTTTTTTCTGACACCTTTTTGGCGAAGAAAGAACATGGCGAACTAAGCTTATTAAACGGCTAAACATAAAAGCCGTTCTGTGGTTATTCAGGGGCAAGGAAAACTTTACGTCACCGTGGTTAACTGGAAATTTAACTGCCCGTGATGCATAGAATAGTACAAGGCCTTGCATGCGAGGAGCGGCTATAAGAACTTTGCAACCATCGATGGTTCCAAATGCGTGGACTGATTCAACGAAGAAGGCGTCGTATTCAAAACAGGTAAATAAATCGTAGTGAATTTTCTAGTTGCCGCTTAGAAGTACTCCGTTTTAAATACATGTTGACTAGTAATAAGATTTTGAGCAAATGTATTTAGACTGCCAGCAGTTTCCTTTCTGGAGAGTCGACCAAACTAATCGCGCGCGCACGATCGAGCGGAGGTTATACGCTCGCACAATCGCTCGATCTTTGCTCGCGCGTGTTTTCAGCTGCACCACTCGACTGTTCAGATTCATTATAAAGGGAGTACTAGTAGTCTTAATATATTGGTCGTATATAACTAATTAAGTACCGTAAATATTCTGAATATGAGTCCTAGGCTTATGTCCAGAGGAGGTTGAGTGGGCTCGAGGTTTTGTTTGGGGTTATTATTAGAAGGAATTCACATGCCAAAATGAGTTTGGCTGATGAATATTAATAATTGCCAATAATCATTAAGCAGTCAAATCACAGTTAAAACTCCATGAACCCTGTGCCCTTAAAAAGGAAAACGAACTACATCGTTTGTCTATTAAACGACTCTCGTGCTCTAAATAATTGCCCCATCCCTCCAGGGGAGGGGATACGCTTTAAACATCTTGATGGGAGTATGCGGCCCACTTCTGGTATCTTTACCTATTGTCAGACATAAATGTGTTATTTTCTGTACCCATTTTCGGACCTACAATAGGCGACAAAAATAGTTGACACACTCTATAACAAAAACAGTTTTCGTGACATATTTATCACTATATCTTTCCTTTTACTACACTCTGCCGCATTAACCCCCGTCCCCCCATCCAATGTTGTAGGATTGTAGCGACAGACCTGACGAAACGATACACAACATTGTCTGGGGAGGTGGGGGTGGGGAATTAGGGGGGTGGGGCTGAAATGCCTCTCGTCCCGAACAAAATGGGGTTCAAAATGACAATGTGTCAACAATATTGTCGCCTATTGTAGCTATTAAAACTTTGCAATTCCACATTTTTAAAATCAAAATTGCAAATTTTATACCGATTTTCAGACCAAAACAGCTCGAAAATCATACGCATTTGGGTCGCACATTCCTATATTGCTTATATAGAGACAATTGAAAGTTCTCAGCAATCACCAAATGAAAATTCAAATAAATCCCGAAGTCTGCCTACTGAACTGAGTTATCTTTAATGTCAGGGAGCGATTTTAGAATACCCGTCCACTTATTTGCATATCCCTAAACGTTTTAAGGCCAGCACACACTAGGGGACATGTTGCAGCGACAGTTTTCCTCGTGTGACATCCCTGTTTTTGCGAAAACGTTCTGTTGCGGGGACACAATTTTGTCCCCGCAACATGTTGCACGAAATTCAGCTGGTTTGAATTCGTGCGTCATGAAGCGGGGGCAAAATGACCCACATTTCGATGTCGCATCGTGTGTTCTGCTCTTGCAAACTGTCCCCGCTACAAAATAGGTGTAGTAGGCTCCTTTTTCTTCTCTTCTTTTCAGCCACTCGCGTATCCATCGTTTTCGGTCAACATAATTACACATTTCTTCATCTAGTAATATCATTGACAGTAGTAGAAGCATCTTTTTCCTAACCATAGAGTCCGCCATCTTTCTTTGCTCGTATACTAGTTCCCAGGCGCCCTTAGTGATTTCTGTGATTTTTATACCTCAATCCGCTTTGTGTGCACCAGCTTGCGTACTGTCCCTGCAACATGCGCCAGTATGCTGTGCACACGAAGGGGCTTGTCCCCGCTTCATGTCCCCGCAACATGTCCCCTAGTGTGTGCCGGCCTTTAAAGAACGAAGCATATGAAAACAAAAGGATCCATTCTTATTCAATGAGATGCAAATAAGCGGACGGGTATTCTACAGTTTAGCCAATGTGAGGGAGTCCATGGGCTGATATCCTGGAGGAAGGAGGAGGAGGAAGGAGTTTGCCTGTGAAAATACAGGATTCGGGGCTTGCTGTCTTTTCTGTTTTGATTTTTGGTGGATGACTTAAGTTCGGGGGCCAGTTACAGTTACATTCGGAATTATCGTTTCAACCCTGTATTACAACTAAAGAGCCTGCTCACTGGCTATTGCGTTCAAAAACCGTTTGTTTCACCTTCATCAGCTTCCGTGTTATGGAAGAAAAAAGACAAAAACATTTATTTTATGGCAAGAATGTGTTACCTGAAGTCCTTCATATCCCCTCTCTGTGGATTAATTTTCACGAGCAGTTCACGATGCACGGAAGTAACGAAATTACCCGCATTGGGTTATTATTTTGTTTTGATGAGCCTGACTGGGAAATGTCGAATGTAAATTATATTTAAAGAAAATTTTGGCCATTTGGTTATTACCAATTTATTTATTAGTAGGTGGGTCCTTTCAAGATTGATCGAGTACCGAATGGGGGAAGGATATGTGAAGGTGGGCTTCATTTGCTCCGCCCAACCCCCACCCCCAGAGCCCCGTGGAATAAGATTGGGTATACTGTGGAAACTGCCACTTATCAAGTGTTATAAAAGCTGTAAGTTTTAAAATCAAGTGTCGAGTGTCTTATCTAACCCTGCCGTTCTTTCTTCCCACATTAGATGTCCACACGACGTCGTACGAAAAAAGTTCTTGTGATTGACAGCAGGATGATTGACAGTGGATTGAATGACAATAATGAAGTGATTGACAGTTGAATGAGACAACAGTAGGATGCCGTTCATCTTCACCTCTCAGGTAAATTCCATAACGGTGGTCTAGTGGTCAGTGCGCATGACTTGAGCCCGGCAATTTCCTAATTAAAAAGTATTCACTGATAAAAGCTTTCATTTGACTGGCGTGTTGCACTGAAAGATTTTATCAACAGAATTAAATGTTAGAACCAACGTGTACAGTATAATTAACAGTACCACAGAAAAATAATGATTTGAATTGAACGCCTAGGAACTTTATCCAAAGAACTGTAAAAGTTAGAAATCTTTCAGATTCGAGATTTGGGAATGGAATTGATATCAGTAGTCCAATCCAATACTTATTTCCAGGCTGGTGTATAAATTAGTGGCAGCGAACCGGTAACCTAAACATAATTCTTGGGTACCCTGCGATGGACTTCCGTTCCATCCAGTGAGAGTAACCAGGGCGCTGGAGTAACTGAAACCCTATTCGCTTCATGCTAAGAAAACCGGTGTTAAGGGGGCACTCTGGTCACATACCATTTTTGCACTGTAATATATCGGCAGTTTATGCCAGTATCTCATTAACGTATCAAGCAATCCAAAAATGCCTCAATTCGTTTGTAGGTTGATGTTATGTGATGTGTGAAGTTTTGGTGATTTTGGTAAGAATTATTTAAGAGATAAAAATGGGGGGGGGGGGGGGGAATAAGAAATATAATGAAGATTTAATGAAGTTTGAAAATTAGAGTGTGAAATTAATAATTAGTAATCAGGCTACCAAAATAGTCTGTCATCACCCTGGGGTACTCTTGCGTTGGTGTCAACTGTTTGTTGGTGTTTCAGAAATAATGATTTGCTTTCTATTTCCGGAGTCCTTCCTTAAACCCTTACTATTTTATTAAAATTCAACCAGAGTGCCCCCTGAGGCATCCGAAGTAGGATACCCTGATTCAACATGTTTGTAATTAAACCTTAGACAGCACTTTTTGTGTTCCCCAACTGACATATGTTAACACTGTTGTTGTCTCTCTCTCCAGGCCAAATGCCAGGAAACGAATGAGAAAAGAAAAAGACGACAAATGACTAAGGATGACAACTTTTTGCTAAAAAGTAAGTAATTAGTTTCATATGTACTTTTTTTTGGCGTCACAAATCCGCGCAAAAGACCGGTGTTGAGTACCGTAATTATTAAGTGGGATCCCTTCATAAATTATATGTAAAAGTTTGTTAACGTGACTGTTCTTATCTGTCATCAGGCAGACATAAGGAATGTAATCTGAAAAGAAGACAAACAGCTTCGACAGTCAACTTAAGGAGGACATTGTTGAAAAGAGGTAAGTTGACTAGTTTCAAGTTCATTCCTTTTATGATCAAAAATCCGCTTATAATACCTTTCGCTACGTTATTTTGATTGAGTGAGTGGTGGGTGGAATGTATTTTAGTTGAGTGTTAAAATTAATTCGCGTTCGCTTTGGTTTTGCATTAACACGCCTTGTGATTGGCTAAAAACTGTTCGCGTCAATTTCTGGTGCAGTAATAAGTAAAACACAAACCAATATCTTGGTTTGTACTTAAGTCATATCAAAATTCCGAAGCATTGAAAAACAGATTTCGATTCCAAAATGTTTATGGAACTGTAGTAGTAAACTTTATTCTAATGTCAATCGTTCCAGCGTTTCTCACACTAATTGGTGACACTAATTAAAAAAACTAGGATAAACATTAAAATTTTATAAAAATTGAAGTCCTTATTCTAAATAAAACTCTAGTTAATTTCAAATTTCAAACTACTCTGGGCTAAATTTTTAAGCGCAAGAACATGAATTTGAAGAATTATACGGTAAACGAGCATTATATATAAATTTTACAGCATTGGACATCTTAGTGGTACCCGCTTCAGTACATCAATTGTAACATGGCGGCAAAAACTTAAGTATTAATTTAACACCAAAAACTCATCACAAAAGATTGTATTCACTATAAGCATCCATAATACAAAAATAACTTTCAACTGCTTCCATTTTGTCTATTTTCATGGTTATCTCGGCTTATCTCAGAAATTGCGTGACGAATTGCGTGACACATTTCAAACCTTTACAACTCTGAAGCAAAACATCGTTAAAACCTGTAACTTTTTGTGACACTTTCAGTTGTATCACTGGTATCCACATATCATGTTAGAAACAGCTTTGTAGGAAGTATAGTTGTACTTTTGAATTTTATGACGTCCGTGTGCAAATCAAGAATCGTGACTTGCTCGCGCGCACTCACGTTTTCTACGCATGTATTTGCTTTGTCTGCGTATGTTGTGATTGTCCAGAGTGATATGACATTCTGTAAAACCGGTTACCGCTCCATCATTTGCTAGCTTCGGTTATGCGTTCGCTCATCTGGTTAAAGCAAATTTGGTTTACGTGCTTTTTTCCCGAGCTTGACAGCAGTTGCATGTTTATGCTTTGATTTTTGATTGGATCGCTAAACACCTTATTTGCACCCGCTCGCATTCAGTAGATGAAATCACTATGGTTACGGTTTTATAAGACATCTTTATACTAGAACTGAAAGGTAGTTTAGTCTGCGGAACAAAAATACAAGAGCTGGCATGCAGTTTGGACTATTGAATATAAACCATAAGATAAGTAGGCTACTATTATCCAGGCTTAACCAATCAATGACATCAATGATATCAATGTAATCATTGAGTAATCAATGGGTAATCAATGAGTAATCAATTGATTACTCATTGAGTATTGCCAATACTCAATGAGTACTCAATCACTAATCAATGACCCACAAAATTTTTGGTCATTAATTAGTCATTGATTTCATCAATTAGTCATTGATTTCATTGAGTACTCATCGGGTTTATCAAATGGTCTAAAAATCCAGGAAAAATGAATCAAATTCTTTTGATTTCAACTTCATTTATCACAGCTCTGTTACCCTGATATTTTCCGTTGCTGATGTTGTTGTACCTTGTGTTGTTTCCGCATTGTTTCCTCATTGGCGTTTATTATTAAACCAGACCTTTACAGTTCTTGGCTCTAGGTTATTTAATCTGGCAAATTCGTCAAGCATACCTTGTGTAGAGTACTTAGAATCCTTGTATAGCGCCTATAGTGCCATTCTTTGTAGTTCAGAGAATTTTGTCCGGCCAATGGTACATGAAGAACTTGTCAGCCCAGTTTCCTCTTTCCTATTAATATCAAAATATAATGCAAATAGTAAATAACACCAGATAAAAGAACGAAAAGAATAAGAAAGGGAATATCTGACTGAGATGAAAGATTTCCTGGAGAAAGACAACAATTGGTCGGTAAATTTGATTGAAGTTTAGATTATACTCTAATCACCATGAAACGAGTATAAAATATTTTGTAATAAATCTTCATTAAACATAACACACAGTTCCAGGGGCAAGCATCTCGTTTATTGATGTCCATGAGCACAAAGAGGTTACAGCATCACAAAATGTACACAGTCCTATAGATCACATCAAAGTTTGCACACAAAAGAAAAAAGAAAAGCTTCTGAACAGTTTCAGCGTAACTTACAATGCACCAGGATTGCGTAACCACTACATCATTACACTTCATTTAAAGATGTACATAGTTCTACAGGTTGCATCAAAATTTACAGACAAAAGTAAAATAAAAAGTATAAGTATAAAGAAGAGATGCCTTCGAATGGTTACTGCATAACTTACAATCTCTTAAATAGCCAAGCTAATCCCACCGGATTTCTAAACAACTTAAATCATTAACACTTCATCCTATACATACTGTACATTCCTTGGATGTACACCACATGCTACATACTTTATAGTTACAAACATGCCGAAACATTACAAAATACATTTTTAAATCAAAATGATTCCTCTTGCAAAGTGACAAAAATTAGTCATACCTTGCATCTTTCCCCTGGTGCCGCACGCCAATAGGATCTTTCTGTGCCAGCCATTCCTTCATCTGTCTGTATACCACTCTTCCTTCCTTTGATAAATTTTTAAATGACTTGGCGTAATGGGCCCGTTGAGGAGTTTGAATGTCCAACCCTGATCCCAATGAGTAATCAATGACATCAATGAGTAATCAATGACCCACAAAATTTTTTGGGTTCGATTAATCATTGATTACTCATTGAGTATTGGCAATACTCAATGATTAATCAATTGATTACCCATCGATTACTCATTGATGTCATTGATCATTGATTAGTTATGCCTGGTATTATTAAGTAATGATCCGCATAAGTAGGATAGTGCTGAACGGCAATGCCTGATGGAATGTCAACTTTTTTCATCGTTACAACTAGTGATCTGATTGGTCTAGACTCAAAAACCACTAAAAAGTTAAGGTTCAAGGTGCATTTTGTCTAATTATTTTAAGGTTTCAAGTAATTTGAGACCCAATCGCACAACATGCAATTTTTAAAAGATATTTTATTTGGAGAACTTTATCAAATAAGCAAAATTATTAGCTATTGTCTTCTGCTATTCTGATTGGTTAAGCACGAACATTTTTATACTGAAATATAATTATGAACCATCAGCCCCTCCTCTATTCTTGAAATCAAAGATATTCTATGTGAGAAAGAGCCAATGCCGCAAAACAATGAAGTTTACGGTAGTTCTTATGTGGAGCATCACTTAAATTGGTTAGACCTTTTGGTGGTAAAATCCATTATTTGAAAATGGGGCAAGCAGGTCACTTCATTGAGTTTTTGTATTGGGGACGGGGGGGGGGGGGGGGGGTTGGGGGGGGAATCTGATAATTTAATTTCCGTAAAATTTCGGTGAATTATAAACTTGCCAATATCAGGTAAATGTAAAGTTTACTGAGCGATAAATAGAAAGCATACATGAAAAACTTCAAAAGGATTACACGCTTTAAGTTCAGCTACATATTTAAACTAAAACAAGGCGCCTGCAGGCGTTCACGCGGGATGTTTTGGTCAATTACACAGTTACAATCTGTTTATACTTACAAACAGGAAGCAGCAAGCTGTACACAGCTTGATCGCCAACCCAAGCCACACGTGCAATCGCGCTAAAGCTCTCTAGCCCCCCACATGGGAGGAAACTGTAGACTTTTCATGCATGAGCAAAAGTGCTTGAATTATAATGTGACACAGGAATTCTCTCGAGACGTCCCGCGGTTTACAGGAAACTTTAAAAAAACATGGCGATTTGTAACGACGAGGAAGAATCTACCCGCCAGAAGGACAGTCGAGGAGCACTATTGACGAGTTTCCGAGTCGGGCAGTTTTCGGAAATTCTCGGCAATTCCATTATGGCGGCTGTTCCTCTACTGGCTGTTCCTTTGACACAATTCGCGAACGAACAGCCAACGCATGTTGATAAACTAGAAGAGTATGTTGTTATTTACCTGGCACGTAAGCGGAATATCTTTGATGAATGCTTGAAGCCCCTTACTTTCAATGTAGTGGTGGACCGTCAGTTAATTATTGCAGCTACAGGACGCCAGCGTTTTTAAGCTTTAAATGCAAATTTAAGCGTTTTCAGAAATGATTTGCGCTTCTTACCTACAAATTAGTGACTTATTATTAGAACAAGTTATTTTATTGCACTAATTAATCGGTGGACCTTCAAATTCAATACTCTGTTGTCCCCTGTCCCCCTGCCAGGTAGAATATTACATGTAACATTGCCTGCCTAAGAAAACGCTACCCCTCAGAGGGACAGGGCTGTTTATTAAGGCAAGTGGCTTTAAGTTCATTCACAAATCAATGTGCACTTTAGAATTTTCCATTCCTGTTCGGTCTAAGACTAGTTAAGAAGCGGGATTTCAACAACGAGCGGGATCGAGATTTCGCGTTTTGGAGGGGTCAGGATGCGGGAATCCTGAGGTACAGTATAGCGGGATATGGGATTACAATCTGTACACGACTTCATGAATTGACTGAATTGGCCATCGTGTGAAGGTCTACAACAGTGGATCCTTTGTGTATAGCTGTATCGATGGCGGGATCGGGATCGGGATTTCGATGTAATGAAGGGCAGGATGGTGGGATTACTAGGGAAAAATGAGCGGGAAGGCAGGATCTGAGAACCCTATTGTGGACCCTCAAGCAAATGCTATCTTTCAGAGAAGTGGCTTTAATTTCATTCACAAATTAATGTGCACCTTAGAGGAACAGGGCTGTTTATTTAGGCAAGTGGCTTTACGCTCATTCACAGATCAATATGCACCTTATATTTCTGCACTCCTGTTAGGTCAAAGACTAGTTAAGAGCCCGTGTGACTGGAATATTTTCGTGTTTTCTTGTCCCGTCCCCTGCCAGGTGGTATTTTGGCAAGCTTAGAAAATGCTACCCCTCAGAGGGGCAGAGCTGTTTATTTAGGCAAGTGACTGAACAAATTTTCTTGTTGTTTTCTTGTCCTGACCTCCTGCCAGGTAGTGTTTTGGCATGCCTATAAAATACTACCGGCCCAAGAACTGTCCCAGAGGGAATGGCTGTTTATTCAGGCATTAAGTCCTGGCTATGTAATGTGGATTTTAGCAAATTGACAACTTCCTTCTTGATGTTTTTATTTTGGCTTCACGTCATTGCCTTTGCATGCTGCTTGATTTGTTCATGCAGAGAAGGCATGTCGTACTAAAGAATAAACATTGACAATCATTTTCCTGCCAGGAAAGTATTAGAAGTGAAAATGAATAAGGATGCTATGTTTCTAAGTTTCCCCTATTATAATAATTATTATATTATTTTTAATTCCAATAACTAATTGAAATGAGGAGTTACTCCCCCACTGAGGTGCTCTGCAAACTAAAAGTAGTTTATACCCATGAATAAATATGCCATAGTTTTTCTGTAATTTGGAATTGTTTTGTAAGGTTCGAGATGATCAATCTGATTTGAGTTGATAGAGCCTGGCTACATTTTTTGATACCCGGTACTAGACAGTATGTAGGACTTAAAGAACTCACCATGCAGACAAAGACACCACAATCATAGCCATCTGTTTGCTTTGGTATATCCTATAAAGAGGAATTTAGTGATAGGTTTTGAGTGAAAGTTAGCATAAGTAGTCTCATGTGCAAAACTTAACAATAAAATAATATTATAGTAAAGAGGTTGTGGTTTGTTTTCTTTGATTTGAAAATTTTTAAAACAGTTAATTTTTCCCTTTGTTTCAGATTCCTTACTATAATCTTAGACAAAGGAAAAATATCAAACTGGTTTGAAAGTTTTAACCAAAGAAAAGTTTGAACCACAACATAAACATATCACAAATAAAATTAACATTGTTAATATTATTACCATAGGGAACTAATCCTTCCAGTCTTCCTCCTTGTATTGTTGTCATCTTTTAATGCTTTCCTCCTTCAGAAACCCCTAAGGTTTATTATTGAGTCTTTGTGTACTGTGTACAAAAAAGATATTTGACAAGTCAAGGTGACAAGCAAAGTACCCGATGTTTCTGTAGAATGGTGTATTGCCCACGGTTGTTTTCAGGGAATCCCAGTATGCAATGGTCTTTGCATTCATATCTAGAACCTATGGTAGGGATAGTTAATCAAACATATGATAACTTAGTTTTTTAACTGCATGTCCCACTTTTCCTACACTACCCCCAAGGAAAAAAAAACAAGGAAGAACAAGGATACATTCAAACAATAATGTAATATGCTAACAAGGCAAGATATGATAAGGTAGCACACATACCCCAAGTGTCCAATGAGCAGGAAGATGTACTGGTACAAAAACCAGGTCAAAATCAAATATGTTGGTCTGACGGGAGGAAAACAGAAAGAGATAATGTTTGGTTATTTAATGCATCCATAGCACTCGTGAAATGCAATCAGGTTAATGTCTAATTACAAGTTTGTTAAAACATTATGGAAAGACGGATAAGTTACATCTACCTTCTTTGCCCAACTTGTAACCCATCTTGGTCCATATTTTTGACAATTTTGTGAAGAAGGTATTGAAGCAGTGGACTTTGGGAAGAACTGAAGCCTAGAAAAAGTAGACCAGTATACCAAAGTATACCACAACACATGCACATATTTTTAAAGGTTCTGTTCTATTGCAAAGAAAAATATATGACAAAAACCAACAGTGTTTTAATCTCAACTAGTATTTTTATACAGTGACTCTAAACTAGTCTTAGGAATGGAGAAATCTAAGGTGCACATTGATTTATGGCTGGACTTAAAGCCACTTGCCTTTTAATAAACATGGCCTGACCCCGGGGGGGGGGGGGGGGGGGTACTCTGCAAATTGTTGGGCAGGGGTGTGCCACTGGGACTCCGAGGTTTAGACCATTTTACGTGCATTTTGCAACCCTATTCTAGACTGAAACACAGAAAAACCCTACCCTATCTTAGACCAAATTTTTAAACGCTTTCTTTGTTATTAGTTACCAGGGATCAGTAAAAATGCTATACTGCCCACCATACCAACTTTTTAATTGTCATTTGCCAGTGAACCTTGTCTATACATACATTCATACCTTTATTTAAACACAGTAAAAACATCAGTCACAAAGCAAGATAAAAACTGGTTTACATGTTTGCCGTGTGGGAGTACGAGGTGGACATAAGGTGATTGATTTCGTTATTAAACTTTTTATAAGATCTAATAGCTCTGACATTCTGTGGAAGATTATTCCACAACAGTGCCCCACTATAGCAAAAACTGCATTTTAAAAAATCTGTATGGGAATTGGGCAGACAGAATTTGTTTTCCTTGACTCTAAGTTCATAGTCTGTGCTGAAAGGTGTAAACAGGACTTGAAGATACTCCGGAGTTTGGTTGGTTACAGTTTTAAACATTAGTTTTGCTTTGACTTTCTTCCTTCTGGTAGATAGGTCATCCCATCCTAGACTAGTGTGAAGGGTAGTAGCATTAGAATGAAAATCAGACTTAGTAATAACTCTAATGGCGCGATTTTGTAATTTTTGCAGCTTATCAATACTTAGACCGTCCCACACAGGGCAGCAGTAGTCGAAGTGCAGCTCAATAAGAGCTCGATATAGAAGAATAGCCGTTTCTTCACTTTTCAAAGGCCTCAGCCTTTTAAGTGCACCTATACTAGAAGAAATGGTCTTGGCGATTTCGTCAACTTGTTTAGACCAAGATAAATTTTGGTCAATGTAAATTCCCAATGATTTAGAGTTGCTCACTCTTTTAATTACGTGCCCTTCAATCTGTACATTAAGTGAGTCGGTAGCCGTATTTGCAAGCCTTTGACGTGAACCTATTAACATTACCTGAGTCTTGGCAATGTTTAGGCTTAATCTATTCGACCTGAGCCATTCATGAAGGTTAGATAATTCGCTATTTACAGTTTCAAGTTCAGGTAAGCTACTGGCAGCAATACTGATGTTTATGTCGTGGAATAGATTTACTCAGACAGTTTGGCAGGTCATTAATGTACCGTATATCAGAAAAAGAAGTGGACCAATTAGACTTCCCTGTGGGACTCCACAGGTGACAGCAAGCGCACCAGATAGCTTACCATTGACTAAGCACTTTTGGTGGCGGTCACTAAGATAAGAATCAAACCACTTTAAGGCCTTTTGATCAACTCCATAGCTAACTAATTTACTTAAAAGGATCTTATGATCGACAAAGGCTTTTTTTAAGTCAATAAATATCACCCTGTCTAGACTAAATTATTCATGCAACTGATCAGTTTTGTGGAAAATGATACCCTATTCTAGACCAAAATTCTCTGATTACTATACCCTATTCCAGACTAAACTGCCTGAAAACCATACCCTTCACAGTGGCACATACTTATATAGCTCATATATGGGTGTACACCCCCCCCGGGGAGGGGGGGGGGGGGCTGACCCTCTGAGGAATAGCATTTTCTTAGCCAGGCAAAATTCTACCTGGCAGGGGACAGGGGACAACAGAGCATTGAATTTGAAGGTCCACCAATTAAACAGTGCAATAAAATAACTTGTTCTAATAATAAGTACTAATTTGTAGGTAAGAAGCGCAAATCATTTCTGAAAACGCTTAAATATGCATGTAAAGCTTAAAAACGCTGGTGTCCTGTAGCTGCAATAATAAACTGACGGTCTACCACTACATTGAAAGTTAGGGGCTTCAAGCATTCATCAAAGGTATTCCGCTTAAGTGCCAGGTAAATACAGTAAGAACGTACTCGTCTAGTTTATCAACATGCCTTGACTGTTCGTTCGCGAATTGTGTCAAACGGGAACAGCTAGGGAAGGAACAGCCGCCATATTGGAATTGCCGAGAATTTCCAAAAACTGCCCGACTCGGAAACTCGTCACTAGTGCTCCTCGACTTTTCTTCTGGCGGGTAGAATTTAGGCGCAACCGTGTGTCCGCATAACTGAAATATAGGAAAAATCGGCGTTACGATAGCAACAGAGTGACTAAATCCCTATTTTTAAATAAAGTCGATTTTCTTGAAATTTTAATAAGTAATGCTGCACATAAGAACTACCGTAAACTCCATTGTTCTGCGGTATTGGCTCTTTCCCACATAGAATATCTTTGGTTTCAAGAATAGAGGAGGGACTGATGGTTTATAATCATATTTCAGTATAAAAATAAAGAAAATCCATTTGTGTCAAATAAATTGTAGGAAATGTTCGTGCTTAACCAATCAGAATAGCAGAAGACAATAGGTACTAATTTTGTTTCTTTGATGAAGTTCCCCAAATACAATATCTTTTAAAAATTGCATGTTGTGCGATTGGGTCTCAAATTACTTGAAACATTAAAAAAATTAGACAAATTGCACCTTGAAACTTAACTGTTTAGCGGTTTTTGAGTCTAGGCAAATGAGATGACTAGTTGTAACAATGAAAAAAGTTAACATTCCATCCGCGTGCATTGCCGTTCAGCACTTTCCTTCTTATGCGGATCATTACTTAAACATTCATTTTCAAAACCATCTGTGGTACTTCAGTATACTTTTTACCGTTGTTATCAGATTTACTGAGTGTTATATAACAACATACATCGGAATTTGCCTTTTAATGCAAAAGTTTCCTTTCCTGCTTTTTCTCCGTTGATATTTCGCCAAATCAGAGTTTTTCCCGCGCTTAGCAAAGGTTTTGATTCGAGTTTATTTTAGTCTGTTTTAATCTGATTAACCCACTCTAACAACAAAAGAAACTAGTTTCGTAGAATGATAAAATGCCGAGAATGCATACATATAGAAACGCAGGATCTGACATGTTGTGAAGACTATTGATAAACCACAGACTCAGTAAGTAGTCCACTAGAACGGTTTGCAATTGAGTGTCGAAAGTAATTGCGTGATTGCTTTTGTTTTGCATTGCTTCTCTTATCTAAAAAACCTCGCGCCACTTTCCAAACCAATGAGAAGCTAGAAAGCCAAATTAAAACCAATCGTGACTTGCTCGCACGCGTTTTCCCGCGCTTGGCGCCGGCTACATGTATTTGCTTGAGCTTTGATTGGTTCATCAGATTGTCTGTGTCTGTTCTGATTGGTCAGAGTGGTTACTTTAGTTTTGTTGTTAATACGACACTCAACTGAACACCGCGCTATTTTCTCTATATTGGCAACAACACGCAACAACACACAACAACACGCAACAACACGCAACAACACACAACAACACGCAACAACACGCAACAACACGCAACAACACGCAACAACACACAACAACACGCAATAATAGGGCAAATAGGAGACTGGGTACGAACAGTGCTATGAGAAAACCAAAATCTGATGTTTTATATAAATAGTTTCAGTAATATAACGTCAACGAATTGTCAACTAGAGAAACCGAGTCAAATATTTTTCACGGGGACTTTGACAAACACTGTATTTGCTCTGTTTAAGACCACATTTTTAGACAGATTATCTTTAGTTAGATTATCTTTAGTTAGATTTAGTTTTAATTCATCTAGCACTCTATGAGCATTGAATCATCAGCTGTCAACCTTCAACCCTCAACTCGTACAACTGATATAAAAACTAGAATCTCATAGAAGTCAGTTTTGAAAGGCTCCAAAGTTCTAATTGATTTGCACTAAACCACAGGCTTACCATTCTCTGTTGGCGTGGTGGACTGTGCTTTTAAATGGCTGCATCGGTTATAAATTTCGCCTTTGTAAATGCGATATTTATTGCTTTTTAAACAGATTAAAATAGATATAAATAGATTAAGATGAAATGAAATGAAATGAAATGAATACGATGTTGAACTTTGTTATGTAATTCTTTTGTTGTCATATTTTTGCGAGAGCGGTTTTGCAAATTAACTTGAAGTTTAACTGAGTGAGAACATAGGACTCGGCGAATATATAAGAACATATAAGAGGTTGCGTCAACTAATAGAAAGAATTTTGTCGCGAAAACAATAACGTACCTCTAATTGTCGTCGGTGAACACTGAACACTGAACACTGAATTCTGAATTCTGAACACTGAATTCTGAATTTGTTACTCGAATGTTTTGTGCTTTGTTAAAGTGGCTCGATTGGAGTTTATGGTGACGAAAAATTTGAGACAAAGGGAAGACTGATTCAATTTTACGTATTTTTACTTGAAATAGATTTAAGTTTCAAATGAAGTGAGTTTTATTGATATTGGAGTTACCATAGCAACACTGCAATCATCGCCATTTTAATTTTATATACAACCCGCGATTGCCTTGAAATCTAAATGTTCGTTTTGAAACCGTTGTGTATATAGTTGTCTTCATTTGTGCTAAGTTTCGCGCCTTGCATTATTTGGATCAACTTTAAATCTAGAAATCAATTAAAATGTGCTTATGCTTATACAAATACAAATGCAATAGAGCCTGCATGGTTTAAGGAGTGACATGAACACAAGGGTGAAAGCATTTTGAACCGCGGCACACTTAGAGCAGTTTTCAATTGAGTGTCGTAAAACCAAAACCAAAACCAAGAAAGTAATCACTATAGCCAATCAGAACTCGAAGTAAATGCATGTAGCCGGCGTCAAGCGCGGAATGAAACGCTGAAACGCGTGCGAGTGAGTCACGAAAATTTTGGTTTTACTTCAGATTGGTTGATAAAGTGGCGCGAGATTTTTTAGCCAATCACAAAGCGCAGCAATGCAAAACCAAAGCAACTGCGAAATTACTTTCGATACTCAATTGAAAACCGCTCCAATGAAATGGTATTCGAGACGAATTACCGTAATAACATATATAACTGATCATTGAGCGAGTGGATTATGTATCCATATAGCCGGTAAGAGAACTATCGTGAAAGCCGTACCAGCGTATCAGTTTATAGGGGAAAATTGGTTATTTCTTTTTCGACATGCTTGTTTTTATATGATCGAGACACCAAACAATTAATACGTATGTTAAAAAAATGATTTGATTTTCAGTGTGAATGTAATTACTAATTTTATTTTTTATTTTTACAACAGGAAGATGCGTGTGTTGGATATTTCAAGGAAAACATAGAAGAAAGGAACCACTAAACAAAGAAGAGGCAGAGAAACAGATTTTGAAGATCAGTTACTCGAAAAAAAGGTAGATCAAAGATTATCTGAAGGGTGCTAAATTTTGAATTAAAATTCGACAATATCCTTAGGAATCATGCGACGGATTCAAATGACAGTTATCCAGTTTTGTCAACACCTGATTAGGACTGTTTAAGAAAAGCGCGGATTCGAGTTTTCACGAAGTTAAGAACGTTTATTGCCTTTCTAAATTGTTTCTGGATAATTCTGAATTTCATTTTTCTGCAAAACAGCTTAGTTATTAGCCACGATTTTTACATTCAGGAAACAAAGCCAATCAGCAATGCTAATTTTTTCACAGTATTTTTTCCATGGTAACATCTGTTCAAATGGTTTCAATTTTCCCGCCAAAAGACTTAGAAAAATACGGGCGCTTAAAATACGCATGCGCCGTTTTTTTTTAAAAAAAAAAATTCATCTTACACCATTTATGTTAACTGTATGTTCTTTTTCTTTTCTTAGTTAACATTTGTTTGAACTGGCAAAATTTTCCCGCCAAAAGACTTAGAAAAATACGGGCGCTCAAAATACGCATGCGCCGTTTTTTTTAAAAAAATTTTTTGGCTCCTATTCATGATGTAATTGTAATATTAGTGTTTTACTATCTATATAATAAATAAAAGCCAATAAACAACAGTTTTTCCATGTCTTGTAATCTTTATTTCTTTTATTATCATAAATAAAGCAATAAACACTCTGTTCGCTTTAACTATTGTATTTTATTTACCTTTTCCTTCACACAAATATTTTAATTAGTTAATGGAATTCAATTAAATCATTAAAAAGGTGTCAAGAAAACTTTTTCCTCTATATACTAAGTCTTTTGGCGGGAAAATCTGAACAAATTTGCACAGCGTTTCCCCTGACAACAATTTCGAGCAGAAATTAATACAAGTTTCCGTTAAAAATTTCCCGCCAGAAAGTCTTAATACACCACCACCTCGTGCAAGAACTACGCCCAAAAATTAACTTCCCTTTCATACAAAATTCAAGTTGAATAACTGTAATATACGGCCCAAGTTCTCGCTAAAACAAAATCCGAATGAAATTTCCCTTTCCGATAATTTCAATACTTGCACGAGTTGTTGTATGTATTATTAAGGTTAAAAGAAACATGGCAAGCTATAAATCACTCTAAAAAAATCTAGTTAAAAACCTTTAACTATATAAAGCGTTTTTGAGAAATTTAAGACTTATCGACTGGATAATTAATAACCTATCCTGTTTTGCTTATTCTTTCTTACAAAATAATTATTGATTTATAGCTTGCCATGTTCCTTCTAAAAAGACCTTTTTCAGCTGGCACAATTCTTGTTTGTAGCACAGAAACAAATCGTCAGTTGTTTCAAGAAAACTCCCTTCCCCAAAAAAAACTTTAAGCTACGAAATCACGAACAATTTAGATCGTAGAAAAACATTTTCTCCTTTACTTCCCATAAACACTCGACTGCGACTACAATTCAAAATCCATCTCCCTTATTTTTGCTTTCAATGTTCTGTCCTGTGCTACAACAAATGTTATCCGAAAAAGGTCTTTTCTACATAATTTCAAAGTAATGTTAATAGCCTATTGTAGTATTAAAACCCAATGCCTGGTTATAAAACATTACTAAATAGATTTGCTATTTCCCTTGAATCACAATTTAACGTTTTCTCGAAGTGAACATAAAACACAAGTTATACAGACCAGAAAAAAAAATACAACTGAAATGCTTTTACAGTTTATTTCATGTTGAAAAACCAAATATTTCGTTTATGATCATAAACTGTCCATTTTGAGTGTTAACACGAAAATATCCTTTTAATACTTTAAAGTCAACCTTCTTATAGAAAATACGCGAACGATCTTTCTTGTCTTATACACAAACGTACCATTATTTTAAAGTAAAATAATTTTAGAGCACAAGTAAAAAGAGCCAATGGCCTAAGCCTGATTTTCTTAGTAAAGTTTCGATATGTTGGTACACTGAAAACAAATTTTCTCTACAGAACCTAATTTGTTTGATCTTCGAAATGCTGTTTATTAAGAACAAATGACCGAAACTGAACACGCAAGCGGATTCCATTCTCGCGAAACTCTTTACTTAAATGCTTTCATGCCACGCATTCTAATTTAATTTATTTTCTCACTCCCTTATTCCTATAAATATGCTTAACCGATTACCCTCAATTTATTCATTCGACTGAACAATACTCATATGAAAAATCTAGAAAACTGAGGCCGGCATGAAAGAATCAGTGGTGCGTCTTGGAAAAATGATTAATGTCTTCTGATTTGATTGTAATTATTTTAGTCAACTTAAACTTGGAGATCAATAATCATATCAATTAAACCTTAAAGGGACATTGTCCCGCTAAAATAGCAAAATTTTGCTGAGCTTCGATTTCCATGTTATATCGCCAAATACCACCAAATATACAACTTAGTTGGATAAAAAGATTCTATAGAATAAAACAAAAGCAGTAGTTTGGAGATAAAGTGCAGGATTGCAAGGATTGAAGTGGATTACAGTTCATGAAAAACATGTTATTTCAGCCGGGACAGTGTCCCTTTAAAAAAGGCAATTCAAAAGGCAGTTTTCCTATCATGACATTTTAAGTCAAAAATAAATTTATAGCAATGGAGCAATATATAAATATTCCGCTATGTTCATGATGTTCAATAAAAGTTCTCTTTAAGTACGAAAGAAATGGCAATATCTACTGAGTCGACCTTAAAAAGCTTATTTTCTCAACAACAAACTTGGTTACATCTGATTTTGCTTATATTGTGTAAAATAGCCAACACAACATGCTATTGAATCAAACTACAGCCGTGCTAAACTGAGGAAAAAATTACATCGATATATATATATGTAGTCAAATTGCTTTGTCCTCTTCGTCAAAGTGCGTTCAAAATATTCTTTGTTTGCACATAACGTCATACAAATTCAAAAATCTAAACTATACATCCTACAAAGCTGTTTTTAACATGTGAATACCACTGAGTGATAAAATCTTTTGTAAAGGTTTGAAATGTATCACGCATTTTGTGTCAGATAAACAAAATTGAAAGTTAGTTTTGCATTATAGATGCTTATAAGTCAATTTAACAGAACTTTTTGTGAACCCAATCTTTTGTGATGAGATTTTTGGTGTACTGAATTGGTACACTGATGTCCGCTCCATATACTTTTGCTAAAAAATGTATAACGCTCGTTCGCCTCTAACTCTTCAAAGCCATGCTCTTGCACTTCAAAATTTGGCCTAAATGTGCAGTTTTAAGCTCTCCACATTTCCATTAACATTTGGAATCGAAACCTGTTTTTCAATGCTTCTAAATTTTTATAAGACTTAGGTGCAAACCCAGGTAAAAACACAAGACCGACTACATCAAATTGTTTTGGATTCGTTTTATCATTTTAACAGCCGAAAATTTCTCGGAAATGCTCTCATATAATTAGTTTAAGGTCATTACATTGCCATGGGAACTCTGATCGAATAAAACTTGTTTCATCAAGAACTTAATTCTTAGTGTTTCTGGCCAAAAATATAGCAATAAAACTCCTGGTTTATAATTTTAAAGCGACCTAATTTCAGTTATTAAAAAACGTGAAAGTATCACGACTGAGAAATCTCGTCGAGCCACCTTAAGAATTTTGGTATTGCAGAATGTAATTTTGGCAGAATTTTAGTATTTCTAATGCTCCAAAAAACACGTGGGAAGATTCTTGTTTTACTAAACTAGACGATTTCACCTCAGTTCTGTTTCAACACCATTTCCATAATTGAAAGTTAGCGTAAAAAGCACATACATTAGGCCCCTATATATATATAGCCCTTCAATGGCTAAAAAATATATTTATCTTCATAATTTGTTCTCCATTTACACCACGCGGTATTTAAATGGCTACACACTTGATCAATTACATTCACTTATAAATTAACATTGCGAGTATTTCATTTTTGCACGAGTGCTATCTCTCAAAATCTGTAACAAGATAAAATGATAAGAAATAAAACACAAACAGCGGTAATAAACATGGTAAACTAACGCACTTTCATAAAGAAAAACTTGACGTTTCGTATGCTAAGCGACATACATTTTCAAAAGTAACTGTTACAGTGTTTGAAAACTTTTTATATGTCAAAAGTAGGGGTAATTTAATAGTACGGACTGTCAGTCCTAAGTTACAGAGAATAAAGCATCACCTTCTCACTGCTGACCTTAACATTTAAGGAAGGTTGTAGTTCTTGAATCAGCGAAGTCTCCTTTATTTTGCAGTGGAAGTCCGTTTTACCGGACGCCAAAATATCAAACTGATCCTAATTAATGTTGTGACCAGTGATTTCGATATAATATGCAATGGCTGATGTGCGCTCACTTTTAGTGAGGGCCTTGAAATGTTCGGTTTTTCTGTCATGAAGTCGTCGTTTTGTTTTCCCTATGTAGAATTCATCGCAATCCCAGCAACCAGCTTTGTAGACAACTTTAGACATCTGAGAGCGGTTCAAGCGGTCCATGTATGGAAAGAAGGATTTGATGCAGCGTGTGTCCGTACTATTAAATTACTGTTAAGATTGTTTTTCTTAATCTTGGTTCCAGACCCCTACTTTTGATATATAAAAAGTTTTCAAACACTGTAACGGTTACTTTTGAAAATGTATGTCGCTTAGCATACGAAACGTCAAGTTTTTTTTTATAAAAATGCGTTGATTTATCATGTTTATCACCGCTGTTTGTGTTCTATTTCTTATCAAGTTACGATGGCCTAAGAACAAGAGTTCATAAGATAAAATGAGTTTTAAGCAAAATTACTGATTCGTGTCCAAAACTGTTTCTCTGTTTACACCAAGTAAGTAAATCGCATGAAAAGAAATCCACTTCAAACAAAAGAAACCTCATCTTTTGCACTACAACTTTTGCTATGACAATTTTCGATGATTGACAATGAAAAATGAGTTTTCAGCTAAAACAACTTCACAAAAGTAGTTTCATATAGTTATTGGCCAGTCTTCCAAATAAAACATACACGATCTTTTTGCTGTCTTTCGAGAGTTTTGTTTCGCGATAACAGGCATAATATACACATACACGTAGCTTAGGCTTTCTCGTTTTTCACCGTGTGGTATGCGTGCAATAAACGTTTTAGTTACCGTAAAAACCTCTCTATTTTCGTGACGTCATCATAATAAACAAACGTGCTCTCGCGCGCCAGAAAACTACATGGAAATAAAATACACACTGCGGCTATAAACATGACCAAACAACGCATGTTGTATAAAACTTTGATTAATGACTTGACGTTTCGTATGCTTCAACATACATCTTCAGAAGTGACGGTTGGATATAATACAATAAAATTTAAATGCTATGGAGAAAGACTGGAACCTAATTAAAAGAAATGACAATAGTGAAAAAATGATAATATACAGACCTATCTTAAAGTCTGCTAGACTGGGTCTAGGTCTGTATATTATCATTTTTTCACTATTGTCATTTCTTTTAATTAGGTTCCAGTCTTTCTCCATAGCATTTAAATTTTATTGTATTATATCCAACCGTCACTTCTGAAGATGTATGTTGAAGCATACGAAACGTCAAGTCATTAATCAAAGTATTTTACAACATGCGTTGTTTTGTCATGTTTATAACCGCAGTGTGTATTTTATTTCTGTTTAAGTTGAAATGGCCGAAGAATAAGAGTTTTTAAAACTACATGCAGCCACCTTAAATCAGCCCGTTTTAGACGAGGAAAACTTTTGCAAAACGAAATAATTGTTTTTGGATCCTTCGAATTCCTTGCTTCAATTTCTTAGCATTTAGCTCCAAAATTTGTTCATTAACGCCACGAATAACAAAATCAAAAGAACTGCGCACCAAATCAAAGTCCACTTCTACTCCTACTATTGTTTTTAAAACAAAATGCTTATTTTTGGACCCAGCTACTGTGCCTCAGTTGCTAAACATTTAGCTCCAAATTTGTTCTACATTCACACCACACAGAAAGTAAAATAAAAAGAACTACATGCTACATCTTATTTCATTTCTACTCCTATTAAAGGCAAAACTTTTATAAAACGATATGCTTGTTTTTGGAACCCTTCAGCGCCTCAAATGCTAAACATTTAGCTCCAAAATTTGTTCATTTACCCTACGAGTGAGAAAATGAAAATACTTTGTGCGATCTGTACTGAGTCTGGATAAAACCCTAGAGTGTGACCATTCAAATGAAAGCTATTGAGCAGTACTTTCCTGTGGTGCTGTTTATTATGCTGTACAAGGTGGTTCTTACTTTTGAGTCTGTGGATGAAACCCTAAAGTGTGACCATTCAAATGAAAGCTATTGAGCAGTACTTTCCTGTGGTGCTGTTTATTATGCTGTACAAGGTGGTTCTAACTTTTGAGTCTGTGGATGAAATCCTAAAGTGCGACCATTCAAATGAAAGCTATAGAGCAGTACTTTCCTGTGGTACTGTTTATTATGCTGTACACGGTGGTTCTAACTTTTGAGTCTGTGGATGAAAGCTACTGAGCAGTACTTTCCTGTGGTACTGTTTATTGAGGTATGAGGTGGTTCTAACGTTTGAGTCTGGATTAAATCCTACAGTGTGGCCATTCAAATGAAAGCTATTGAGCAGTGCTTTCCTGTGGTACTGTTTATTATTACAAGGTGGTTCTAATGTTTGAGTCTGTGGATTAAATCCTACAGTGTGACCATTCAAATGAAAGCTATTGAGCAGTGCTTTCCTGTGGTACTGTTTATTATGCTGTACAAAGTGGTTCTAACTTTTGAGTCTGTGGATGAAATCCTAAAGTGTGACCATTCAAATGAAAGCTATTGAGCAGTACTTTCCTGTGGTGCTGTTTATTATGCTGTACAAGGTGGTTCTAACTTTTGAGTCTGTGGATGAAATCCTAAAGTGTGACCATTCAAATGAAAGCTATTGAGCAGTACTTTCCTGTGGTGCTGTTTATTATGCTGTACAAGGTGGTTCTAACTTTTGAGTCTGTGATGAAATCCTAAAGTGCGACCATTCCAATGAAAGCTATTGAGCAGTACTTTCCTGTGGTACTGTTTATTATGCTGTACACGGTGGTTCTAACTTTTGAGTCTGTGGATGAAAGCTACTGAGCAGTACTTTCCTGTGGTACTGTTTATTATGCGGTATGAGGTGGTTCTAACGTTTGAGTCTGTGGATTAAATCCTACAGTGTGGCCATTCAAATGAAAGCTATTGAGCAGTACTTTCCTGTGGTCCTGTTTATTATG
Organism: Cladopsammia gracilis; assembly: GCA_022457155.1. Taxonomy (NCBI): domain Eukaryota; kingdom Metazoa; phylum Cnidaria; class Anthozoa; order Scleractinia; family Dendrophylliidae; genus Cladopsammia; species Cladopsammia gracilis. Next base: position 902,479 of record JAJGOT010000064.1, read on the forward strand.
CTGTACAAGGTGGTTCTTACTTTTGAGTCTGTGGATGAAACCCTAAAGTGTGACCATTCAAATGAAAGCTATTGAGCAGTACTTTCCTGTGGTGCTGTTTATTATGCTGTACAAGGTGGTTCTAACTTTTGAGTCTGTGGATGAAATCCTAAAGTGTGACCATTCAAATGAAAGCTACTGAGCAGTACTTTCCTGTGGTACTGTTTATTATTCTGTACACGGTGGTTCTAACTTTTAAGTCTGTGGATGAAAGCTACTGAGCAGTACTTTCCTGTGGTGCTGTTTATTATGCTGTACAAGGTGGTTCTAACGTTTGAGTCTGTGGATTAAATCCTACAGTGTGACCATTCAAATGAAAGCTATTGAGCAGTACTTTCCTGTGGTACTGTTTATTATGCTGTACAAGGTGGTTCTAACGTTTGAGTCTGTGGATGAAAGCTATTGAGCAGTACTTTCCTGTGGTACTGTTTATTATGCTGTACAAGGTGGTTCTAACGTTTGAGTCTGTGGATGAAAGCTATTGAACAGTACTTTCCTGTGGTACTGTTTATTATGCTGTACAAGGTGGTTCTAACTTTTGAGTCTGTGGATGAAAGCTATTGAGCAGTACTTTCCTGTGGTACTGTTTATTATGCTGTACAAGGTGGTTCTTACTTTTGAGTCTGTGGATGAAACCCTAAAGTGTGACCATTCAAATGAAAGCTATTGAGCAGTGCTTTCCTGTGGTACTGTTTATTATGCTGTACAAGGTGGTTCTAACGTTTGAGTCTGTGGATGAAATCCTAAAGTGCGACCATTCAAATGAAAGCTATTGAGCAGTACTTTCCTGTGGTACTGTTTATTATGCTGTACAAGGTGGTTCTAACGTTTGAGTCTGTGGACTAAATCCTACAGTGTGACCATTCAAATGAAAACCCTTCAGCGCCTCAAATGCTAAACATTTAGCTCAAAAATTTGTTCATTTACGCTACGAGTAAGAAAATAAAAAGAAAGCACACAAAACCTAATCCACTTCTAAAACAAACCGTGACTATCTTTTGCAGCGTCATCTTCGTAGGAAAAAGTAACACGATAAACCCTTTTCGGGCCAAAATAACTTCAGAAAGGTACTTCAGACAATTCTAGAATTTTACCTATCAAAACGAGATCCTTGTTTTGTTTTTGTGGTCTGTATAACTAGCCCATTTAACTTTAATACTCGGAGTTTCCCCAAACCAGACATTAGAGTTTCGTAACCTACATATAAGCTACCAAAGTAAGTAAAGAGAACAGACCCTTGACAGCTTTCGAGATGAAAATTCCTTTCCTCCCTTTCTGCCCAGATTAAGCCAAATTTCTGAAAACCGTGTTTTTGTCTGTTTTGTTGAAATCAAATCAACCATAAATTATCTTCTTTGTTTTTCAGAAAGCCGTAAAATTGTAACTTGAAAATGTTAAAAATGGTGGCTGAGATTAACTGTCTTACTTTATACTATACTTTGTGCGATCTGTACTAGAGTCTGGATGAAACCCTAAAGTGTGACCATTCAAATGAAAGCTATTGAGCAGTACTTTCCTGTGGTGCTGTTTATTATGCTGTACAAGGTGGTTCTAACTTTTGAGTCTGTGGATGAAATCCTAAAGTGTGACCATTCAAATGAAAGCTACTGAGCAGTACTTTCCTGTGGTACCGTTTATTATGCTGTACACGGTGGTTCTAACTTTTGAGTCTGTGGATGAAAGCTACTGAGCAGTACTTTCCTGTGGTACTGTTTATTATGCTGTACAAGGTGGTTCTAACGTTTGAGTCTGTGGATGAAAGCTATTGAGCAGTACTTTCCTGTGGTACTGTTTATTATGCTGTACAAGGTGGTTCTTACTTTTGAGTCTGTGGATGAAACCCTAAAGTGTGACCATTCAAATGAAAGCTATTGAGCAGTGCTTTCCTGTGGTACTGTTTATTATGCTGTACAAGGTGGTTCTAACGTTTGAGTCTGTGGATGAAATCCTAAGTGCGACCATTCAAATGAAAGCTATTGAGCAGTACTTTCCTGTGGTACTGTTTATTATGCTGTACAAGGTGGTTCTAACGTTTGAGTCTGTGGACTAAATCATACAGTGTGACCATTCAAATGAAAACCCTTCAGCGCCTCAAATGCTAAACATTTAGCTCAAAAATTTGTTCATTTACGCTACGAGTAAGAAAATGAAAAGAAAGCACACAAAACCTAATCCACTTCCAAAACAAACCGTGACTATCTTTTGCAGCGTCATCTTCGCATCTTCGTAGGAAAAAGTAACACGATAAACCCTTTTCGGGCCAAAATAACTTCAGAAAAGTACTTCAGAGAATTCTAGAATTTTACCTATGAAAACGAGATCCTTGTTTTGTTTTTGTGGTCTGTATAACTAGCCCATTTAACTGGAAATACTCGGAGTTTCCCCAAACCAGACATTAGAGTTTCGTAACCTACATATAAGCTACCAAGGTAAGTAAAGAGAACAGACCCTTGACAGCTTTCGAGATGAAAATTCCTTTCCTCCCTTTCTGCCAAATTTAAGCCAAATTTCTGAAAACCGTGTTTTTGTCTGTTTTGTTGAAATCAAATTAACCATAAATTATCTTCTTTGTTTTTCAGAAAGCCGTAAAATTGTAACTTGAAAATGTTAAAAATGGTGGCTGAGATTAACTGTCTTACTTTATACTATACTTTGTGCGATCTGTACTAGAGTCTGGATGAAACCCTAAAGTGTGACCATTCAAATGAAAGCTACTGAGCAGTACTTTCCTGTGGTGCTGTTTATTATGCTGTGCAAGGTGGTTCTAATTTTTCAGTCTGTGGATGAAATCCTAAAGTGTGACCATTCAAATGAAAGCTATTGAGCAGTACTTTCCTGTGGTGCTGTTTATTATGCTGCACAAGGTGGTTCTAACTTTTGAGTCTGTGGATGAAATCCTAAAGTGTGACCATTCAAATGAAAGCTACTGAGCAGTACTTTCCTGTGGTACCGTTTATTATGCTGTACACGGTGGTTCTAACTTTTGAGTCTGTGGATGAAAGCTACTGAGCAGTACTTTCCTGTGGTACTGTTTATTATGCTGTACAAGGTGGTTCTAACGTTTGAGTCTGTGGATGAAAGCTATTGAGCAGTACTTTCCTGTGGTACTGTTTATTATGCTGTACAAGGTGGTTCTAACTTTTGAGTCTGTGGATGAAAGCTATTGAGCAGTACTTTCCTGTGGTACTGTTTATTATGCTGTACAAGGTGGTTCTTACTTTTGAGTCTGTGGATGAAACCCTAAAGTGTGACCATTCAAATGAAAGCTATTGAGCAGTGCTTTCCTGTGGTACTGTTTATTATGCTGTACAAGGTGGTTATAACGTTTGAGTCTGTGGATGAAATCCTAAGTGCGACCATTCAAATGAAAGCTATTGAGCAGTACTTTCCTGTGGTACTGTTTATTATGCTGTACAAGGTGGTTCTAACGTTTGAGTCTGTGGACTAAATCCTACAGTGTGACCATTCAAATGAAAACCCTTCAGCGCCTCAAATGCTAAACATTTAGCTCAAAAATTTGTTCATTTACGCTACGAGTAAGAAAATGAAAAAAAAGCACACAAAACCTAATCCACTTCCAAAACAAACCGTGACTATCTTTTGCAGCGTCATCTTCGTAGGAAAAAGTAACACGATAAACCCTTTTCGGGCCAAAATAACTTCAGAAAAGTACTTCAGAGAATTCTAGAATTTTACCTATCAAAACGAGATCCTTGTTTTGTTTTTGTGGTCTGTATAACTAGCCTATTTAACTGGAAATACTCGGAGTTTCCCCAAACCAGACATTAGAGTTTCGTAACCTACATATAAGCTACCAAGGTAAGTAAAGAGAACAGACCCTTGACAGCTTTCGAGATGAAAATTCCTTTCCTCCCTTTCTGCCAAATTTAAGCCAAATTTCTGAAAACCGTGTTTTTGTCTGTTTTGTTGAAATCAAATTAACCATAAATTATCTTCTTTGTTTTTCAGAAAGCCGTAAAATTGTAACTTGAAAATGTTAAAAATGGTGGCTGAGATTAACTGTCTTATTTTATACTATACTTTGTGCGATCTGTACTGAGTCTGGATGAAACCCTAGAGTGTGACCATTCAAATGAAAGCTACTGAGCAGTACTTTCCTGTGGTACTGTTTATTATGCTGTACAGAGTGGTTCTAACTTTTGAGTCTGGATAAAACCCTAGAGTGTGACCATTCAAATGAAAGCTATTGAGCAGTACTTTCCTGTGGTGCTGTTTATTATGCTGTACAAGTTGGTTCTAACGTTTGAGTCTGTGGATGAAATCCTACAGTGACCATTCAAATGAAAGCTATTGAGCAGTACTTTCCTGTGGTACTGTTTATTATGCTGTACAAGGTGGTTCTAACGTTTGAGTCTGTGGATTAAATCCTACAGTGTGACCATTCAAATGAAAGCTATTGAGCAGTACTTTCCTGTGGTACTGTTTATTATGCTGTACAAGGTGGTTCTAACGTTTGAGTCTGTGGATTAAATCCTACAGTGTGACCATTCAAATGAAAGCTATTGAGCAGTACTTTCCTGTGGTACTGTTTATTATGCTGTGCAAGGTGGTTCTAACTTTTGAGTCTGTGGATTAAATCCTAAAGTGTGAACATTCAAATGAAAGCTATTGAGCAGTACTTTCCTGTGGTACTGTTTATTATGCTGTACAAGGTGGTTCTAACGTTTGAGTCTGTGGATTAAATCCTACAGTGTGACCATTCAAATGAAAGCTATTGAGCAGTACTTTCCTGTGGTACTGTTTATTATGCTGTGCAAGGTGGTTCTAACTTTTGAGTCTGTGGATTAAATCCTAAAGTGTGAACATTTAAATGAAAGCTATTGAGCAGTACTTTTTTGTGGTGCCGTTTATTATGCTGTACAAGGTGGTTCTAACGTTTGAGTCTGTGGATTAAATCCTACAGTGTGACCATTCAAATAAAAGCTACTGAGCAGTACTTTCCTGTGGTGCTGTTTATTATGCTGTGCAAGGTGGTCCTAAGTTTTGAGTCTGTGGATGAAATCCTAAAGTGTGGCCATTCAAATGAAAGCTACTGAGCAGTACTCTCCTGTGGTACTGCTTATTATGCTGTACAAGGTGGTTCTAACTTTTAAGCCTGTGGATGGAATCCTAAAGTGTGACCATTCATATATTCCGCTGTACAAGGTGTTTGTAACTTTTGAGTCTGTGGATGAAGTAAAACAGTGTGCAATGACTAATGAAATGAAAGCTACTGAGAAATACTGGCATGTGGTGCTGTTCATTATCTTCTTCTAGGTGGTTTCTATTAAACGTCCGAGTCTGTGAGATCGTTATTCAAATGAAAGCTACTGTGCAGTATTCTCCTGTGGTGCTGTTTATTGTGCTGTACAAGGATGTTTTTAACATTTCAGTCTGGATGATATCCTAATTGTGACCAATCAAATTAATTCTATTGAACAGTATTTTCCTGTGCTACTGTTGTTTATTACGTGGTCTGTGAGGTGGATTTGACTAGAGTCTGTGGATAAAATCCCACAAGCGTAACTATTAAAATGAAAGCTTTTATCAAGGCAAGGTGGTTTTGAATTCGTCAGCCACCATTTTTATCGCTTTAATGTTATTGAAATTTCCAAAAACATCTTATCTTTGTAGCATTTCATCCTGATGCATTGATTCCATGTAGATTGTCCTCTGAAGATTCTTTCCTCCTCTCTTCACATCCGACTGCATTAGTTATTCTGAAAACAAACATGAGATAAATTCATTTGGTGCTCATTTGGTTCGTTGTTTCCATAAAACACAAGACCCGTAAAAAGTCCAAACGCAAGTACAAGTTAGAATTGCTCTTTCGTTTCTCAGTCTTTTTATGAAGTCTTGTGCTTGCTTCGCTATTGAAAACCGGCCGGAACAACACTGAATTCATATTTTAGCATTGTCCGTATAATTAATAAAAGGACACTGGATAAAAAAATATATGCACAACGGCTTCGTTATCAATTTACACACGCCAATTTCCAATAAACGAGGCTGCTTCTACAAGTTAGTTAACAGACTTGTACGAATTCCAAGAAGCCCATACTTTTCTCTTACATGTAATCATTCCTGCATTTTTGGCAACCAAACTGAATCTTTATTTCTGCGCTGGTCCAGCTTGCAAATGGAAGCATGCTAAACACTGAGCCATTTTTGTATAACAAATAAAGTCAAGCGCAAAAATTTTCTAGTGACGTTCTAGGAACACGTGGCAATTCTTTCGAGCAACGCTTTGAATGTTCTTTAAGTTAATGTGGGCAAAATTTAAACACTCATGTCTGAAACAAGCGCTCACCTTCGTTTGCACTTGTACGTTTGAAGATTTCTTTCCTCAATTCACCTCTTCTTTGTTGCTCGTGTAACTTCTAAATGGAAGAAAAGGACAACATTCGTCAGTCCGCGTATTCGAGACAAAATACAATTGCAAAATTTAATTACAATAATGTCCGAAACTAGTACTCACCTACAGTTGTACAATTTTAAAGACTTCACGTTTCTTTAGTGCTTCATCTATTCTCAATCCCTCCGCGTGACTTCCTTTAAGAGAAGGGAGCCATCCTTACATCTCCGTGTCTAGACTCGTTTGCGACCTTGCTAAGTTTGTGACAAATTCTGAAAATTTTACATGAATATGGATTAGGAATTGTAGCCAATCGCTGAAAAGCACGCTACAGATTTGACGCGGTTCCTTTTCAACGTGCGAATCCAGAAGCGCGAAAACGAAAGACCTTTCACGTGAAAACAATGTTTTTACCACGACTGAGTTGCTTTAATGATTGGCACAACCTCTGTTTGCTGTGTTTTTTTCCTTCGATATTTTATGGAGACCGTAAACCACTATGAATCATACAGGCGTACCAAAAAAAAATAAATAAATAAATAAATAAATAAATAACAAAAGACATTTTGTTCGTGCCGTATATCGCTTCATCTATCTCTTTCGATATACCCACCAAAACGCTATTTACTTTTTAAATATATATATTTTTTTAAAACTCGCAGTGCATCTTCAGATTAAATAGTTACTGCTATCTTACCCAATACTAATGAATACCTCGTCTTTGTTTCTGCTTATTTATTAATTATAATTTCCCTTAATTTTTATTTCATCTAGTTAATAGAACAATAACGATAATATATATGTTGTGGTGCAATTTTGTCCTTGGTGCAAATTTTATTTTCCTTTGTTTAAAACTCATTATGATACATTATCATACGTTTCCATACCCAAAAACAAAGGAAAATAAAATTTGCACCAAGAACAAAATTGGACTATCACACACTAATTATTAGATAGTGTTTCACGGGTTGAAGGGTCACACGTGTCCTTCTCCTCTCCAGTAGTAAAGAACTTTCTATAACTTTTAATAATATTATCTATATTTTTAATAATTGAACGTTCACTAATTATTCAAGATGCTACTGAAGGACAACTTCAACCCTACATTTTTTAATGTAAAACTAATTATTTATGGTTTGGTGAAAAAAATAAAATGTGGGTAAATATTTTTTTTATTCATAATGCCTGCGGACTCCTGATCGAAACCGATCGAAGAAAAGGTAAGGACAGAAATTCAATCTCAAGCCGAGATAAAGAACAAACAAATTACATAAGTCTTTCGCGCTCAAGACTTTGATATATAAAAACCACCACACTGGAAAAAAAACACTCTCCAGCCTAGCTTGTCCCAGGCCCACATGCGAACAAGCGGGAAAAACGAGGGGAGACTGGACTCTCTTTCGTGCCAATCCCTCTCCATCAGCACGCGCGCGCAATATTTCAGGTTCCTTCGTTCGCCAACTATCCTTTGCACCCCACTACCTGAACGCTTGAAGAAGGATATTTCCTGCCCTGATGGGCAGCGAGCAAAGCGCGCACAGACTTAAGGAACAGTCAAAGTATAAAGCAAAGCTGATACTACGTAGAACATTTAACGCGACGACATGCATGATAGAGCCCAAACTGAAAGCCAAAATGCAACCGTGGACAGCTGTTTCGACCTGGTTGGGTCTCGTCAGCACGGTGTAGCAGCAAAAAGATAGAAAAACTAGCGCGAACGCCAATTCTCTACCAAACCGCACGTCAGTGATGGCTACAGATGAGCTCAAATTCAAGTTTGCCAATTCACCCACGTCACAGCGGCGCGTGACCATGAGTAATAGGCAAAGAATTTGAAATATCATGTCGCTGTCGCGATAAAGAAAGTGGGGATAGACAGAACCATCCCTCGGCGAATACCATGACCAATGCCATGTAAAAAATAAACCGAACAGCCATGGGTCAGGCAATTACATCGGCTTGCAATAGAGCGGTTTTCAGTTGAGTATAAGAGTTATGCTTTGTGATTGGCTAAAAAATCTCGCGCCACTATATCAACCAATCAGAAGTAAAACCAAAACCAATCGTGACTTACTCGCACGCGTTTTCCCGCGCTTGGCGCCGGCTACATGTATTTGCTTCGAGTTCTGATTGGTTGATTGGATTGTCTGCCTCTGTTGTGATTGGTCAGAGTAATTACTTTGGTTTTACGACACTTAGAGCAGTTTTCAATTGAGTGTGAAAAGTAATTACACAATTGCTTTGGTTTTGCATTGCTACGCTTTCTGATTGGCTAAACAATCTCGCGCCACTTTCTCGACCAATCAGAAGTAAAACCAAAACCAATCGTGACTTGCTCGCACGCGTTTTCCCGCGCTTGGCGCCGCCGACATGTAATTGCTTCGAGCTCTGATTGGTTCATTGGATTGTTTACGACTGATGTGATTGGTCAGAGTAATTACTTTGGTTTGGGTTTTACGATACGTATACCTACTTAGAGCAGATGTTAATTGAGTGTCTTTAAACCAAAACCAAATTAATCACTCTGACCAATCACAATGAACCAGGCATTATTAAAGTTAAAATAAAAAAGCGTTAGAGGGAACCTCCATTGTTATAAATTGTTGTCATTGTTGGAAATTAAAAGTCTAAATCTTAATTATTAACAAAGTGGAAATATAATTTTAGTATAAGAAAAAAATGGACATAAATGTCGCCCATTTTTGCTTTTAAAATTACCACGCGCAGCCATGTTGAATAGTTATGGCGTCATAACAATTAAAAGTGACGGCGCGCGGGAAAACAAGCGATATTCACATCCAATTTTGTTGTGTACTACAATTTATTTTCGTTTGTTATTTAAAAAAAGGAAATTTCGACTCTATTTCCAACAATTTAACGTCAATTTGTTATAACAATGGCGTCTTTCTTTATGATGCGTGCGCTACTGGGTGGGAACCGTGGAAGCGGGAAAAAGGGAAGTTGGGACCTCTCCTGCCCGCCCCCATCCCCCATGCCAGCGTCTCATTGTCTTATTGATAGTCGGAGGTGAGTGAAAACATATATATACTTTTTTTTTTTGGGGGGGGGGGGGGGGGGGGGGAAATGCCTGCACTGAAGGACCATTCTGGGGGCAAGAATGAACTTGAAGTATCGTACACAGTTAAAAATGTGTCAAGCAAAGAAAGGACATGATTCAGAATTTGGGTCAAAATGATAGAAATTAATGCCGCTGAAATTAGCCCTCCATTTTATTAAGATCATAGAAAATAACGCTCCAAGAAATTGAATTGAATTTTGAAATTCGCGTTTATTTCCTATAATGAGGTATTTAACTTATGTCAGGAGAAACCTATTGTTTGTTAATGCTCTTGGGAGGACTGCATATTCCCAAGAGCATTTCAAACAGTACAGTAGTTTATGCAAAATTTGGGGGACAAACAAAGTGTATTATGGGCAATTCGAAAATAGAGAAATGAACGATTCTTATACGTGAAATTGGTGTATGACGGTCACCACAGAGTATCATGCTCTGTTTAGCTTATTTACACTGTTGTCAGAGACATGAAAAGTAAGTCTTGTTTCTTGAAGTCATAAAAACGGCTTTGCGACTAAAAGAAGCCGCTGTTGCTTCCGTTTTTTCGACGCACATTAAAGATATTTGTTGTGACTTTCGTGGCTCAGCAAAGAGGCGACTGTTTTGGCCCTGTGGTTTTCCTTCTTGGTTGGTTTTCAATTCCACCACATGGTCGTCCAAGGAAAACCTGGAAATCACGTGACAGTAGAAAACTACTAATATATTGAGCTTACAGTGCAGTTCTCTGGACAGCGACGTTGCTAAGCAACGTAAATAGTAAATCTCTCAGTTCCCAAAACCACCTCTTTTATAACAGTTATCTTCACACTGTGCCCTTAGGAGTCAGGATTTTCGACGAAGGCACAGGTTGTCATAAATAGAGTTTAATAAGTTCATCGCTGACAGCAGAAGGTGTGAGAACTCCTAGATCTGTGAAGAGCAGAGTGATGTAGGACGGAGGAGTGTAGTCCACCATCGGGTGATTGTCAGCAGACGTTGACGAGTTCCCTGAGTACTAAGCAAACAAAAAAACAATCCAATCCATTAAACCTTTAACTGCAAGAGTGCCAAAAATCAATGAAAATACAAGAAAAATCCCACACTTCATTTTCCATTTGCATTATTTGCACCACACCCAACGGATCGCATTTAATTAGCTCACCTTGAATCGATTCGGCACATCTTCTTGGTTGAGCGGGTAAAGTCGAACAAACTTAAAACTTTCTGCGACTACATAGAAAGGTTTGTTAACTGCCTTAGTCATGACAGCCATCTGGTACGTTCCAACCTAACGAAACACAACACAAAGTCACAATTTTATGACATCAAAATAATTCACCAATGAATTAAAAAATATTAATAATTAATGTTCAGAGCAATAGTTTTCTTTGGCGAGCTCAAGTGAGGGCACTTACTGGTAACAGGGTCCTTACTGGACACAGGGCACTTACTGGCAACGGGGTCCTTACTGGACACATGGCACTTACTGGCAACAGGGTCCTTACTGGACACAGGGAACTTACTGGCAACAGGGTCCTTACTGGACAAAGGGCACTTACATTACTGGATTAACAGCTGTCATACGTGGGAATTTCATTAATTTTGGAAAAATAGTTTTTTTTGGGCCTTAAGCGTCAAATGGTGCATGATTGTCGAGGATAACTGAGGCAAGAGTTCATGATCCCAAACCATCGTGCTTGTGATCAAACAGAGAATGATAGCACATGATAGTTGGTCAAAAGTCATGTGAGCAAAGTCACCCTGCTGACTCCTCACTTGTATGACGAATAAACAGCTGATATATTTTTTGGCTGATATTTTCTTCATTTTCAGGCCTTGGCAGAGACTGTGATGTTGACTTTTTTTTTCTTTTTTGGAGGGTATGTCTTAGTATGGGAATTTGGTTTCCCCCTACTACCGTCCTGTTAACCATTTTTGTATTTTTGTTCGATTATACGTTAGTATTAGTTTATTTGTATCAGTTATGTATGGTTACGAACTGTGATTAAAGATTAAAGATTAAAGACTTTTCGTGACCATTTTGATAAAGCTACAGCTGAGCTCACTACTTTAGGTGGCAATAGCTGAGAGTAAAACTATTATCAACGATTATGTGTTCAACCAAACAACACTATCATCAGTCACTGATCATGAAAACTTTCAACAAAAGTGAATGATAGCCCGCGATAGTTGGTGATAGTTTGTGTTCGAATGGGAATGCGAGTTTGAAATGTCCTCAATTATCATGCACCATTTGATCAGTGCTCTAGGGGGAAGAACAGATTAGTTTAGAGAGTAGTTATTAACCCAGCTACATGAACACTGTAACATGACTTACTTTGTTGATGATCCCACCACTTTCCACCACTCCCTCAGCACCAACCAACACCAAATCAACCTTCTCCATCATGTAACTACAAACCAACCATTCACAGAGAAGCATGGTAAGGGACTGACTATTTTACTTCTGAGGGGGTTGGGTGATTTAAAATGTATATATATATATATATCTTTCAAGCCAACTCGCTGGGAAAAAATATCCTGCAAATGCAAAATCTCAACTTAGTGCTGAGCGACACAGCTAAATGAAAAAATAATATCAAGCACAGACAGGATCAGGAGGTGCAGTGATCTAGTGGTAAGCCCGTCGTAACTTTCAACCTGATGGTCAGTGGTTCAAGCCATTGTGTTGTTTCCTTAGACAAGGCATTGTCTCTCTCTAACGGCCCAGGATCAGATTGTTCAAAAGGTGGATAGCGCTATCCACCCGATAAATCACTATCCAGCGGATAACACAAAGGATTTTGTTAATACTTATCCACTGGACAGTGATTTATCCAGTGGATAGCGCTATCCACTTTTCAAACAAGCGGGGCCTGGCCTCGGTTGTTCAAAAGGTGGAAATGTATATAAATGTGTATAAATGGGTACCGGCGACATAATGCAGGGAGGTAACCTTGTGATGGACTAGCATCCCATTCAGGGGGAAGTAGTAATACTCTCAGTCCCTTCATGTTACAGAAACTGGGTTAAGCTACAGAAACTGGGTTAAGCTCCAGCAGTTGTGAGCCATTAGGTTTGTGAAGACTAACCTTACAGATTACAGACAGGTTCACCTGAGAAATGTAATGGTTTTTCCCTAAAAGTTGCTCAAGGTGATCACAATGCAAGCTCGATAATAATATTACGTTACACAAAATAACACCATACTGAGAACAGTAAGCTACCACCTCCCATAAGTAACTACCTTGGCTTTGTATTTTGGATGGTCATTACAGGAGATTCAACATGCGGGCAACCCTGAACATAAGTGATTGGGATGATAGTGCTCTCATTCTGTTTACCAGTTTTTGTAGTTTATGGACCTTGCCCGCAAAAACGGGTGAGTATTTTTCCAATAAAAACTTTAAGCTACATGTAGTACTCAGTGAGGCAAAGATGTACAGAAAAGGGGATGACTTTCTAGTGGTCGCAACTTCCAAAAATGGCTGTTGAAATAAAAGTAAAAACCCTGATTGGGAGATTCAATAAAGTTTTAATGTTTAATGTTTTAATGTTTTCTAATCTCACAAGGTCAATGGTCAAAAGTAATAAACCTGCCACTGACTTAGCTCTCTACTGTTTCTCACCCAACTGCTGTGTCCAATATGACTGTTGAGGGAATACCAAACTCCTTTAACTGATCTCGCATTTTATAGCTGAAAAAACAAATTAATGTTAACAAAAAATTATTCTAAACCCCCATTAAAATAAATTGCAGCTGTACTTGTAACTGCAATTTATTTTCTTTGGCACAGGCATGTTTCTTACAATGTAGAATTTTTAACCTATTTACATGTATAGCCTACTCTGGAAGTTGGCAAATTTGTACTTTTTATATCTGCAATAACTTATTCTGTTCTTTAAAAAACTCTAATTATTCTGCTTAAGTCTAAGCATGAAAATTAATTAATTAATAATTATTAATTAATTAATAGATCAATATGAGAGTGGCAATTTAATAAGCAAAGACCATGATACTTAAACACTGTCTTAGATAAGTTTGCTTCTGAAATAGTTTGCACTCATACCGGGGAGTGGAGAGGTTTAAAGACTGTGCAAGTGACGACACTCTAGGTACTTGGAATGCTTTAATTTCAGGCTGAGTGGCTGCTTTAAAATTGCTTAAGGTGGATGAAGCAATAATTATTACTTCATAGAGAAGCAGGCACACTAAGGGAGGCTTGTGTGTCATTACAACCCTTCACGAGATGCCGGTAGGAGCCTTGCCTTTCCTGGCAGCTTCAACAAAGCCAAAGTAATCTGCAGGAGAAGGTCCCTTGATCCTCTGGATTAGGTTTTTGCAAAAGGCGAACAGAAGTGGTAGATCTACATGAAGGGGAGGGGCTGGGGGCTGTTGTATGTTTATGTTCTCCACAAAACGTATTATTATTTTGATCATTCATATTTTGATGCTGCTGTTTTTGCAAGGAAAGGAAAAGAAATGTACCAAAAATAATGTTAATAGCACAAGTCATGCAGAGTAGGGCTGTGCTCTATAGGTGACAAACTTTTTTCTTTGGACTCCTTTGAGCTCCTTATGATAGCTCTTAGAGTACAGCCTTGAGAGGCATTATTTCGTGGTTAAACTCTACCACCACCACTTTTTTAGCACATTTTTGCCTGGTCGCTTATGACAGGTTAAGGTGGCTGAACACAGTTTGCACACGCTCTTCAATTTCAGCTGCTTACGTAAGTCAGCACGTGCAGAGTTTTGAGAAAAACAAACGTGGCGCCTATTCAGCGATCATTTTATTTTGCTCAGCGTCGATCGCGAAAGTGTTGTTTTTCGTCTTAAAATCAAACAATTTGTTGTTCGTAAAAATGTTTGTCGAATCAATAGATAATTTATAGAACCATTGAAGAAATACACTGCCTTTTTGGTCGTTTTTGTCTTTGGATCGAGAACCCAGTCAAATGCAACGCATGCGCAGTTGACCAAAAAATTGTGACTGGATATTTTAGCGACTTTCCTCGGAAATGTGCTGATTTCTACGAAACCACTCATTAGAATTTCACGAAATTTGGCACAATAATAGTTCCGAATATGCTGAACTCACCTGCCATCAGAAATTTGAAATCTAACAGAGGAGATTTTTACAAAACGTAAACATATTAAACCACAAATTACGAAAGATCCCTCTGTTAAAATTACATGAGACCAGTGTTAACATGCAAATATTTTTATGAGTTTACTGGAGACAAATGATGGACAAAATCTAACGACTAGATTTTCTTAATATTAACAAAACCAAATATTGCAGGCTGATTTACAATCCACCGTGTTGCCATGGCAACACCCTAAAAGCTCAACAAAAATATCAAAATATATAGCTTGTTGCTTAATCGTATGGCTCACCATTTTTGGGTGCCCAGATGTTAGTAGTTTTAAAATGACAATGAATGACACATAGGTACAGTGAAACTGTGTTCAGCCACCTTAATATGCATAACTTACAATAATATAGTTGTAATAAAAATAATAGAAACATGTGGTTCACAAACACTTCAAACCTCCTTAACCCTTTAAGCCCCAATAGTGATCAGCATCAAATTCCTCCTAATATTAATGCTTAATTAATCAGAGAGGTCATGAGAATTAAGGACATGATCACCCAAGAGGAATTCTATTGATATTTTAACAACTTAGCTTCTCCGTACTTCTTCTATAATATAATGTATGGAGACAAGAAAGGAGAATTTGTATTTTGATATTAGGGAATAAAGGGTTAATAGTCAGACACCAAAGGAACAGATCCAAGTGTCTGCATTATAGAGGTGTCTGCATTATGAGGTGTCCACATCAGAGGTGTCTGTATTATAGAGGTGTCTGTATTATAGAGGTGTCCACATTATAGAGGTGTCCACATTATAGACTGAGGTGTCCACATTATAGAGGTGTCTGCATTATAGGGGTGTCTGTATTATAGAGGTGTCCACATCATAGAGGTGTCTGTATTATAAAAGTAGGGATTGTATGAATTTTAGTATCTCTGGGATCAAGAGAGCTGTCCTTAATAGAGAGGTGTTCGTACAGGAGAAGTTTGACTGTATACTGTATGTACAGCAAAGCCACAATTGGAGGCCCCAATGCAACTCCCAATGTGTGAAGCTTGTGGGACAAAATTAATTTATATTAAAAATCGTGCTAAACTTGGGCCTTCAGCAAGATAAAGTAACAAATTGTTAATTCTTACCCTGATTTGTCAGGAGAAGACTCTGTGACGTAAACATTCAAACGTTTCTTTTGCTCAGTGGCCATTTTGAGAATTTCCACCACAACTCTGGATCGAGAGTGGGTAAGAATTGTCTAAAAAATGAGAAATTTACTCAGAAAATCATGCAAAACCTACACAATGTACCACACAAGAATTACATTATTTACTTCTTTTATCTTGAATAAATCTATATAAGCAGCCTACAGATGATTTCAATAGCATTTATCTGTTATGTACATGTTTTGGTCTTTGTAACAGTATTCAGATTTTGCTACAAATGTATGAGGAGAAATTGACATGATATCCCATAGCATAACTAAGTCTTCAATGGGTGCACCTGAAATTACTGGTACATTTAGAGTAGATACAGTGTATGGTTTGAGATTTTGACCTGTTGTTTTTGATAGGGTACAAAAGAGTTGATGGCAGATAGAAATTATTAAAAGCAAAGAAACTAAAATATTGCAGCTATAAAAAACTATTGTCAGAAGGAAATTAATTATTATAAGAATATCTTACTGCTCCATCCTTAATAAAAGAATGACAAAGTTTGGCAATTTTCTTTCTTGCCGATGCAGCTCTTTTTAAGTACAACTGGCCTGTTGAAAAGAACGTCAAATTAATAAAGATTTCAATACTGTTTACAATTGAGCAACATCACAATGTACAAGTTTGTCTACAGTTGACATTCCTGCTTGGTAACAAAAAGTTTAAGTTCAAATAAAATTAAGAAACATTTTCACGGCAAACAGGCTTTGATCGAAACAAGAAGTTGCAATGAGGACTTCTGTTCCTTTTCTCTCCAACGTTCTTGACATGAGTGACCACCTGAATGTTCACTAAATTAATAACCAGGTCTAGTTCTCTAGCAGAGAGTTCGAGGCAGTTGTTTTAATTTGCCATGACCGCATCCTCTGTAAACTGGGATGAACAGCGACCGTCGCATGGACCGCGGGAGCATTTAATTTACTACCTTCTTTCAAAAATTCTTTTACTTTAATTTGTAAATGTCTCTGGCTATCTGATCACTCAATACTAATCTCTTTATTCTCCAACATAATTTACAGTTACATGTAAGCTAAGACTGAATTTTTTTGAGAAGTTGATGAACAAGGGTGAGTTGCTATGACAATGATTTGTGTGGATTGGCCTGGGGATGAGTGTTTGCTTGTAAGAGTACATCTGGGATACAAATATAAGTCTGTTTATAAATCTTCAGAATCTTGCCGGGAATCTGCTGTATAGCCTGTACATTCAATTTGAAAGCAAAACCTTATAATACATTTTCAGGTATATACCGAAAGTATTGCATCTAGCTTGAAGTTAAAAACAGTTATTGACTAAATTGCAGAATACCCCGCAACTTATTAGCATCTTATTGAATAACAATAGTGCCTATTGTTTCACGCTCATTTTTCCTGGGTTAGGGTTAGGGTTAGGGTTAGGGTTAGGAGTTTGTATGTTTTCCCGTGGAAGGTCACATATAGAAGTTCTAGATCTCAGTGTGGGTGAGTGAAGAGGTCAGCAACGCCAAAATATCCGGGATTAAATAAGTCTCATCTCAGCATTACCTCTTTCAACTAAAACTCTCTTGCATTCTTGAAAGTCCTACAAAAAGAATGACATGGTTTGTTTTAACAGTTACATGTAGATGAGTAATAAATATGGTTATGAAAAAATTTTTAATGTGAATTATTTGCGATTAAAAAACTGGTATTGTGGTTCTAACTTTTCAATTTGTCAATAAAATCCAACAGTGTGACCATGAATTTTAAATGTAAATTATGTGTCATTCCAGAAAATGTCTATACACCTCCTCCATGGAAGGTTTTTTGGTTCTAACCCTCCCCCCCACCCCTCTGGACATTCAAGTTTGGCTTCAAATTTTCCTTAAAAAACTTGGGCTTTTTGGGACCCCCATCCATGGGGATTTCCATGGTTATTTCCTGGAACCACACAATCAAACTTACTTAGCAGTCACTAACACTTCACTTATGTAGGGCTGGTAATACAGCTGTATGTCGCCTCAACTTAACCCTGTCTTTTGCAACGAATGATGCTTCGACCAAGGATGAAAACCCCATCTCCTTTCATTTTTTTTTAAACAGTCTCCCCCCCAAGTCACCAAGGTGCAGGCTTCCCTACATCTTTGACCTGCACTTGTTATACTGCTGACCTCTGAGGTAATAACACAGTGGGCCGTTTAAAGCTCAGCCCCACTGAAAAGCTGCCTTTAACTCATGAGAATCAGTGGCCGTTTTCAAATGGATTTTGTTTCCAGTTTCTATAATTAGTTATTTATACAGGATGAGTGGATTGGCCTCATGCCCAACCTCCAACCTGGTGGAAAATTAATTTTAATTTCCCTTTCACTTCCATAGTTAAGATAGGTAGTGTAGTTCTAACTTTTTTCAGAGTCTGTGGATGAAATCCTATGGTAGAACCATTCAAATGAAACCTCTTTGACAGTACTTTTGGAAGGTACCATAATGATTTGTTTTTTGAAATTTGGGATGTTGCTTAAATTTTGATTTCTGGCACTCAATGGGAGTTGAAGGGTTAAGGTGGGTTAAGGTGGCTTTGTGGTTATTTCGTCCATGACAGACTTTGGACCATAACTTTTTTGGCTCTAGCCAATAAAAGTTTGCAAAAATTTGCAATAATATGACAGAATTCAATCTAACCAGAAAAATATTTTTAGTGATAATCGAGCTTAAGAACCCCACTTTTTGAACAAAATTGCATCCAGTGAAACATTTGCCAGACAAATATAAATTATTTGTGTTAAATTTCTGGAATCAGCTTATATTGACTTAAAACATGTCACCCTTACCAAGTTTCAGCAAAAACGTTGGAGTAGAAGTGCGGAAGTGGTATGAAGGCCATCAAAATTTAGCCCTAAAATTCTCTTGAAATTATAAATACTTGATGCTCTTTGAATTAACAATCCACAGACCCAAATTTCTGGAAGAAGTCTTCCCAATGCTTGCTAAATCTGAATTCTAAGGTGATTGCAAATTGTGCGAACTTTTAAAAAGCATTCACTAGTTCTGTAAATATTACAGTATAAGATGCTCCAAAACCTGCTCAAATCTCCAATGCTGCATTTTCCATCATTTTTCGAAAATTATTTAGCAGTTTGGTGTCAAACTCCTTCCAAGCAAATTTTTAGGTACTGCAATACCGGTACTTTTGTATTTATTTTTTTTCTGCTTAGAAGGGATTTCAATAGGAAAAATACTTTTTGGGATTACATGTATAAGCTACTCCACATCTGAGCTCAGGCAAAGCTGACAAACGGTTTTCAGAGTTTTGTTTATGAATACGTAAAGAGCACATGTGGAATTTACAATATTCTAAGAATTTGCACCTTTTTAAGGAGGGGGGGGGGGGTACATGATATGCATGCGTAGTCAGTGTATTCCATGCATTTAAAAACATTGCACCCCATGAAAACTTCTAACGGAGCCTACATGCTCCCTCCCCTCCTGGGGTTACTGTTTGCACTACATTACTTTGATTTTTCTTAAAAACGTGGGGTTCATTTGAGCCTGATTATCACCAAAAATATTATTTTTTCCCAGTTAGATCAAATTTTATCACACTATTGCTACAGTTGTAAATAATAGCTTTAAGTATTCGCAAAGTTTAATGACATCACTTTAGAGCCTATTAAAATGTTATGAGACAAGTTGCCCGAAATAACAACAGAGCCACCTTAAAACAGTCACGTTATATAACTTGCATACCGGGTTGTCAAGCGAAGCAAGGGTTATAAATCTAAGGAACAGTTCACAGCCTGAAGATATAGAAGTTGCTGAGCCTTCTGCCCTCAGGGCTTCAATCACTGCTTTCAAATTTTCTCTCAGCTCTGAGAGAGTTTCAGCTGCAAAAGTAAAAATTATATACATGTATAAATGTGCAAGAGAAAGATGTCATGTCAAGAGCGTGGGATACAAAAAAAAAATCTTTGACAGTTATTGAACCTCTGCAAACATCAGTTGGATGCTTTAACCACTTAGGTATGAGAGACGTACATGTTATTGTCAGTGGCAAGCTAGGCCATACATGTATACTTGGTTCATGTCAAGCTTTTAACCAGCAGGGTGTTTAGGCATCCTGTGGACACCCACTTTTTGAAGAAATTTCAATTTCTGGCCTGGTTCATGTTCATGTATGACATGCATCCTGTATACTGCTAGGATCAGCAATGTTGAAAGCACATGTGAGGTGATAAATAAATAAAGATGGTAAATGTTAAGCTTGGTAATGAAATGAGAAAGATGTTATGTTTATCATGTCACAAGCTTGGGACAAAGAAAAAGATCTGAGACCCTGACAATAATTGAACCTATGACCAAGTTCTGCACACTGGTCGGATGCTTTCCTTACTGAGGTACTGTATGAGAGGCTTGTGGTGAGCTAGGAATTCGCAGTTTCCCTTTAAAGCTTGGTCTGAACACATTATAAATTATCTGATCATATTTGTGACCTCTCACGCGAAAACGATACTAACGACTATCTGTTAGAATGACAAAGGCTACTGAACGGTTGAAAAATGGGTGGCCGAGCCATTTAAAATGGTTACCATAAATGGCTGAACGGCTGAGGAAAGATTTTAATAGAATGAAGTGGAACGGCTAAATGGCTGAGATAAAAAAAAAATTGAAAGTATGAAGTTGAACGGCTAAATGGCAGAAGAAAAATTTTGAACAGCTCGCAGTGAATGGCTGAATGGCAAAATAATAATTCCGAATGGCTGGCTGTGTTCAAATGGCTAACGAATTATTTTGAATGGCTTGCACTGAATGGCTAAACGTCAGAAGAAAGATTTCAAATGGCTGACTGTGAGCGGACCAAACACGGCTATTGAAAAATTATACTACCGAAATCACTAAACTGTTAAGCACCCAGGAAAAATAATGATCAATCACATTTGAATTTTGGGCTTGCTCACGTGACCATTTGGAGCACCCAAATTGGTCACGTGATATTATTACTAAGTGATCAGATCTGGTTGTAACAGTTGCGCAGTAGAAGGGGAAAGAGAACTTTAAACAAATTTTGTTTATTAATTATTCAAACAGGAGATTGATTTATGAACAATTTAACAAGCTAAATGCAAGACATACCTGTAAACTTTAACGTTTATACCCAAGTACTCCCCCTTGGGGTTGTAAGGACCGTTTCTTGGCAACCAGTCGATTAAATATGACAAATATGCCTTAGAACTGCACATTTTGACAGAATTGGCACCAGAAAATGAATTTTAAAAAGCAAAAATGAAAATATTCAAGGAAAGTGTATTCCATCGGCTTGTGAATCTGCTTACTATGAGATTTCTGTGCATCATCGTGAGACCGTAAGATTGCCCTCAAAATCGTGGGTCTCACGGCAAAACTGTGAGACTTGAGAGGTCTGTGGATAATCAAATATACATGTACATGTACCACCAAATACAGTGTTTACATGTATATGGGAATCCAGTGTCAAATAATTCGGGGCTTGACTTTACAATACCCGGCCACTTATTTGCATCTCATTGAATAAGAATGGATTCTTTTGTTTTCATATGACTAGTTCTAACAAACATTTAGGGATATGTAAATAAGTGGCCGGGTATTGTAAAATCGCTCCTCTTTCTCTTCTGTAAGCTGTAGTATAAAGCATGCATGATGTACCATATAAGCTCATATATAAGCTTAAGTGTACGTACAAACCTGAGTTTTGATTCATGAACTCCAGGAGCGTGTGAATAGCTGCTACAGCCGTAGACATCCCTGGATCGTCCACCATACATTTTTTGAAGAACTCTACAGCCGCTAAGAATGTAAATTCAAACAACAGTTATGACAAACAAATCGTTTGACGCGAGAAGATGTCGATGTTTCTCACAACCAACCTTCGTTCTCCATGTTGTCTTCCTTGTATTTTAAAGATAAGCCGCTGACATCTCGAGGGCTCACGGAAAATTATCGTCGGGTAAGAGTCGGGGATCGTCGTCGGGTCATTAGGGGAAGTTAGATCGGACGACGAGTACGAGATTGAGTACGAGTACGACTTTTAAAACTTAGTTCGCTTACTCTAAATAACCATTTACCACACAAGTTTTATACCTCGAGTCTTCTTATCCTCTGGATTGCAACAGGAAGCGACCGACTCTGGGGACGTGATCTTGACTGGCTTTAAATTCAAAAGTCGTACTCCCCCGATTATTGCCTGAGCTGCGTCGTTGTATAAGGCCTAATTCATTTGAACGAAAAATTTAAAAGCTTAAGGCCAAAGGATTCTGGTAGTTTAGTAAAAATGACTCTATCGTAAAAATGGCCTGTTGTTTAAGGAAAGTCCATACCTACCTAACCATCAAAAAAGTCTGAAAGGCATTGATTCTTCGACCATATCTTCGGTACTGAAATGGAACTACCGTGCAGTCGAGGCAAATGCGCTACCGAGGAGTGGCAGCGGGATGCAAAGGATCGAGCACGAGCACCGCACGAGCACCAGTAGCGCGTTAAGGCACCCGGACTGAGGGCCAAGGGGAGACTGCTTGGACGGTTGCTATGGAAACCGACGCCATAACGCGACCCTCTGCCCCTTAGTGAGCCACATTGACCGAAGGTAGGACATTATGGGGAGAGAGCCTGTGAAAGATACGGCCAACGGAGCGAGCAACATGCACGTCAAACACGCGGAGACTAATGGACCAGCAAAAGATAGCCCGGCCTGGACTCCGCTTCACTAAACACTAACTCATGCCAACCAATATTGTTGATTCCAATTGATGTTTCGTTGCGCTCCGCACGCGAGGAGTGGCATGGCAGCGGGATGCAAAGGGTCGAGCACCGGTATAATGGCCCCCGTACGTAGCGCGCGAAAGGACCTGACTGAGGGGAGGTTGCTTCAATAACTTCTGTAAAAATGCAAGGACCACTTGAACAAACAGTAGCAAAATGTAACTGGATCTTTGTGCAGATCAGGATCAGCAATGAAATAAATAAAAAACTTTAACATGCAAGGCAAATTCGTTCGATTTCTCAGTTTTAATAATATTTGACCGATATTTCGGTTAGACAAAACTAACCTTTATCAGGAGGCTAAATAAGCAGAATAAGTAACAGTTGAAAACTAGAAACGGGTAGTAATGAAAATAACAATAAATATTTGGAAGATTAAATTTCGTCGCGTCTGTTCATTCCATTAGGTTCAAGTGTATTGGCTATAGCGATTAAATATGATTCTCTCGCTTTACGGATCGCATGTCTCTATTAGAATTAATGAGTTATAATGGGATGATTTGGAGGTCGGTAATGGAGTGTCCGGTGAGAGCAAAGTGATCTGACACGACAGAAGGTTGATCCTGATGTTCTTTCTTTTCTTTGTCTGTGTTTCCCAAATCGATCGCTGACTTGTCGTTTTGTGGCACCGATGTATGGAGGTTGTTTGGTTGCTATGAAAACCGACGCCAAACTGACTACAACCTAAGACAAAATTAGTTGGGAAGGCTTGTAAAACGCTAAAAAATGACACTACCTTTGGGTTTCAGCTCAATTAAAGCCTCGCGCAATGCTTTTTATAGCCCCCCTCTCCCCCAAATCCAATGTTGAAGACGTCTATTCAAAAGACAGTGTAAGGTAAGTATTTGCGTTAACCGCAACTTTGGAAGAGGGGGGATGAGTGGGGAGTGGGAAGGAAAACAAGAAACCTTCCCAACACTTTTGTCTTTGGTTGTAGGCTCCAAGCAAAGGGCGCGGACAAAGAGGTTGCGACACGAGGCGAGGCGAGGCGAGCCGAGCAACGATCTTAGTTAAACGCGGCGAGGCTTTGGTGAAAGCACATCTAGGCGCGAGAAGCTGGAAAGCGTAATTTTGCGCACTAAGCTGTAGTGGGCGCACTGCGTGTCGGAAGGATGTGGAGCGGATACCAGATGTGCTAGTGACCTGTGAAGCAAGCAAGACCGCGTTTCTGCGGGATAGTGTAGGCAGCGTGGAAATCAGCGAGTCACCTTGGAACAAGGTATCGAAAGGTAGAGTGTAATCGCGAACTGTTAGATGTCTTTCGGGTTGGGTAACACCGGCAGTGCATGTGTAGATCTGTGTACGCGTACGAGTACGAGGCGAGGGAACACGTTATGTCGGACTGGAGATGCCGAGCGCGAAAGCAGTGGATGATAGGAAGAAAATGGCGAGGTGCGAACTCAACAATCGTGGAGTATTGATAACAAGACTACGGTACGAGCACGAGAAACGTCCGCGCGAAGAAAAAAGGCGGGCGAAACACCCCGGCTAAGTAGCGACAATGAACCGTGTCGTAAGACAGCGATAAAATCGATGCGAATGTTAAGTTTAGTATTCAGTGCAGTGTAAATCATCGACTGCTAAGCCTATCCAACCACGAGTATACTTTTTCCTTCCATCACATCGTACTAGCGACAAAACGTTTAGAACACGGCATTCGCGCATCTGTCAGCGGCTGTTCGGAGGGGATTTACCACAATGGTCAGAATTTTTTTTATCAGTGATTCATTTTCTCTTTGTCATATTTTTTATTTCGCAAAGTACAGATTTTCATTTCGCTAAGTGCAGATTTTCATTCCGCAAAGTACAGATTTTCATTCCGCAAAGTACAGATTTTCCCATCACGCAAGTGCAGATTTCCAATTTCGTTCCTTTTTGTTTCGTTCCGTTTCGTTTCGTAAGGTACAGTTAGCAAGTATAGCTAGTCTCAAATTTACCATTCGCCACTTTTAAAAAAGAAAAGAAATCGTGTGCTTACTTATCGACTTATACGTGAAATGTCTATCGTTGTTCTATTTTCCTTTCTCCAATTTTCCCCTAGTTAGCCTCGAGCTCTAGCCGTCACAGTAGTTGACTGATACTTCACTGACAGATGATACTTCCCTAGTAACTAAATACTCCACGGTTTGTTGTATTTTTCAATTTGCATAGCATACATATTGAGCAGTTAAGCTGTTTATAGGTCTGTCAGCAATCGATTCAGTCATATCTTTCGATATCTTACACTGACCATCTCGCCCTGATCGGAGAAGCAGGGAATCTGCCATGTCGAGCGAAACAGACGAATCCGCAATGCAGAGTGCGAAGCAGAAGAAATCGTACGAATTCGACGACATTTTAGCCATGGTCGGCGGTTTCGGTCGATATACGTTCCTTCTTTATGCATTCATGTGTCTAATGTCTTTACCCATCGGCTTACAGCAGCTCGTCCAAGTGTTTTACGGCGCCACTCCAAAGTATTCCTGTGCTGTCTATTCGTACACACAGGGTAACAACACATGCAAGGCTGGTACATGTTGTGCAAATTGCACTGATTACGAGTTCATTAGTCGTTTGACTACAACTAGTGCCGTCACAGAGGTGAGAAGTTAAGCTAATAATCACTTTAACCCCCTCTTTAACAATCATGGCTGTGGTCGTGTAGCGATAAAATCTTTTATTGGTTATAAATAAGTAATATGAAGAAAAGCTACTTGGAGGATTTAACAGATAGAGAAGTGGTCTGTAACAATTATGTGCTAATTTGTGGCTTCTCGCTTCACTAATTAAGAAGAGAAAACCGAAAGATTCGCTTCAGTAGCTCAACTGAAAACATTTTTTATGAGATGATCTCAGTGCATGTAAATTTGAATGCAAACTTAGCTTCTATCATGAAACTGTGCCGGTCACTTCTGATATGGACATTTTAAGAATGACTGTCGATTCTTCTACTGACTATGCATATGACAAAGGGTATATTGACCTTTTCTCAAACTCATGAATAACTGCAGTGGTTTCTATGGTAATTCTGGTACCTCCGCCTAACGCCAC
This sequence comes from Cladopsammia gracilis, assembly GCA_022457155.1. Taxonomy (NCBI): domain Eukaryota; kingdom Metazoa; phylum Cnidaria; class Anthozoa; order Scleractinia; family Dendrophylliidae; genus Cladopsammia; species Cladopsammia gracilis. Next base: position 928,009 of record JAJGOT010000064.1, read on the forward strand.
TTATATTTAACGACATGAAATTGTTTTCCGAAGTAAAAAATCTCTATACAGGGAGAATTATTCAAGCAATTCCCCATACGTGGTCATATGTAAGACTACAATATCTTGTGATTATGTTACTGCATTACCCGATAAAAGCGAAGAAGAGTCACAAATTCCCGATAATTTAAAATTAGATAGCAGGATGATCCCAAGGGAACAGAAACTCAAAACTGAAACAAAATAATCAGAAAGTGAAAACTTGACTGATAAAAGCTGAAACATTACAAATTTCAGCCCTATGTTTTGGCTTTGGTTTGGGCTGAAGGAAAGAAGAAATTACAAACGTAAAAAGACGGAATGCGATATAAGTAATTGTTTTAAGATGGTTTAAAATGACCTCTCGCTTTGACTCAAATTTCAAAACTTATAATGCATATAATGGTCTATAATGCAAAAGACTAATGCTGCTTTTATGGCTTAAACAAGCTTCATGGTGGGGAGGGAGTTGCCTACGGGGACGTGCGGCCCGAAACGGTATCGGCACGGTATCTATCTCCATTCAATGTGAAATAGTTTATTAAGGATGAGTCAGCGAGTCATAATAACTTATTTTCTCTATTCTTCTAAGCCTTTTAAAAATTATATTTTGTTGGTGCTGACTACTGTTGTCTTTGGCATTGATGCCAAGCTTACTGAATCAGGAGCCAATTCCTGTTATAATTACTACGCTATAGCAAAATCAGTGGAAAACTGGGTCTCAAAAGGGGTAAACATGTCATGTAGATGTACCTTGTTAATATAAAATGTCTTTCTTTTCTCTCTGATTTCTCTCCTGGTCAGTGGGACTTGGTATGTGACAGGAAGCACCTTAAGGCCATGACCCAGTCCGTTTACATGGGAGGGTTGTTGCTTGGCTCAGTTGCATTCAGCACTCTGTCTGATCATTTTGGCCGCAAGATCGGGGTGTTTCTCAGTATACTTGTCATGGTGAGTATTACGGCGTCTACAATATTTGTCCACTTTATTTGCAAACGGATATGATTTTTTTACGCGATTTTGCTGATTAGGGGCCCGGGAAGGGGGGGGGGGGGACGGGGTGGGGGGATAAAATTGATGGGAGTGCCGGATTGTCGGAAATTTTGAAAGGAACCGTTAAAAGGAACTAAAAACCTGTTTTATGGGTGTGGATCACATTAATTAGAGGGACCAATTCTTGCTGAGAAGTTGCTCCTGTCAGCACACTTTTATAGCTTAGAAGCAAAGGACCATGTTTTAAAAACGATGGCATTTTATCGTATTAAAATTCGGATTATCTATCGATAAAATGCTCAAAAAAGTTGAAATAAGCGCAAAAAAAACGGATTTTAGGATTTTTGTGTTTAATGCGCTGAAAGGCCCTTTCAGAATATCTCTGACAGGAGTGGTCAGTTTTCGATTCAAACACCCTCAGTGGTACCAAACTTTGAATGATTTTATATGAAAATCCGCTCAGTACTAGAGAGTCCGCTCAGTATTAGGAGCTTTCCGTCCCCACATGCACATTTATTAACGATCGAAAACGCCCCGAAAACTTACCAGGCGGAAATTGCCCAAATTGAAGATTGTTGAAAACGGTAATCAGATTACTCATTACGTGTGGACGGCAAGAAAGAAAAAAAAATCTTTGTTAGGCATTTCTCCATCCGAAGTGTAAAAGTGTAACAACAGAAGAACAACAACATCAACAATTATATCAGTGGTCTCTTAACCCCGATTTAGTTACGGAACTTTCACACAAAATGGCCACCTCTTTAGAAATAGCCAGGTCTTCTTGTCCCTGGGAGTCCACCCCGGTAATCTCGATTATTGAGATAGTAGAAACTTGAATCCCAGTTTGGTGGAGTTGGGGGGAGGGGAGAGGTTGTAGCTAATTAAGGGTGGGCTCCTGGAGAGGGAGGGGGGAGGGGGAGTTTAAATGGTTCGGAATGAAATTTTGTTTCGGTCCTTCCGGCCTTATTTTCTTTGCAAAGTGAAGGGGTTGGACAGGTCGAGTTATTGCTATCATTGAGCGAAAACAAGGCCTGCTTGAGTATAAGTAACGACATGTGTTGTGTTGTATATCAGGGCGCTGGTGGCACAGTATCCGCTGTTGCAGACTGCCTTTCATTGTTCTCCTTGTTCCGTTTCGTGACCGGAGCTGCCACAGCCGGCTGTCTTCTAGTTCGGTTCGTCTACTGCATGGAGATCATCCAGATCGGCCAACGTACAGCTGGGGGGATGGTTAACAACATTTTCGTTAGCATTGGCTTTACTACACTGTCGCTCTTGGCTTATCTGATTCGTGACTGGAGGTATCTTATGCTGGCTGTATCTTTACCTGGACTGCCATTGCTTCTCTGTTGGTGGTAAGGACATTTTGCTCTTTATTCCTTTTTCACGAGGATCTCATTAGTAATAACCCGGACAAAGATGCAGGGGCGGATCCAGGAATTTCTGAAAGGGGGGGGGGGGGGGAGGGGCGGTCCAGGGTCCAGATGCATGTCCACGGAAAATTATATCCGATTTTGCCCTCTAAAACGCCATTTCCGGCATTCCTGAGAGTCGAAAATCGTTTGTTAAACCAAAAACTCGACAATCAGTCAATTGGTGGAAGTGAAACAACTACGTATAAAACAATTTTATTCTATTATTTTTATGAACCGCATGAGAGACACAGGTCTGATAGGGGGGTCCGGACCCCCCGACCCTCCCCCTGGATCCGCCACTGAGATGAGAGCGCGAAAAAAGTCTTTGGCACCCTGGGTAGTGAAAGCATGGGTGTAGTTTCAGATACATATATGAATAATTAAAAAAGCGTTGTTGATTGACGATTTTCTGTGAAGCGAGACAATATACATACATGTGCTTTGATATAGACTGCATACAAGATGTTAAAACAACACATGTACAGCGAGCCTTTATCATACTCTTAAAACTTAGTTCTTTCTGAAAAGTTAAATAAAATGAATGCAATAAATGGAACATAACTGTCTTCCTAGAAATCCGTAGTATCATTTCCTTTATAGCTTAATTACTTTTTACAGGACATTGTTGTTGTTGTTTTCAGTCAGGCGTTTACTGTCCACATGAAATAAATTAATTGCGGTCAAAAGGAGCTATGACAACGGGATTTTGACGTTCAAAACTCATGAAAACTGCCCCAAATTAAAACTAAGTACCTTTGTCATAAATGAAATCCTTATAGAACACTGAGAGGTAGATATCAAGTGAATTGTCGAAGACAGAATAAACCATTTTCAGTCGGAGAGTTTTAACGAGTTTGACTTCATAAACTTGGTAACATTGGGGCAATTTTTTCAACATGCAATCCATTTCTATCATCTACAGCTCATGACTTGATTGATGTTGCACGGGACGATTCGCAATGACGATTTTTAGCGCAACAATGTCGCGCAAAAAGTTGCGCTAAAAGTTGATGCCGTGTAACATGGGTGCGCGGATGATTTTCTTCGCAATTTTTGCGTTGCAAGTTTTTGAAGCTGATTCCAAAAATTTGCCACCCAAAAACTGCGAAGAACTGAAAATCGTCTGCGCACCCATGTTACACGGCATCATTTTTTTAGCGCAACTTTTAGCGCAACATTGTGCGCTAAAAATCGTCGTTGCGAATCGTCCCGCCAACATCACCTTTATAGAACACTAGTAGAATAATTTAAACACAACTGGACCATTATTGTTGGGTTTTCACTGATATATAAAGATGTCTTTTGCCGTTTTAAAGTAACACTTAAAATGGTGACATAACCCCTTTAAAACCCCAAATCAAGCTGGCTTAATTCCTCTATCAAATTACTGAGTTTGTTATGTTTGCTTGTTTCTAAGGATTATCCCAGAGTCCCCTCGATGGCTGATTGCCAAAAATCGTTTGGACGAGGCGCACGAGCTGCTCATGAAGTACGCCAAGAGAAATCGGGTGGATGTGGACTCCACACAACTCAAACACGCCATACAAGAGTTTAAAAAGGAAGAGGTTAGAAATCGGGACAAGAACAGGACAAACTATGGCATTCTTGATATGTTCAGAACCCGAAAGCTCAGGAAAAGAACTCTCATTTGTGGATTTAACTGGTGAGTATCTGACTCGTCCCCAATCGTCTCTCTTGGCAAGACGCGCGGATAGACGCGGAACGAAAGCACAGCTGTAGGGAGGTGGGGCATGGCAGCTCAAATCCTGACTCTCAAATCTCTTTCGTTTCCACATTGTTTAAGATAGAATTCCGATTTTTGAGATCCCACCTTAGACGTTTACAAGTGTCCCACAGGCTTTGCTATCAACGGAAGTCAGCGCCAACAAAAAACTGGTTAAAATTCGGCTTGCGGTGAGGTTTCTTTAAATCAATATATATGGTTATGCTGTTTACGACATTGGGCCATGTAAAGATACCCCGTTTAAGACAAAACGTGATAAAATCAATACCCCGTTCAAGGCCAAAATCCCCTGAAAACCATACCCTGTCGTGTCGTGTCGCACGTCCTCGTTAAGGCCAGATGAGGGAGTACCCCCCCCCCCCCCCCCCCTCTGCCGGGGGTTGTTTCTTAAGACAGGAAACTTTGCTCCACCCTGTCTCTCTTCACTCAGGTGCATTATTGGGCACCGACAAAGAAAATGCTGAAAGGAAAACCTCGTTGCCAGGGCGTGTCCCTGAAGGGGTTAAACCTTTTGTTTCCAATTTGCGACTGTCAACATCCTTGGAATAATTTGCGTCATTATAGTTTTGAATGAGATTTATACACAGCATTGACAACATCTACGAAAGATAGCTTCAGTTCCATTTAGGTTTTAAAGCACTGGCCAAACAGTAACGCAAGTCAACGCAAGTTGATAAATGACAACTTAAGTTGACTTTCGCTGGGTGGTCAAACGGAGTTGCACGGTGACTCGTAAGTACACGGTCGGGCTTGTAATTGCGTTCTATGACGACGCTTGACTTGCGTCTACTGGCGTTTAATTTGATGGCCAAACAGTGAAACACCTGCGTCTTCTTGCGGACAAATTTGAGCTGGATCAAAGTGATCGCAAGCCAACGCAAGCCATCGCAGCTACGTGCAATTTCTGGCGGAACGGAGTCGCAACTTATCGCAAGTTTAAAACTTGCGTTAAGTTGTGTTCCGGTGTCTGGCCAAGGCTTCAAAATTACGTACGTCTGTCCGTTAATCTTTATGACGTTCGACATTGTCTTTTTCAGGTTTGTAAACGCATTGGTTTACTTTGGAATTAACTTGAACGTTGGAAACTTGGCGGGAGACATGTACCTGAATTTCTTCATCTTGTGCATTGTTGAAATTCCAGGAGCATTGATACTCTGGTTTTTCATGTCAAGGTATGACTAACTCTAAGGGAGGCAGCGAGTTTTGTTCCCCCAGACCGTTAATTTTATACCGTCCAAATTAAAACAAAAAGAAAAACAAAAGATAAGGCTGGCATTAAAGCATGTTTTTTACACCAGCGTTATAAAGTCCAATTAGCAAAACAAAACCTTTGGAACGCGCGTTAAAATTAGTAAAAACACAAGTTTAAATTAAGGCCTAGTGTTGTCCATTATGCTTCACGTGCCTCTGTTATTGTTTTGGTTTGCACAAGAGCAAAGCTTCCATTGTTCAGAGGCACGTGAAGTATATGGACAATACTGGGTCTTTAATGTGTTGAAATAGTTTAATTAGCAAAATAGCATTTTGATTAGCAAAAAAGCATTTGCACGCACAGCAGCTAAATCAATAACGTGCGACTTAATCAATTAGATCAACGGTAACCTTACTACATTACTGACTACCATTTTTTTTTCTCACGCTCGTCACCGGTTACATGACTTACAACCTTTTCCGCACTGTGCACAAGTTCATGATTTCCCGCGCTTGGCACCCTTTTCTTGATTCCCCGTGCTTAATAGTACAGATTGTATTCCGCGCTTTGTACTAGTTACATGATTACCCGCGCTTGGCACCGGTTACATAACTTACAACCTTTTCCGCGCTTTGCACTACAGTAGTTGCATGATTTCCCGCGCTTGGCACAGGTTTCTTGTTTTCCCACGCTTAGCGCAGATTGTATCATGATTCCGCGCTTTGCAATAGTTCGCGCTTAATTTGGCACCGGTTTCTTGTTTTTCCGCGCTTATTACAGATTGCATGTCATTTTTCCGCGCTTGGTACCAGTTGCATGTTTAATTGGCACGGGCTACATGCCGTTGCCTTGAGTTTTCATGTTGGTTTGTTGCGTTGTATGCCTTTGCTGTGATTGCTCAGATGTAAATTCAATGCTATTTTATTTTTTATCAAGGTATGGTCGCCGTATCCCGTATGCAAGCTTCATGATCACTGGGGGTGTAGCGGGTATGTTAGTTCTGGCGGTTCCCTCAAATGAAGGTACGTAAAGTCTCGGCGTCACTTTCTATTTAAGCGTGTTACAAAGAAAGACAAATACGTTCATTGTCGTTTATTATCAAGTCAAAAGTGTCGTTTCTTTCGAGATTCATATAGCCAGTCATTCTGTATATTTATGTATGCGTGGTGTGACTGGTGTCCGCAGTACAATTCACCCATACCACGGTTTTTAATAGTTTTAAGTAGTCGCTTTCTTGCCTCCCTATTGTAAACCGCTTACTGACTGCTGTACATGTAAGAACCTCTCAAAGCAAATCGAATTTCCAGTTTTTAAGGTTACCAGTATGCAATGTTTGGGAGCAAAGTTACAAATCACCAAATTGGCGAATTTTTGCAGACATTCGAATGGAAGACGAGCAAGCTGCCTGTTTAATAGTCATACAGATGTCTGTAAAATTGTCCAAATTCGTAATCTTATATCTTCGCTTTGAAACATCGCATGACTCTCCAATTTGAGAATTGGTCTAGTTTTGAAGTGTTCTTTAAGCAGTAGAAAAGGATTTCTTAGAATTGAAATAAATTACCTACTCGAAAAACTGTGATATGGGCGACTGGCGGCAATCGTGATGCAATCGTAATATTAATGCATAACGTAATGCAATCGTTTGTCGTTTCGATCTTTCTTGCAAATATCAAGTCTTATGCTTTTTTCTTACCGTAAAGACGAGCAGAAAAGGGCTCCTAGAAAAATAGCTGTTTCAGTTTTTAAGAACTCTTTTTGGGGCCTCTGATATGTCTGAATTTGCATGATTTTTAACCCTAATGTAAACAGAAGTCAATCACCAAATGAGTAAGAATTTGTGATTGACTTTTCTTGTGATTGAAAATGTGTCTTTTTTGTTTCTTAGAACTAAGGTTCATTGTGACGATACTGGCTGTTATTGGCAAAGCCTGCATCTTGGCGACTTTCTTGGGAATATATGTATTCACTGTGGAATTATATCCTACAATTATAAGGTAAGTAAACCACAACTTACAACTCCCGTCACCGAGCCCCAGAGCCAGAATTTCCAATAACCGACTTTGATGCGTTTGGATACCTGATGAAACAACCCTCCCTGACTCTTTCGACATGTTCGAATACTTGATATAGTTTCTCAAACCCTCCCGGGAGGGGGGAGTATTCCCATATAAAGATGACGGGAGGTGATGCCTAATTTGTAGACTGATACCACTTAGCTAAAATCTAAAATGACCACCGTTCGAATTATCGATGTTCTTTTTGGGGTACAATGATAGAATAGGACATGTCTTGGTACCTTGCAGGGGTGATAATGAATGTGAGCCATGCCTACAAATGTTGAACGATGTCAGCGGCCCAGGGCTCAGGGTTATGGGCTCCTGACGATGTTCAACTTGTTGAATGAAAAGAAAACATATTCAACATTTTAAAACGATTGACTGAAGTCTATTTTCGTCAGACAACGTTCAACATGTTGAATGGTCTTTTTCAACGTTGCAACCGTCTGTTGATCAACAAATGTTGGACCATGCCCCAATGTTGGACAAACGTTGAAGTAATATATCAAACACGAGGAACAGTGTTTCATCAGATATCCAAACACCGCGAAGTGGGTTGAAAAAAACGAGGCGCAGTCGAGTTTAGTTTTAACATACTTCAAGGTGTTTGGATACCCGATGAAACACTCTTTTGAGTGTTTTAATATAGCTTCTCAAACTGATAGTTAAATGCGGAGAAAACGAGGGAATAAAATCGTCAAAATCTATGCAAATTAATACAGGATATCAAAACCTCCTACACGGTAGTGATTTCCTTAAGTTTGTGTTCTCGTCATGATTATAATGAGTTTGAGAACCGTATATCATTAAGCTTAAGTATAAATAGTTAGTTAATCCCGTTAATCCTGTGTGCCGGGTGATGTTGGCTTCTTTGAACTCCTCTTCTACTGATCTCCTCCAGGTTTTCACTGGCCATCCCACCTTTCTTTTACCTGCGGATTTCATTCCAAGGCCTGCCTGATTGTGTCAGATTTTGGCTTCCGCAAAGGGGCCGATCAATTTCCACTTGCACCTGGCAATATCTTTTGGGATGTATTCTTGCTCTGTTCTTGCCCAAAGTTCCCTGTTGCTGATTTGCTATGGCCTGTGTATCTTTAGCAGCTTTCTTAGACGTTGGTTGTTGAAGGTTTGCAGCTTGTTTGTTATGAATCTTGTAACCCTCCAGGTCTCGGAACCGTGTAGAAGAACTGTCGTAACATTGGTAAAGATGCGTAGCTTGGTTTTAATGGATATCGATGAATTCCACACTGGTGGTCTGAGGGTATTAAGACCTGCCTGGCTTTGGCCTATTCTACTTTTTACATCTTCGTCTGCTCCTCTATCTGATGTAAGAATACTCCCTAGATATGTAAAGTATTAAGTTGGACCTCCTCCAATTCCACATCTTTCAGCTTGATCTTGTCCCGCTGTTTGCTGTTAGTTCTCATGACTTTCGATTTTTCTTTGCTGATCTTGAGGCCAATTTTCTCTGCAACCGGCCAGATGGTTGGTCTTGGTTTGCGTATGTTGTAGTTTGTGGGAAAGAAGACATATCATCTGCATAGTCCAGCTGAGTTGTAAGTGTCCATGAATACCAGTTTTACCCTGACTCTCTACCTCTCTTATAATCCAATCGACGACCATTATAAAGGTCATTTGTCAGTGACAGAAAGCAGCCTTGAAAGATCCCAGTCAGGATCCCAGTGCTCATCTGAAATGGCTGTGACAGTTTCCCATTGTGCACAACTCGACAGGATGACGCTTCATACAGCTCCTGGATCAACTTACTTAAGTAATAAAATACTTCATTTCTTTCGTTGTAGGAATACTGGCATTGGTGTATGTTCCATGATGGCACGTTTTGGCAGCATAATAACTCCATACATCGTGTTATTGGTCAGTATCCTTATTTCATTGACAAAATCACAAATTAAAATCTAACTATTAGTATTTTCTCCATTTCTTTATCTTTCATATTGATCAATAAATCAGTCCTATTTTATATTTCCAAAAACATTACAAATGTCATGCTTGAAATCTCGGAATCTGTTTTTTTTTTTAAATATCCCGTATCCAGTTTATTCCTCCCTAATTATGGCGTATAATTGTTTACCTAAATATGCCGTATCCCGAGATATAATTTTTTTATCTAAATATCCCGTATCCCTATAATTTTTCCCCAAATATCCCGTATTCCTGTATTCCCCTAAATATTAGTATCTCTACAAATTGTTTTTCCTAAATATTCCGTATCCCTGTATTCCCCTAAATATTAGTATCCCTACAAATTTTTCCTAAATATCCCGTATGCCTATAATTTTTTTTCCCTAAATATTCCGTAACCCTATAATTTTTTCCCTAAATATCCCGTATCCCTATATTTTTTCCTAAATATCCCGTATCCCTATAATTTTAACCTAAATATTCCGTAACCCTATAATTTTTTCCCTTTTTTGTTCTTCTATCCAGGCTGACCTTCCAAGCATGACAAGAACACTACCGCTGGTCATTTTTGGCGTTCTGGGGATTATCGCAGGCATCATGGCGCTTTGGCTCCCAGAGACTCTTTACAGTCCCATGGCCCAGACCGTGGAGCAGGCGGAGGAGTGGGATGAAGACTATAAGATATATTGTTGTGGACGTCACAGGCCCACAAAGGAAGAATGCAGTATTGGTTTGGTAGTTAAAGAAGAGGCAAACGAAGATGGAAACCCAACAGAAAAGAAATACGACAGCTTGGTTTAGATAAAGAGAACGGAAAGCATTTTGTTTTTGTTTTCTTGCGTATTTGTTTGTTTCTCTTGGAAGTTAAGCAAGCATTCGAACTCTCTTATCGTAAAGTTAAACGCCGCTTATATATATATAAGGCACTGGGTTTATACAACTTCGCAACTGCTTTTAGGGCTGACAAACAAAAAAAAATTGTGATGGTGAACATAGTTTTAGTCAATTAAGTGTAACGTTTTTTTACAGAATTGCCTTTATGAAGCTGTGGTATGCATGAATATTGGAGGTGGTACATCTGGAATGACGTTTTGTTATCAAACTGATGGGCTTGTAAGCTAGGGACGGGGGGAAGTTTATTTTCATTCTTTAAACTCCACTCCGTAGTTCAGTTAGGGCGGCGTTGTTCTCGCAAACGTTTTGCTGGGAATTTTGGGGCAAAAAACGTCAAAGTAATGTAGTACTCCTAAACTTTAAAACCCAACTCTCGAGACTGTTTTTGGAAACGTAATACAAGAGTTAGTTACTGTTAAATAGCAGTTTAAAATTCAGATAGTTACTCGGATGTTTTCCTTTCAACCTAAAGGTACATAAAATAAAAGCTTTGCATAGTCCACGGTCTCTTTCCTGTCAGCTTATGGACGTACGTACACAGCCCTACATAGCTCAGTTGCACCACATACGTTTATACCTACCCGCAAGGGTAGACCAACCGCTGACGGAACGCCTGAAGCAGCGAGATTGCTTGTTGCTTTTTCAAATGTTTGCTGTAATATTTTATAAAATTCATTAATAATTCATACGGAAAACATATACAAAAGAAATGAAAATCTAATGAAGATTTGTAAATCCTAAAATTTAATGAAGATTTGTAAATCGTAATATCCTAATACAGTACAGCTATACTATATCATTGACACAGAATACCATGCAACAGGAGTGCCAAAAAGATTCATCGCTATGTTCGCAGCTGAATTGGATGAATATTTACAATGGACTGCCATACAGTTCTCACACACATTTTATCTATTACTTATTGATTAATGCTGTTGTAAATTTTTAGACTACAAATAAAGACGGCTTTTTTAAAGCCCTGAGATGCTACAATGTACATGTATAAACGTTTTGATGATTTATGTGATCTTTGGCGTCAGTCGGTGTTTTTGCTAGTTTTAAAAGTTGTCGTGATGCGACAGTTTGCAAGTACAGTTGAATCCCGATCTCGAACCCTCGATAACTCAGACCTCTCGCTAACTCGGACCAAACTTTTTTTCCCCTTGGCTAAAGACTGCTTGGAAGTTTACTCTCGATAACTCGAACCTTCGATATCTCGAACCAAAATTCCCTCTCCCCTGTTCGGTTCGAGTTATCGGTTCGAGTTGTCGGGATTCTACTGTAACTGGAAGGCTCATAATTAATATATTGGATAGTTAAGCAGTCGAGACCACACATTTCTGTGGTTTATCGGGTCAATAAACCACACGGGATGTTGGAAGAACATAGAAGAGATTGTAAGGGTACTCCACTATATAAGCTATATAGGTGTGTGCCGCCTCAGGTGGTACGGTTTTTGAGCCGTTTTGGAGTATGGATTTTGAAATCGGGTATAGTTTTTTCGCAAAGCAAACCACGGGAGCGTTTAAACTTTGCCAGGTCTGAAAACCGGTACGGTATGGAATTTAGAGGGCAGAAATTATGGATAGTATGGATTTTAGAGGGCAGTTCTCACGACGGGTATAGAAAATGGCGTAGTTTGGTTGGAGTCAGGACTGGAGAACCGGGCGACACGCCCCGATAAAATTCCGAGTACTCCTCCCCGCCTTTTGAGCACATTGTGATCATTTAAATGGAAGGTCATACACACTCTTCAACACTGTGAGAACTTTACAACGATACTAGTTGTTTTTCATTTTTTATACAATATAATTGGGATTTTGTTTGAAAGGGTCAAAGAAGCCTGCCGTGGTTGAGAAACAATTCTGTCGATGGTAGCGCAAACAAATACTAATCTACCTAACGTTATTTCATGAACACTGTGCCTTTTCTCTAGTCTGGGTCTATTCTTAAACGCAAGTCACATAACGGTTAATATCACTGTATACAGCTGTCACCAAACAGATTTTAGAACGGTATTCGTCAAAGAAGACAGAGACCAAGTTGCGACTTTCTGGCAAGTACAATTCTCAACTCCAATCCAATTCTAAGAGAAGTCTATTCCTCACAATCGCTCGTATTTATGTCCTTAATTACGGATTCATAAAAACCATCAATTTATACTGAAAACAAACATAACCATTTAGATCTTATGAGGTAGTTTCAGCTGCTCGCGGTTCCCGGAATAAAAAGGAATCTTGAATGAGGCTAGTTATGTGTACTTGTGCAAAATGTTGTATCTTATGGAATAAAATACATATTAAGTAATTCTGAAAAAGTGAAGTAAACGGACGCATAGTGAGATGTCAACTTGATGTACATTGCTATCAAAAGGAGGTTAAGAAGTTAGGTTGAGGAAGTCACTGATTTTAAGCTTTTAGTACACGAACGGACAACAAAGACCTCCGAAGGTGTAGACTGCAAACAGTCGTATTTTTTGCGTTGGTCATACGAATGCGCGCGCTCTTTGAACAAAAGGTCTGGAGCGAGTGTGAATATGGAGAGTGGGACTGGGTATACGGGCCTGTGAGGCTCGCGCGCTTTGCGCGCGGGTATCCATGCTTCTAATGCTTTCGGCGCCGCAATTGTCCCTTTCGTAAACGGTCGATGCCATTTTAGCGACACAGAAAAAATTTCACCAATTTTAGAATTGTTTTTTTCTATCAGAAAAAAGAAAATGCAATTAATTACTTAGAATCGAACCCAGAACCTCTACATGCTAGCATCTCTCCACTAGACCACTGGGTTGATCCGGCAAACCCAAGAAAAATTTAATTATAAAAGGTGCTTTTCTTAATATATATCAATAACGGGTCACCCTAACCCTAAATCTTACCTAACCGCGAATCTAGCTTTGATCTAATAATCGCTTTACCTAGGCCCAATTTTATGTAATAATGATGGCCTACTTTCGTCCCAATCCAGGCATAAACAAGAGAGAAATAGCATCGACCATTACAAAATCGATACAAAAGGCTTGGTTACTAATGAGAAAAAAACGACTGTTTTGCAGTCTATCGAAGGTGTTGAGAACATGGAGTAAAACTAGAAATATATTAGTATGCGAGTTTCCTCAAGACGTGCAAATGTTTCCCAGTCTAAAATAAAATAGTTCGTTTATAGCTGTTTCAGTGAAAATAAATTTCTTATTGAGAAGGCTTGCCACGTTACGAAAATTGTTTAAGTAAAAGAAATTATGGTTATGACTCGAAAGAACCATAATTATACAATATTAAAGTTCGTCGCTTAATTTTATTTTATCGATATCCTATAGGCCACTTCGAAAAATATTTAACAATTAGACCCGTAGCCCGAAAGGGCTACGGGTCAATAGCCCATGAGACGAAGCCGAATGGGCTATAGAGCGTATGCACTCACGTGGCAAGCAGCTATGCAAATTTATTGGAACAAAAGAAAGTGTTAACATAAGAAAAGCGTTCAAATCCCACAGGATTGTTTTGGTACACCAACATGGCCGCCGTTCTATTGTTTTGGTACACCAATATGGCCGCCGTGACGTCATGTGCATACGCTCTATTGACCCGTGGCCCTTGAGGGCGAAGGGTCTAATTGTTTTAGTATCACCCAACTAGTCGGACAGAAAAAGGCAATAATAAAAAAAAGCAATTGCAAGTTGAAGAAATATTTATTTGGGAATAAAACTAAAAATAAAACCGGCGAATTTCGCTACTCGATGACTATTACTATTACGTAGCGTAGCCAATCAAAATGCAGGATTTGCATTAGCCCACTAGTTGGGTGATACTAAACCATAATACCCTTTAAAGTGCGGGTTTGGGTGGTGCTTGATGTAAGCCTGATTTTTCCAATTTCTTTTGTTTTCAGCACTAACTGCACGTGCTGTACTTCAACTTCTTGGCAATTTGCATACGGTGCATATTTGTATGCGAACACTCAATGCTACGTCCTAGCGTTCCTACGGCCGTGTTTTCACGAGCGATTTTTCAAGTCGCTGAGCGAGTGACAGTCGGAAATCTCGTGAAAACAGTTGCTTGTCCAACTCGCTTAAAGTTAAGCGAGTCGGCGAGCTACAATAGAATTCTCATTAAATTTAAGCCACCAAACCAGGTCGCTTAAGCTTGTCGGCAATTAATTTCGGCCAATCACATTTCCCCAGCGTTCAAACAACAAAGAAGGGCATTGTATTGTCGTTCTTTTGTGTTCTAATTTTCTATTGTTTTAAAAAAAGAAAATATATCGCGCATGGTATAAGAAAAATGAATAAAGTTCCGCCGTGAAAACGCATAAATTTTTTAAGCTGCTTAACGCGGTGAGTAAACAAATCACCTACAGGAATGTTAAGCGAGAAAAACCGCCTCGTGAAAACACAGCCTACATGTACTCTGAATAGGCCATTTGCACGATGACGTCAATTGACTACTACTACCAGAATTCATTTCGTTTTTCCTTTCTTATTTAAATTTGTAATCCCAGTGCGGTTTAAATAACAATAGCCCTAATTTGCACTACAAAACAAAAAACTGAAGGATTCTGGTAGTAGTAGTCAAGGAGACTTGAATAATTACACCCCGATGAGGCTGAGCCTGCACATAAGAGATAATTGTGACATTTTTCGAAATCGGCTGTTAAACGGTTAAAACCCTAAAATTTATTTCTCTATCTTAAAATTCCCATAAATGCGGCTAAAGTTGAGTAAATGTGAGTAAATATGAGTAGGTACAGTCTTCACAAGCCTAAATGGCTCACAACTTCCCGAGTTTAACCTGGTTTCGGTACCATGAAGCGACTGAGAGTGTTACTACTCCCCCCCCCCCCCCGATGGGATGCGGATAGGCCATCGCACGGCTATCCCCCAGCATTATGTCGCCGGCGTTCATTTATACACCTGGGTGGAGAGAGACAACGCGGAGCAAAGGTTTCTTGTCTTAGGAAACAAAACGACGGCAGAGACCAGGGCCACCGACCTTCAGGTTGAAAGTCCGACACGCCAACCACTAGACTACCGCGCCTCCACGGTACATGTGAGCCGTAAATACGAGTAAATAGCAAATACGGATAACTAGAAGAAAACACGTGAATATGTTCCAACACAGTGCATACAAGTGTATTTCTAAGTATAACTGTAATACTTTTGGTCCTCCTGTAAAGCCATTTTATTGTTCACAGTCGGTACACACCAGCTGCTGGTGACTGACTTCCAGGCTCTTCAGAGCTATAAAACAAAATACATATCACGTAAAAAAAAAGGCGACGCTACTGGTGGCCATGCACACGGCCAGAGCTTTAGTCAGTTTCTGTAGCTTGAAGCACCCAGGAATATTGCTTTCCAATGCAACATCGAACGGGTTCAAATGGTTTCAGTAAAAACACTAAGTTTACTACCATTTTAAGGGTTATAAGAAAACTTCAGTTATGATAGCCACTTTTTTTTATGAACGATATTTTAATTTCTAATGTGGAAAACCGTTAATACGATTAACGTTTTCCGGCCTGTCAGTGGTCCTATTAACAGGGTTTCACAGTGATTGGATCATAATTGACAACGACTAGCTGCCACAGCTTATTTGTAAAGACCTTTTAACCCCTACAAAGTCAGAAAATGGCTTCCTCCCTCGTGCAGACACTATCCACACTCACAGAAAAGACTTCCATACTGTTTAGCGTCACGTGATGACTCCACCTGAACGCCATTTCTCCGCCACTTAACTAGTCTCCCACGCAGCCGTTATTAGGGCTCGTCACGCAACGCTCCTCCCCCACTAACTAGTTAGTTAGTGGGGGAGGAGCGTTGAGTGACGAACCCTAATAACGACTGCGTAGGAGACTACCACTTAACATGGCTTTAAAAAAATACCTCGTTCACGTTTCAATCAATCCAAAAACTCTGTACTCATCTCATGAATCTATGTTATGGGGTGTTTTGTAAATTTTTGGGGTGATTTTTTGGGTATGTTTGGGAAAAAATAGTTTTTCTCAAAGGATTTGTAAAATTTAGAGAAATAAGAAATATTGAAGATTTAATAACGTTTAAAATTAAAATTTGTAGTAAGTAATTAATAGATGGACACCAAAATAGTCCACTAGCAACATGAGGCCTCCTCTTATGTGGGTATCAACTGTCTGTTAGTGTTCCAAAAATCATTTTTTTTTTAATATAAGAAACCCTTACGGGGTGGTTTATTTCGAGTTACGAATGCACTCGCGAGGCTGCCAAGCAAGGAAGAAGCGTAAGCAACTATAGCTTCTTGAGTGCTTAGCACTCCCAAGTGCATCCACAACTCGATGTTTTCACAGCCGATGCGTTTGCCATTTCTGTTATAACATAATCAAAAGAGAAAAACATTTAAATCTGCTTACGGAGTGAAAAGTGTGGCAGTTGTCATATATACGCGCGCTATTGCGTGTATAAATCATTCTTTGACTTCTCGTTAAAAAAAATCTTCTTGCTGATTAAGTAGTTTTTCGTCTCAATGTGGATTGTCAAACCTTTTTTTGTTAGCCCAAATGACTTTTGTACACTTCCTGTCAATATTAGAATAAAAAACCTTTACAAATTTTGCCGTAAAAAAATTATAGTCGCGCAAAAGTTGACGCGCACTTCTTTGAGCGCGCACTAGCTTTCGTCAGCGTTCACTCATGGGCAAATAGTAAATAAGATATTGACCAATCAGAGCGCGCGCTTTACTTTTGTTAATTTCGTTTAGCCTGAAGGGCACCTGTGCTTGGTCATTTTAGACCTGAACAAGTTTGTTTTTCCCTATTTTTCACAAAAGGAGTTGGTCTGAAAAAGGTATAGATTTAGAGAATTTAGGGTGTAAAATAGGGTGCAGAAACATAAAATTGTTATCTGAAACAAGGTGTCTGAAATAAAAAAGGAACTCTTAGCGGCACTCCCAGACAATAATTGGTGAGGTTTACCCCACGGGATCCATTATCTAGGATATCCAAGCCTTAAATATTGGTCTGAGAGAAGTGGGTGTAGTTTTGAGCCCTAGGCAGCGCACCCAGACCATAAATTCCGAGGGGCACCCCAGGGGGTAACAATATCAAGGGTGCCATCAAAACGTTACCACACCCGCTTATTTCAGACCATCATGTTTTGAGCTCTAGACAGCACACCTAGACCACAAGTTCACAGGGAAGCCAATGATAAGAGAAAATGATCCAATGGTCATTCGTTGTTCACAGGTAATGGAAACAATAGCTAGACGTTGGCCAACATATACACCTCGTTTAAAAAATCGATCCATAATATTGGTCTGAAGTAATGGAGGATGCTTCGAAAATCCAAGGGGGTTTCCCCGGGGCAACATTACCTGAAGCAGGGAAGTGGGCATGGTCGTGGTTTCTCCATAAATACGACACCGTAGAATTCTTTGTCCTGATTGATTTCTTCGATTGTCTGATACGTTTGACAGAATAACGTCTCGGGAAGAAACAGCGATACCAGGCCAGCGGCTACGGTCAGAGAGCCAAAAATTACCATGGGAAGGGTGGCGCTCATTCCTGGTAGCTGCGCCTGCGTTGGAAAGTAAGATGGCTTTATCGATGGAAACTTGTAAGACCTCTTGAAATTTTTCGAGTTTTTGGGTGCGTGAGTCTGCTCATTTTCCTTTATCATAAGAAAGTACACTTTGGATATCTAGTACTTTCTTAAGAAGTTACCTGCTGTCCTCATACATCCTCCCTGAAGTAATAATGCATTCATATGGCGCATTCACCTTTAATTCACAATTATATGTGTTTAACTTTGCTTAACAACATAATAGGCTTGTAGCCGTTGCGTTAACTTTGCTTAGATTTAACTCGCTTGGAGACACGCTGGCTTGGATCGTCGGTGACACCAATCATTTTTTATAGGTTATTTTCTTCTTTTCCAATTCTCGACAGATTGCGAAAAAATGAACAAAAAATCAATTTACAGTTACACACGATTTGTGATTTGCCAAGGTAAAAAAATGTCACGCAATTCAGTGAATTACTTTTCCTTTGCGGTTACGAGTTGATGTCAAACGGAACATCGTGATTGGCTCTTGTACCTATGGGCATCACCATTGCAACTAACCACGTGTGATCTTTTTTATGTATCCATGGATATATACCACGGGAAATTTACCTCGGGAAATGTCGGTCACACTCAAGAAAATGCAGTTTCTCGTGGTGAAAGGTCATTTACCACGGTATAAGTGCCGCATGTAACCGCATCTATTGACTTTGCCAAAAGGAATTAACATAACCAAAAAGCGATTATTTAAAGACAAACAGTTTTGGAACTTACATACCAGCATGACTACATAGGGCGAGATAATGGAGCCAACACGGGCACTTGTTGAACACACACCGATTCCCTGGTTCCTGCCAAAAATTACATTAAATCTACTATTAACGCGGGTGTTTGAGCGGGAGGGGGTGGGGGGGCTGGAGACTTGTTATAATTTAGCAAAACGCCAGCAGGACGCCACTGGTTCCACAAGTCAATAAAAACATTAAAAATAACTTGTGCAATAAGTATAATGTCACTCAGAACTTAGTGTGTTTATTGTATGTGAATTCGTGCCTGGATTGGTACTTGGTACGGTGGAAATGTATGTGTTTGGTTGTGAAGGAAAAGGGGGTTGGGAGGGGGCTTAAAGGAGATGGGGGTCTTAAAATGTTTCTTGCTCCATAAAGGGAGGCTTGCTAGAGAAGGGGAGCTTATTTGAAAGGGGGGTTAAAAGAGAATTTACGGTATTGTTAGCACTTTCTTGGTTGGCCTGTGTACAGCCCCCCTAATCTCAAGAAAAATCGAAGCCCCCCTCCGACCCTATTCTCCGATTTGTGTTGAGGGGAGGAAGTCGCTATACACAGGCTGTTCATTGATCAACTTACATTAGATGCTGCTTTAGTATCCAAATAACAATTTTTACGACATACTGAAACTTCGTACTTCAAATTACCTGAGTTCTGTAGGGTACAGCTCACTGGAATATAGGTATATGTTGGAAAACGATCCGCTAGCCATGAAACGGCCAATAAAAGCCAACGCCGTAATAGCGCCCTTCTGATCTAAAAACAGTAAACATATGGCTCCAATTAGGAAGTAGCCTGCAAACAGACGTCTCCGTGAAGCAAAGGAAATAAAAATCGTCTGGAGAAATCATGTGAAGGGCTGCTTATCTTTTATTGATTAATTTAATTACATTCATACCTACAATCCGACGAAATTGAAGTCGCGGATGACGACGGTCTCGTAGCAGGAGTGACGATTTACAAAATGATTGGGGTCAGAAGAAATTATTAAATCTGCTGCCGTCAGTCTTTTTAGCTTGTTTCTGAACGATGACAATGTTCATTGACATCAATCATTATGGTGATTACAAGAGCAGGGAGTCGATTTGCAACAAGATTGTCAGGCACTGGACAAATTCCCGTTACCGTAAATTATCACGGTTTCGTGGGAGGCGTTTATTAGAGAGAGGCGTTTATTTCATGTCTGTGCGTCTGACGTCTGATGGGAACACAACTTTATACTACATCCACACAACGTAAAACTAGTTATTTCATTCAGGCACTGCATAGATATCTTTGTATTGTTCATATTTTTCAAACAGGATTTGGGCGTGGGGCGAGGCGTTTATTACAGCGAGGCGTTTATTGAATTATCCCGCTTTTTAAGGGTGTGTTTATTAAAGAGAGGCGTCCATTAGGGACAGGGCGAATATTCGAATAAATACGATATTTAAAAAAACGACGATTTAGTTTGAGAAACCGACGATTTGTAGAAAAGAAACGAGAAAATGGAGTGTCTGTAGATACCCATAAGGAGGCTCAACTTGTATAGTTCGACAAAAAAATTATAAATAATCTACCGTAATCATTTACCTTTGGGAACGGCCAGGACGAGTAAGCAAGTCAAACCGCCAGTTACCATCATCAGTGAATGCGGAATGCGACGACCAAACCTGTGTGTATGTATATCAAGAGGGCTAAATAACTAAAACCTTCTGGCCTACTTTACCTACATCTACGAGAAACATCAGGTTACATAACTATCACTGACTGACTGACTAACTGGCTAGCTAACTGGCTGACAGACGGACTGACTGACTTACTGGCTGGTGAACAGGCTGACGAACCGACTGGCGGACTAGCGGACTGGCTGCCTGACTGACTAGCTCGTTAGCTGGCTGGCTGGCGGGCTGACTGGCTGGCTGGTTGGCTGACTGATGGAGTTACTGGCTGGCTGGATAAATGAATAAATGCATATGAGTTGATCGATGGAATAACGGCCAGACTGACTGGCAGAATGGCCGACCGACTGACTAATTACTGGGTTAATTAAACAAACTGAGTCTAAACCGCGGCTAGCTGAACAGAAAGGAGGATAACAGAAACAGGGTAACATATTACATTAACCGTGCGCCATGAGCTTATTTCCGGGGAGGGTCTTTTTTGCATAATTTACAAAGGGTGGCTTTAAAAAAATAAACGACACCTACTTTTGAAGAACAACCCAACAGATGAGATGTGTTGGAACGTCAGAGAGGTACATAAGAAACAGGTTCAGGTAAGGGTTGCCAGACAGACGGCTAATGTACAGCAGGAAACCATAGTATACCATGCTGATAACCATCCTATGTGAATAGCAAACAAGGAATTTCAACAACAACTTCTTGGTTATTGAGCTTATTTGTATTGGCGGGGAATTGTAAATGAATTTGTTATCAACACAAAACTGCTGTTTGATCGTCAGTAGAAGCGCTTTAAACAACTTGCCTGTACCTTTAACCCCGGGAGGGGGGGGGGGGGGGAACTCCCATATGTGAGATCGTACGTAAATTAAGGAACCTCCAAAAGATACCAGAAATCCGTTTGGTGGGTGTGGCTCACATTGAATTTTACCAGGCCTAAATGGTACCGATTATTTCTGAAACGTTGTTCCTGTCGGCATATTTGTCCTTGAAAGGTAGCAGAATAATTCTGACAGTTGTGATTCTTGAGTCAAAACCCTTAGAGTACCAAACCACAAATTTTAACCCCCGTCACTTTTATGTGGGAGTCCCCCCCTCCACCGGGGGGGGGGGGGGTTGTAACTTACCAGTTAAAGCAGAGAATAGCGGTTCGCTTGCGCAAGCGTGTTGCACGAATCAGATCCATGAATGACCTCCTAATTGACCTGTCAGCTTTCAATTCGACCTCGCTTTGGTGATATTCGGTCAGTTGATCCTTTAAGGCATCTGAATCCACGGATAAGGAACTCTTGCTAGCGTACTTCATCAAAACAGCATGCGCTTGTGCCAGATGACCCTTAGTCGCTAACCATCGTGCAGATTCTGGGAAGATTCTGTGACATATTTACAAACGGCAATGTTCAGTTTGAGAATTTCATAGATAAATGTGACAATTTCGAAAGGTAATCCTTTAAAGCACTTATTCTTTATCTTTATTACAGATACGCATAAGCGACTTTTTTTACGAGTCCTTCACTCTGCAAGGCAACCTTGTTTTGGTCGACTAAGATCACTAAAAGTCTTGAAGAACCGCTGAATAATAATCGCCCTAAACAACAAAACTTTGACAAACCAGGTCAACCATTTTGCTAATATTTATTGTTATTATATTGATTGGAGGCTAGTAGTAGTAGGTGATTAGATTTAACCTTGTTATGGATTTCCCTTAGATTTCCCGCACACTAATTTGCATTTAGTCAATGACGTCGCAATTTGCGTTCCTGCATACTAATAAACGGAATGCCTTTTCATGACGTCAATACCTATTCCTTTTGTGTTATTCTGAAAAACAATAGACCAGCCCAAACTTGCCCACTCTATTCACACCCTGATTGGATCTTAAGATTTATAATGGCCGCGCGAAATTAGGGGCGAGGCAGGCGCGCGGGACGCCTGCCTCGCCCCTAGTTTCGCGCGGCCTTTATCCACTAAAGTTTTTTCGTTTCTCGCTCGACGGACTAAGCTGTGAAAGAGAGACTTGTCGTAGTCTATTAAATAGGGTAAGGGTTTAACAACCTTGGTGGCACAAACCTATCCTAAACTGACGGTAGTACCACCCCACCCCAGCATTTGAGAACACTAGAAAAAAAAATCATGGTTTGGGCTTCTTTATTTGTGAAATAAGCTTAAATGTGGCTTACGAGTAGATGGTGAACACAAGAATTGGTGGGAAGCTGCAGAGTATCAACAAAGTCCTCCACTGATGAATGAAGTAACCAAGGAACGCAATCATGCCTGCGCCGATGCACCAAAACAAACTCTGTATTTTGTCAGCGAGGGTCCGGTAGGTGGGGCCAAACAGTTCAAGAACAAACACGTAATGAGCCACAAACAAACCGACGGCGAATGCAGCTGCGCAGAAACGGAGAAAGGCGAAGAATGACAAGCAATCGACAAGCGCTGATCCAAGACTGAAAATGGCCTGAAAATACACGAAGAAAACAATTATTACCATTATCTTTTTACCAAAATTTCTCTGAATAACATTACTGTAGAATTTCGAATGTTTAACCCCAGAAATTAACGTAATTTTGAGTCCTTTATACCAGCAACTCCCGTCGAGAAATTCCGCATCATCAAAACCATCAAACTTTATTTACGGTGTCAAAGCTTTCTAGCTTTCCTTCTGAATGAACAGAGTCAGACACATTATATTATTATATGCAACGGTACAGTGGAATCACGATATAACGAACCTTTTTACAACGAAGTTCCCGGTATATTAACGAACAATTTCTTCAACCCAGCCAATGTTACAGTATATTGTATGTAAAAGAAAGCCCAATATAACGCACCCCGGTATATAACGAAGTCCCGTTATATAACGAACACAATTCGGAAGCCCAAACTTGTCATCACGCGATCAGATCAACAGCTTGGAGATGAAAATCCTTTTAATCTTATTATATTACTCTGAAGAAGACCGTAATTTTTCTGTCTCGATAGTAATTGCACGATTAATATAAACCAAATGCTGAGTGGTCCAACGTAACGACAAAACTAAAATATGAAATCATTAAAAATTATTACTAAAAATTTGAAAGCTAAAATGTTTCTTTTGACCCACTCTGATCTACCTTCTTCCCCCTGGTTGCAAAATCTAATTTCGTCAACATACCAGTAATACAGCGCACAGGTAGATGCAGGATCGGCGCCCGAAGAAATCCGAAGTCGCCCCAAATATAAGTGACCCAACCAGCATTCCCGCTGAGTATGCTGCCTGTACATTTGCTCCAGCATATGCTCGGTCACAAATCAGGTTCCACTATCAGCACAAAAGAAGTCAAATGATTAGAAAATCTGATTTTTATTATTTCCCAAACCATTACCATCACCATCACCATCACCATCACTATAATCAACATTATCATCGTGATCATCACCAACACCACCACCAAAATGGCGGGTCGGGTGTTGACAAGCCCGGGACAAGGCTGCTAAAATACTCCCAGAATCGTGAAGTACTTTGTCACGTGACACACGAGAAATGATGTTTTCGGAAGCAATATGCAGTCGTGTGTGTTCACTGGTTTGATCGCGTTTTACGCGACAAAATACCCCAGGGGTTTTAGACGTGGTATTTCGAGGGCTTTGTCCAGGGGTTTCTTCGCACGCTATTTTGAACACAGAGAGGGCCCTGGGGACGGGATTGACAAAAACCACTTTTTTGGCTGGGTAGAGTCTACCTTCCATAGCTCAGAAGGAGGTCGGACACTTACTGAGAATTACATAACGTAATGTCGACACTTAGAATTTTATTTTCAATAAAATCCCCACTCAGGATTGAACCTGTGACCTCAGCTAGGCTTAGGCTTAAATAGCCTACCGTACCACAGTACCATCTAGCTTCTCGGGTTGTTTAGGCCTAAATTTAACTATACAAACTGCTAACCCCAACCTCAACTGAAAGCCAACCAGTTACTCCGTTATATAAGTCTCAATAAGGTGTCCGACCTCCTTCTGAGCTGTGGAATCTGGACTCTTCCGTACAAATGTCTGTATCAAATGAATGAACAAGTGCATGATGAAAAGGAGCATTGTGATTGGTTTGCAATACGGACTGCTAATGGATGGATCGCTCAAGAACTTATTTGGCCGAATTCCTTTTATGAAACACTGAACAAAAGGAGGTATATACTTAATTACTATGGCGCGCGCGTTTGCTGAGAATGGATGCATTAATAGGTCAACAAAATTTTACAAGAGCCAATAAAATAAAAACTTTATTGCACTAGTTTGTTCGGTCCGTATTAGGGAATATTGGGCTCGTTTTTTTTTTACAAGTTTACGAACCTCGCTTTCAGCTTGGTCGTGAACTTCCATAACAAAATTTCGACCAATATTTCCCCAATACGGACCTCACGATAGCTCTATGACATCTTAGTTTGTATTTTTACATTTAAAGAAAACATGCAAAAATTATAAAGAAAGCGCGTTGTTCCCTCACCTCGCTAACGCTGCTAGTGAATGGACCATCAAACACATATTCGGTACAGTTGGTACAACATTTGCTGTCCTCGCATGTCACGTTAGGTGTCACGCAATGAAATCTTGGTGTTCCAGCGAAGAACACAATCCCAATGACTTGTAACGTGGAAGGAATTATCACCAGTGAGCATGTGACGACGTAAATGATTATCTGCCAGTAGCCAAACGAGCTAACGGAAGTTAGGATTTCATCAAAATTTCCAATCGTTTTTCTGCTTTGAGACATAATGGCCTTTGATTCCTGTCAAAGAAAAGAGAATCTGCAGTCCCCATAGTGCGAATGCTTGGTCTTTGTTTACATGTTTGTTTTAATTTTGACGATACCTTACATTCTGTGCCACTCACATGACGCAAATTACCAGATTTATCACAGCTGAATGTCCGCCATTATGGTGATGGATGTTTGGATGGATGAGAAAGCCGCTTGCGAAAGTAAGCTTCTATTCTACGTCTACTGCCGGTCGGTCGCGATGAGTTTAAAAGAAGCAATTATAAAGATCAGGCACTTAAATATCACATCGCTGACGATGACGTTCCATCGTGTGAGTCTACAAAACATTGCATGCGTAAGCGGACTGCAGGATACGTTTAATAAACCTTGTTTGAACTTGTAACGGTTTTACTATGCACGCACAAGCATTTCTCTATTTGTAGTCCCTAACTAACTTCCCTTGCAATGATAGACCTGCCGATAAGTTTGATTATCATGCATTCGATGCATTTTTCTTCCTTTTTATTGGCCGAGAGCCCACCACGTGACCTGCGAACAACTGCCTGCGAATAATTCTGCTCATGCGCACAACGGTGCAAATAAGTTTTTGCTGCGAATAATTGTTCTGCTTCCGTCTTCTACAATGGTAGCCCGATTTGTGCTCTGTTTAACTAGTTATGATCGAATGATAAAATTAAACAATTATTGAACTTGTCTATCGTTAAATATCATGATTTGTCAGTCTCTCGCCACTGACAAATCACGATATTTTGCTCGACCTCGTTTAATAATTGATGCTGCAGCAGTGTAATACCCCGACTACCTTTCTTTTTAAGTGGGTGTTCAGTGTTTTAAATTGATCACTTTTCACCACCCTGGTCTGTTTTAAATGCAGGGGGAACATGTCACCGAATCTCCCTAGTTGACTGAGACTTAAACTTTGGCTTCGCGGACCCTGTTTTGAGACAACTTCTCTTGTTTAACCAAAATATCGAGATCACCACCGTTATTTGTTTGTCTAGCTCAGTAGTGTAAGGTAAACAGAAGGTAAGGTTTAGGTTCTATTAACCCTTTCACTCCCAAGAGTGCCAATAATCAAAATTCAAGAAAAATTCCAAATTCCGTTTTGTAAATTATTGAAAAACAAATGGTACCATGCAAAAGTACTGCCAAAGAGGTTTCATTTGAATAGTCACACCATAGGATTTTGTCCACAGACTCAAAAGTTAGAACTACACTACATGTCTCCATAATTGACTCTGGGAGTGAAAGGGTTAAGGACATTCAACTCTGTTATTCACTTCTTTTATCCTTTGTCATGAAGAATACAGCCAATCAGAAGGCTGGAAATGCGTTGCATAATTTGTGGTATGCCACGGGTTGTATTTAACAGTAGTTTCTCGTTGTCGTAAACGAAACTCATTAGCCAGTGGTCTGAACTAGATATATGTTCGTGGATTATAATCGAAACATCTTCGTATGTTCCTTGGTAATATTCGGAAGTTTTTGGCAATCTGTGGTAATTTTCGGAACATCCAGGAAAATGACCGAAAACGTTAAAAAGACCTTCGGATAAACATCGGAAATAAAGGCTCCTGTAATAATGAGAAAATCAGTAGTGGATATAATTTCGCGGTAACCATTGCGTATTAAAGTAAAGCATGTCCATACTTCTTAAAGGCCCCATCCACACAAATACGTTTCTTTTGGAAACGCATCATCAGATTTCGATGCCTTTTGACCTTGAAAAATGTAAACGGAGACTGTAGTTATCCCGGGTGTTTATCCAATGCGTGACCTTCACGAAAATAAAAGAACATGTCTGAAGTGAAACATGAAATATTTCTCTGATGCTGTGTTCACATCAGCACCGATACATATTTAGAGTTTAAACAGGTTTCAAAGAAACACGTTTCCCGTAACTGACATGTTTGCAATTTCATTGTTCACATTAACTGTTAATTTCAAAACACGTTTCACGCCTGGTTCGATTTATGTTGTTTTATGAAGCATATATAAACTCGCATGAAATCCTTATAATTACACATGAACCGAAAATAAAGAGTTCAAATCCGCTGCTGTTACGTGTACATGGTTTGGGGTTTAATCTCACTTCTCAACTGAGTTCTTCGGCGCGGGAACGAAGAGCAATGCAATGTTTGACAAAGAGACGACATTTGCGCTAACGTGTTTTGTCTGGCTTACATCGAAACTACCTTGTGAAGTAGTTTCAATCATGCTCAGAGAATTCAAACAGTTTCGATCATGATTTGCGCAAGTGCGCCGCCTGATGTGAACACTTTTCACAGTGGAAAATTCTTCATTCGTGATCATACTACAGTGTGAACACAGCATAACAATACATTTTTGATCCAGAGAGGAAACGTTCAGAAGATTAACTTACATACAATTAAACTTGCAAACTTAATACAAGCGCACTTTCCCATTTACAAATCAAGCTACTTCCCCATACCGGCCTGTGTGACATTTAATCTAGTTGCCTTCCGAAGTTGTCTGCTCAAGGGAGCTTCGATTATATTATCCTTCACTGATACAACGAGAAGCAAACATTGTGTCATAATCTTCTTTAGAATTAAGTTTGGTTCCACGCTAAACTAAGTTCTGGTGTGGCGTTACTGGCGGACGAGGAAACACGTAACATTGATCGTTTGCGACCAGTTTCCTACAAGTACATACCTCGTTCAACAGGACAACAATAAGAACCTTTGGGCAGCAGCTCTAAATTTACAGGCAACTCAGGTAATTAGCAGGCTAACGAGGTTTAATTGTGTTTGGAGAGGATGGTATTGGCCATTCCCCGCTTGTTTTCTGTCACACCCAGCACTTGGCATGCATCCGTTAGTTGATCAGATCACAGGACGCCCAAGCGTAATTTGAGTGGTGGTGTTTCGCAATTGGAGTAATTTTAAGTCCTTTACCCCCTACAGCGTCCTGTGGAGGGAGGGTATGGGGAGAGACGTTCCCTTGCCTGGCCCTAACGGGGCGTGCGGCCTGACAGCTGGTAAAGGGCATGGTTCAGTCAGGTGTCGTAAACAGAATATCAAGACGAATTTCAACCAGTGTTTTGTTGGTGCTTAGTTCCGTTGACTTTGGTGTCACTTTGGCATTTATCATGTTGATACTAAACTTAACAGTGGGACAATTTGTAAGTATCTTAGACAGGGTTTCAAAAATAGGAATTCTGTCTGTCAGAGTCAGTGTCTTAAACAGGGTCAGCCGCATTTACCTTGGCGAGCGTCTGTCGAGGCCCCGTAAGAACTTAAAATCACTCGAATGGCGAACAAACACCATAAAAAAACCACCAGGTAACGTTTTAACAATTTAATTTACCGACTTATTTATTCGTTTATTTTTTATTATAATTCTCGGTCCTAATTCTCCATACAAACTCTTACTTAGGCCTTCTGTGATCTGATCAATTTTTGGCCACTTGCTACACGTAATGACGTAAATGTGTGGCGTGACTAAAAATCGGCGTGATCTGACTTCGTAAAAAAGTCATAAACTTTGCGAGACACCAATACGACAGAAACCGATAAAGCAGGGTAGCAACCGCAACAATACGAAAAAACGGCGGCCTCCGCTTTTAATAGCTACAATAACTGTTACAATAGCTCTCTGACACCTATCAACATATATGGGATAGGTAAAGTGTCACTGTGTCTTATGTGTATATGGTCTCTATGTTCGACTGCATATGTTTTCCCAGAGGCGTTACTATGTTTTTAAGGTAATCAAAGCTGCCTCTAAATGCGTGCAAAATACAATATCAAGTGACAGGGAAAGCGCATAAGGGCAATACACATAACAAATGAACGAACACCTCGATTGAGCGGACGCGAACACCTAAAAGTTGACCGAAATGGTTGTTTGGTCTTGTTGCTATTGTTCAAAACCTGTATTAAATGAACACTTTTAAGTATAGACTCGAGCCAATGAAGACAAAATCATATCATTCTGGACTATTCGACCAGTTGGTCCTAATTGAACGGGAATTAACAATGAAATCAGTCAAACGAAGCGCATAACCCATTTAAGGAACCAATTTTAACCTTAACTTATCGATTGGTTGAGTTGTTGTTGGACTATTCTCGTTACCATGGATAGGATAATTTCTCGTTGTCATCAAACTGCAAAGTTAATCACTTGCTCCAAACAAATGAAGCTGTCGAAAAAGTGATAACGAAGAATATGTTTAAATTAATGTAGGCCCCACCCCTTCACGTTGTTGACTGAACTAAAAGAGAAGACTGTCTTGATGTGTTTTGATTGTCTTGTTTGGTTGTACAAAATATAATCGTTGTACAAAATAATTTCATCAGTTTTTCGCTTTCAACAAAAGGAATGAACAGAAATGCATTGTTTAAGTTAACAATAGCTTGTAACGTTCATTCGAATGATATTTGGCATCAATTGTGACGTGTTTTAACACGAAACATCCGTTTTAAGCAGACATCGTGTTTAAAGCGGACTGTCCCCGAGGGTGCGCGCTCATATAGGTTTTGACTGTAGAACTTAGACGTTCATTGACCAGAACACATGCACGTTTCACGTTCCCACTTTGAGATCATATTCAAAGACCGATTATTTTCTTTAATGATTATCAATGATAGAGTTTTTCTGTATCGTCTGTTATTTGACAGGCCTCAGGTTTGACTGTAGTTAAGAAGCCATGTTTGTGTTGCCTGCGCGCAGACGTCTCCAAAGATAAGGAAATAAGGAGACGTCAACCTGCCAACCTGCCAACCTGTGCCGAGACCTCCTTAAGACAAAGTCAAGTTCAAGACTTTCATAACATTCTATTTCCATTTCTGTTTCCTTCCCGCTCTCTCTCTCTCTCTCATCACGTGACTCGTGCCCGCGCTCGCTTTTTGCCCGACCCTCGTCCCCAGGGTCTTTTTTTCGAGCCGCGCGCACCCCAAAAAGCGCCTGTTATACAGGCTAGCCGCTCCTTTATTTGACTTTAGGCATTTGTATAATGTTCCGTTTGTTGTATTTTAACATCGAATTGCTTATTTATTTTAAGACCACCCAGCCGTGATTTAATTATATTACTGACTGGCTATTTTTTAGGGAGTCTCGTAGAACTCCGAAAGAAACAGAGGCCGTTTCTATCCGCTATTTTCGAGTAGCACGTACGTTTTGATGGATAAAAAAACGCTTAAAAGACTACGCAGTCGAGAGCCCGTAGAGGACAAACATTCTGAGCGTTCAGTTACTTTCATCGTTCAGGGTTCATGCAAATGTGAACGTATTTGGAATTAATTTGCTGTAGTATTTCATCAGAGTCGAACGTGTTTCACCCTGGATATAAATTATTTTATCGAATATATTCATGAACACAGGATCGGAATCGATTGTTTGGTATTCGCTAGAAAAAGGAAACAGGAAACTATCAATTACGGTCTCCAATTCACTGTACTGCCACGGTTGTAGTTGTATAAATCATCTACCGCATAATATGAAACGTTCATTGAATACAGTAGATTTGATTGGCTTTGAGTGGTAATATTTTTTAAAAAGCAGAAAAAGCGGCTTCTTTCGGGGGGATCCTTACTTAAGCAACCTTTGGAGGGGGGCCGTTTTTTCGCAGGGACCCTGCAGGGGAAGGGGCTGGGCCCTCACAAACAAGTTACGTAACCGCTGAAGACCACGAAGACCGTTGAAATATTACTTAAAGTTACTTTCGGGGAGGCGTTACTTTCAGCGGAAGCGAATTTCCTAATAGGAGAGCAAAGAAAGCGCATGCTGAACGGAAGAATGAAATCAATCAGACGAAGAGCATGATCCACATTTTTTTTCTTATTGATTCGTTGAGTTATATATGTTGTTGTCGGACTTGACTCGTTACCTTGGATCAGGTATAATTTCTCGTTGTCTCCTAGTATGGTTTTTACTGTTTTAGGAGCAAATGATTAAAGATTAAAGGTAAAGTTAATAAATTGCTACAAACTCGATACAAACAAATGCCGAAACTAAAGTAATAACAAACGTGTTCAAATTATTGTAGGCCATAAGAACATGGACATAACGACATAAAGAAAAGATCAGTTTCTTCCTTATGTCGTTCTGTTTATGTAATTATGCTCCTGTCAAAATATTTTCTCTTGGATCCTGTTACGGTATGTCATGCATTACACAGGGGTGACATAAGACATCGATTATGACCCGTTGTTGTATGCCCCGGGGGAGGGGGGGGGGACTCCCATATAAAAATGACAGGGGTGCTCGTCGTACCATTTAGGGGTCAAAATTTGTAGATTGGTACCGCTTAGGGTACTAGAATCTAAAATAACAACCGTTAGAATTGTCGCGGTACCTTTTAGGGTATGAGCCGAAAAATATGACAGAAATAGGACATCTGTTGTTTTAGAATTGGTACCTCTTAGGGGTAAAAATTATTTTGAGCCACAAGATTCTGGTACCTTTTAGGGTGTTTTTCGAAAATTTCCGACGAGCACCCCGTCATTTTTATATGGGAGTACCCCTCCCGGGGTTGTATGTCACAAGTGTGAACCAGGGCTTAATTAAAAACCACGTCACAGATACACTACCGAACACCAAGACTCGAGAATAAAGTCAGTTTACTGATACTGCAAAATTTCCAACGGCCTTTCTTGCTAAGAGAAACATTTTTACACAAGTTTAGAAAACATTCCGTCCGTCCTCTGCCGTGTCGAGTCCTGTCCGGTTTAGTATAGACGAGCTGGCATTTATTGAGACATAACCTCATTATAATTCAAAGTTCATATTACTTTTGATCGGAGGTGTGCGGCCATTGTACCCAAAAATCTGAAAAATAAGTTTAAAATTAGGAATCGCCTACTCAGGTGCTGAAGCCTTTTCTTATTTGTTGCAGGTAAGGATAAGTTGTTATTTTTTCTGTTTTTAAGCAGGACCGTAGGCTGAAAATACTACAAATTCGCTGTTCTGTGCGAACATTGTACTTTTGACCCGCGCTTGTGTGTGCATACACAAATCTATGTGTTCCTCTTCTTTTCAGCGAGCTTTAGGCTTGCTTTAGAGGCAAAAACGATAGATGGAAATTAACAGAACGTCTATTGGTCGGCATAATAAAAAAATGGTCGCAGAAAAAGGCTTCTCTTTGTTTGAATTCATTAACAATAACAAGCCCCCTTGTTGCGAAAAATGGAGCCTCGTGCTGGAAGCCGTTTTGAAGTCTGAATATCTGATATTAAAATCTTTGAAGATGGAATTCGACTCGCCTGGAAGGCGTTTGGTAGAGATTTTCGCAACTAAGCTAGCTTTGTATGTATTTTAACTGAACTGTGTCGGGTTTTGAGTCAGTGGTTTCGTGGTTCGAAAATCAGTGGGAATGAATGTAAACATGTCGTGACTAGCACTTCTTCCCAAGTCGTCACGTGCATGTATGCGTTGTCTTGATTTCTGGTGAACACGCGATAACGTCTTCTTTCAAGAGCTAAACGTACTTAGTTTTACTCTTTTTATGATAATATAATTCAGAGATAAAAGAAAGTGAGAGCCGAAAGACGATGTCGACTTGCAGGCCTTCGTTCATCGAGACAGCTCTTTGTTTTATTCAACAGTATTCGTCATATTTGCACTCAACGGCGGAAATATGGCGCGACTGATCTTGTTGTCGTAATTAAAATGAGCATTTATGTGTGTAAAAAAACAACAACAACAAAAACATGTTTCCTGCTAACCAGGATTGATTCATTCCGTTGAACCTCACTTAATCAACGTCTAAACAAAATGCAAATTTCAAAAAAATGAAGACGCAATTCATTTTCTAGCGATTGTTATAAAATAACCTTAGAAACAGCGCACTCAGTTTACACAGCTCACCTTCTCGTGACATTTGTTTGATATACCCCCAAATACACCCACGCTACGCCCCTAAAATATCAACATAAGGTCAAAACTGATAGAGCATCTGTAGTTTCCGGGTTTTATGTTCCCGCTGAATTGTGCTGAATCGTCTCAACAATCTTGGACAGGCACCGCATACTTGAAACACTCGTTTGTGATGCGTGTCAT
Source organism: Cladopsammia gracilis (assembly GCA_022457155.1). Classification (NCBI taxonomy): domain Eukaryota; kingdom Metazoa; phylum Cnidaria; class Anthozoa; order Scleractinia; family Dendrophylliidae; genus Cladopsammia; species Cladopsammia gracilis. The sequence goes on from JAJGOT010000064.1 coordinate 961,000, forward strand.
AACTTACATGAACGGTCTACAACAAAGACGTATTTTAGGGTCTACGTCAAGTTTTTACGGCTTTTAAATGAAATAAAACCACTTTCCAAATAATGGTGTAAGCTGAAAGAAAAACAAAAACGACATTTTGGAATTCTGGGCAGTAAATGCGAGTGGCAGCATGCATACGGCTTGTTTTGACAGGGACTTATTCAATTTGCATGAAAGCACTAAGTACTGAATGCATACAGTTGGCGTGTATACACTGTAAACAATATCTGCCAAAGCGTGGCCCAAAAACCTGCTATCGTTACTCCCCATCTCATATTGAATGGGAATGAAATATAATTTTAATGCTTGGAGGTCATGTTATTGTTAAATCCTACACAGCTTTGGATCTTAAAAAAATTGATTTAAATTAACCGCATTTGACGATGGACGACCAATTTCGTTTCTTCTCTTTCCTTTCCTTTTTTTAATTTTTTTTGGATTTAATTTACTTTATTCTTCCTTCCCATTCTTTTTTATCAATATTTTCAATTATTTGTTGATTTAATAAGAAATTTTATGAGACATATACTGAACTTTGAATAATCAAGCTGAAACATGCTTTAATCTGTAATATTGTGTTTGTCTGAGGCAAAAATGCGAAAATCATATCAGACTCTAAAAAAACATTAACCCTATTCAGCCTGGGCTTTTTTTGAGTTTCTGAGCCTGGGGGGGAGGGCACAATGTGCTTGCTAATGTGCTTGTAACTTCAAGAACATTAAGGCTATGACAATGAAACCTAAATGGAACATAGCACGTCCAAAACCTCCTCCTTTGCGGTCCGCATAATGGAACGATGACGTCATATGACGTAGTTATTAGGTAATTAGTTATGCGGCCGCCATCTTGGATCCGCCATCTTGGATTTCTGAATTTTTTCAAAACCCCTTAAAAACCGCCCAAATTCACCCAAAATTAATAAAAACCAATAAATAAACGCTAAATGATGTAAAATATAAAAGTTACACCAATAAACATTGTTTTTCTTCATTCAAAGGTATAAATATGCAAATTTCAAAAAACATGGCTGTCAAAATCTTGTTGCCATGGAAACATCAAGTCACATGATCAAAAAATTGTCATATGAAATTGTTGCCAGATAAATTTTAGGAAAAGTCACAAAGTTTGATGATAATAAAAACCAATAAATAAACGCTAAATGACGTAAAAATACAAAAATTACACCAATAAACATTGTTTTTCTTCATTCAAAGGTATAAATATGCACATTTCAAAAAACATGGCTGTCAAAATCTTGTTGCCATGGAAACATCAAGTCACATGATCAAAAAATTGTCATATGAAATTGTTGCCAGATAAATTTTAGGAAAAGTCACAAAGTTTGATGGCGTTTGCATACATATTAAGGAAGTTATGAATGTTGAAAGTTAGCGCGGGCACTTTGTACCCCCCTAGGCCGAATAGGGTTAATAACTTGATAAGAGACCTCATAAAAACGTAATTATATGTTGTTGAAACAATATTTGATTCCAAAGGCAGCAATCATTATCATTACTGTATAGGACCATAAAAACAACATGACAAAGGCTGCTATCTATGGCATAACTGAGTGCAAAGGAAAATGCTTGTTATTCTTCTGATCGGTCTTGGCCAACTTTTTGAATGCAAATAAAAACCAGTCAAATGCAAATTAGATTGGTGGGTGTTTTTTGGATTTTTTTTAGTGCCAAGGCCTACAAATCAGAAATCTCTATGAGTAGTTAATTCTCATTTTACAGAGTCTATAGTGCTTGCAACAGAAGTGAATTATCAGCTGATTACTAACTTCAAAAATTTTCAAATGATTTTCTTTCGAACATTGAACAAAAAACTTTCGACATTTTTTTGGGCACAATTTTTTTGGACATTTTATGCTAGTAATTTCCGACATTTTTCCAGGTCTGTAAAAAAGCTCAAAAGAGACAGTTGCCTTTAGTTTAGTCATACACCACTTTCATAATGGCGGTCAATTTTTTTATTCTTTTATATGTATGTTAATTAACCTTTCTGGCCTTGTTAGCGTGTGCAAAATTCAAAAGAATTTTTACTCTAAAACGAGGTCAGTGAGGCTAATTAACATACATATAAAAGAATAAATAAATTGGCCGCCATTATGAAAGTGGTGTATTGTAACACAAGTAAATTAATGAATTATTGAATATAATTCTGTTACACGCAGGTACAAGCAGGCCTGTATATACTGTAAACAATATTTGCCAAAGCATGACCTCAGTAACCTATGATATTGTTGATACTTCCCATCTCATATTGAGATGGAATGAAATATGATTTTAATACATAGAGGTCATTCTATAGTATTGCTTAATCCTACACAGCTCTTTAAGCATTGGTGTGATCAGGACTTTAGTCTGTATAAAATTTTTAGAAAATTCTAAAAGCTTGCGTTGACTTGCATCAGTTTTCACAGTCTGCCAGGTCTTGTTACCAAACGCAGAAAAATATAGGTTTCTTTTTGATGTTCTGGACTGTTTTGTTTTGGTACTAATTGGTATCAAGCTCTGTGTTTGGCTCGCGATCAATCAATTCTAAGCCTCGAAAAGCATCCCCCCTCCCCCCCCCCCCCGGGAATTCGTTGGGCATTTTTTAAGTTGTTGGTCCCTACATTGAGGCATATTTGTCAATTTTTCCTTAATGCCAACAGTAAGAAATTTTACTGTTTTGACTACTTAAATAAAATACCTGCCTATTTAATGTGATATTATAAAGAGTACATATGCATATCCTTTAACTAAGAGAGATTTGAACCATTCAAAACTTTGTGTATAATATATCTTCTACTAGATGGATGACAACCCCCATGCATACTGTTTTTTGTATTCCTCAATTTCCCTTCAAATTCACACCTTGGCTCATGGAAAGGACAATCATGGCTGCAACAATACAGTCACTGGAAGATTTTAAAAGGAAAGATTTTAGTTATATTGTAAGGTAATTTCTGCCATTAGTAATATTTTTACATTAGTCCTCAATGATCTTGTGGAATCTTTTGTTATACAGAGCAATCAATCGTTTCGTAAACCACCCCACTATTCACCCAAGCTATAATAAGGTTAAGGTGGCTCCCTAGAGTCACTAAAAGCACCTACACTAACTATCATGAGTTACAAAATAAAGCCTAATTATTTTGTCTTGTAATTTTGGCTCATGAGATTAATCAGCAAGGTTGCCGATATATTAATGCTTATTTATGAGTTTTCACTCTTTTGGAAGAAACAGTTGCCATGGCAAACGGAGCATGTAAAGAATGGCATATTGTACAAGAATTGACCTTTCCTTAATTAGTGAATTTTTTTTCAAACTTTGCTATCTTGCAAACAAAGTTAAGGCCAACTTTTTGGAAGCAAAAGAACATAGGGTCGTTCATATTCATCTTTTTAAGTAAGCTTAAATTGCTCAGACTTAAGATTTTTTCTGTAAAGGATAAGCTTAAGCTTATGAGAAAGGTAACTTTTGGATCTCAAAATTTGCGAAGTTTTAGAAAAATTCAAAGAAGGAAACGTCGTTGCATCAAACATCGTTACGAGTCAGTCCAGAGTCTCCTTTTCTTCTCAGTTCAAACAATGGAGAAGTTTACTGCTAACAGGGAAGGACATTTGAGGCTTCTGAGCCCGATATAAGCTTTCCAGATACTCTTCGTGCAATGCTGTTTTATATAAACTTAAGCTTAAGAAGTCAAAACTTTGCAAGAAATTAATGGCTCATTGGCGCTTTTGCGGCCCAACAATTTTGTAATTTTTGATAGCTGGTATTTTCTTAAACACTGCATGAAAAGCGCTAAAAATTGCGTAGTTTAAGTTACTAAGTTTAACAAAGTTTAACAAGCTCTTTCAACTTTTGAAGTCAATTCGAATTTAGCACGGTGCCTTCTCTACGTATAAAAATCGCTATAAAACTGACTATTTTCAATGAAAATACTTTTAAATAGAAACCATTTTGGTTAGACTTACTTTCATCCTACCTGTAATGTTTTCTGCCATATTTTCCAGCGTAAATTAGCGGAAAATCGCCACAAAACGTTGTGATTATTGTCCCGGTTTTTTGACAACATGTTTTATACGAGGGAGGACAAACCCCACATGAGTGCAATGGCGCATGTCCGTGCAGCCGCGTCGTTTTGGCGCGAAATTCATGATCTGTTTCAGAGCTGTTTCGCTCTGATATGTTTAGGGTTTTTTTCCCTCTCAATACTGCAAATCTACTTGTTTCACATTTGGCTGTAATTTTCCATTTTAAAAGGTATGTGATGTGATGTGATGTGATCTGATTAATTGGATATAATATCGTATGAAATCATATTGACGGTAAAAAGCAGATAAATCAGTCTAACCCTATGTTCGAGTGACATCTTTGGTAAAGTTTTCGCGGATACAAGACAAAGAAAAATCGTTTGAATTTATTTTCGAGGACCAACACACTAATACAACTTATAATTGACTTGTTGTAAATTTTGGTGCGGTAAGACCTTTGCCTACGCTGCAAACTGTAGAAGGCGTTCGTTTTTTCTACATTCAGTTGCTAATATCATTCTACTTTTTTTAACAGTTTGAGCGAAGGAAAAGATAACAGAAGTTGATAAAATGAATGGGTTGGCGGAGGAAGCTGTAGAAGATACCAGAGCAAGCGCCAAGCATTTAGTGCCAGACGAAGAAGAGGAGAGAATGTCACCCAAGGAGAGAAGGAAAGAGAAAAGAAAGATCACAAAAAATATCTACGTTATCAGCTTCGGCTTTCTCTTCCTTTTCACTGCGTTCCAGTCCCTTCAGAATTTGCAGAGTAGTTTGAACCCGGATGAAGGGCTGGGTCTAGTCTCGCTGTGTGTGATTTACGCAGCCCTGATTATGTCATGCATTTTCGTACCTCCCTTTGTGATTGGAAGACTCGGGTGTAAGTGGACTTTGGTGCTGTCCATGACGGGCTACATTCTGTACACGGTGGCCAATTACTACGCTCGGTGGGGGACACTTATACCTGCATCTATAATAATCGGTGAGTAAAGAAAATTGTCTTTATCCACCCTCTCCTCCCAGAAGGAAAATACTGCTAATTATCTTTATAGGGAGCCACGTTAATAAGTTTCTCGGAATTGATTTTGTTCGCGTTTTTTATCGGTCCGAAAATAACGGCAACCCGAAATTTCTGGCCCCTAAGGGTTGTTGTATCCGAAAGTAACGGGGACTGCGCATGTTCAATTTTTGAAATGTGTAGTAGTTGTAAGTAAATATGGTTTCCCTTTTCTTTCTCAGGGATGTGTGCCGCACCCCTTTGGTCCTCAAAGTGCGCCTATCTTACCACCACAGGAATCCGCTATTCGCAGCTGAGTCGTGAGACGCAAGACGCGGTCGTAACACGTTACTTTGGCATTTTCTTCCTGATCTTTCAGAGTGGTCAAATCTGGGGCAACCTCATCTCATCACTTGTCCTTCAACAGGGCGTCAACGATACGTTCCGCGAGAACGCCGGTGATGTGTGTGGTGCAAATTATTGTAAGGCTCCTCCTGCCTTAAGCAATTCAACCGGTGCATATAACCGTAGCTTGGTTATCAAGCTGTTGAGTATTTACGTGGCGATAGGATGTTTTGCGGCGCTGTTTGTTATCGTCATGCTCGACCGACTCATCGGGAATCTGGACCGAAGAAAGGAGCAGGAGTCCAGCGTGAATCTGCTGATCGCCACAATCAAGCACTTGCAGGACAAGCGCATGATCCTGGTGCTGCCGATCACCATGTTCAGTGGACTGGAACAGGCCTTTACTTTTGGAGATTTTACTTCGGTATGACATGTAAATGAGATACAGTAAAAACCCGCGTATAATGCATCAGTCAATTCCAGCAGTGCCCATCCTTCCCCCGGAATTAGTCGGGTAGTTACTTAAATCCCGGGGGTCTTTTTTTTAATTATTTATTTATTTATTTATTTATTACAAGTCACATACAAGTTGTAATACTTACATTACAGTTACAGTATGAAACACTACTTACATTGCAATTTTACATTACGTTACTTAGACTAAATTACACTACTTACAATACAACACCTAACATAATTGTAATTACAATACAATACTTACACTAATTATAGTACTTGCGATATGCAACGCTACTTACAATGCGATATTTAGACTTACACTATACTATTCACAGATATACGTTACGTATAACAGTACTAACATATACTAACGGGGATTGGGTTTCGCTTCAAGTCAGAGGGCAATTTTCCATTTTACTATTGCATCTTAAGTTTGGTTCTAAATTCATTTATATCGGGGTTTTTAGAAATAGTTTTGCACGTATATATGTAACACTTTGCAAGTAACAAAAGAAGGTCCAGTCTGCGTCTTTGAAGGGAGGTCAGCTCGGTCAATTCGTTGGTCGAATTAAATAAAATCTATTCTTCAGTAAGATTCAGCTTTAGACAATGAATGTCATTGAACCATGACAACACACTAGAGTATAGTGAGATTGCTGCATCACATTGAATAAATGCACGAAATATAGAGTCTGGATTGGAACATAAGGTACAAAGATCGTCTGCAGTAATATTTAACTTCTTGAGTTCTCTTTTTGTTATAAGTATGTTATGTATGAGCTTGAAAAGAAATTGCCTAAGTTTATTCTCATGGGTAATCTGATAGATCTTCTTAAAGCAACTTTTCCACTCATTAAAAATGTCAGGGAATTTTTCTTTCCATTTTTTAACTCCTGTAGGCTCCATCACACTCTGTTCATTGAACAATTTGTAGTGGTGTTTACATTGCATTTTTAGCAAATTTAGGTTAGTATCTTTGTTTAATTGGAAAGTACCAGGGTTTGAAAGGAAGTTTTCCGAAGAGACTGGGTTCTTGGAAGCAGCCAGGTTTAATTAACTTGGGATGGAGGCAATCATCTGAAAATAGTGCAGGTAGTTAACTTTGAGTCCAAACTTGTCATTGAAGTCTTGAACTGATAAAAATTTTCCTTCTTCATTTAAGAGATCTTGCACATAGTAAATTCCCCGTTCAAACCAGGTTTTCCAGAAAAGAGGCTTTTCTTCTATTGTTATTTCCTTGTTGTTCCATAATATGAATTTACTTTTATTTCCTTCATCATATTTGCTGAGAATTTGCTGAAAGAATTCTAACAATTCTCGGTAAAATAGGGGGAGTTTCGCATCAATACTTTTAACATCATAATTACATTTTAACAAGAACGCTAGTCCACCATACTTATTGAAAAAATAATTGGGAATAGCTTTCCAGTCAGCATCAGTGCCATCAAGAAGCCTTCCAATCCAGCTTAATCATAATGATTTAACCATTGTTCTGAAGTTGATAAAATTCAAACCTCCATCTGCTAATGCTTGGAAGGTTGCCTGTCTTTTTTTTTTTTGTTTCTTCACAAGAAAGCAAACAGTTCCGCTTGTGACCATTGAATTGCACTTTCAGGGATGGCTAACATTGATGAAGTGTATATCAATTGTGACCCACCCAGCGTCTTCGCCAGTAGAGTTCGGCCATAAAGGGAAAGGTTTCGCGTTTGCCAAATGTTCCATTTTGTTTTCATTGTGCGGATTTTCCTGAAAATCCCGGGGGTCTGGCATTAGCCTGCCCTCTGTGTACCCCGGGGTATCAGACTTCAAAGAATCCTGGCGCCAATTCTGACGAGAAATTTGTTGCGAACTTGCTCTAATCGGTTACATGAGGATAACTGAGGAAAAACTCTTTCTCGTATTTACTCTATAATAAACGCCCCCACCCCCACCCCCAAATCCTGCTTGAAAATGTGAGCAATACAAAGAAACCTATGCAGTGCAAAAATGAAACTAGTTTTACGTTTTAGAGATGTTGTATTTAGTTGCGTTCCCTGCAGAGAAATGAAATAACCATGACTCTAATAAACGCCCCTACCTAAAATATTTGTGTTTTAACCAGGCGTTCGTAACGTGTTCACTGGGAATCCACCGCGTTGGCTTCGTGATGATTTGTTTCGGTGCAACAGACGCGTTCTTCTCGCTGACGCTTGGTCGCCTAACCAAGTACACTGGGAGAATTCCCGTTTTCATCAGCGGAGCAGTGATTCATTTCGCTGTCATCATCATCATGTTAATCTGGCGGCCTAACTACCATCTGCTGTGGGTGTTCTATGTGATCGCTGCTCTGTTGGGGTACTGTGATGCTGTCTGGCAGACTCAGATCAATGGTAAGACCTTCTATTGTTGTCATAGTTACCGTGTTACCATGGTTACTTTGTTTCTGGAAATACCTTTTTTAGAATTACGGGAAATTTTGACGACGTCACAATTTCGTGTAAGAGCCCGTTTACGTGAAAGTTTTCGTCCCGGGATGGGATCAACTCGATATCTGATCATTTCCTTGTTGCTTTTTACATGGTTTCGTCCCTGTCCTGAGAACCGGGATGAAATGTCATCCCGGGATGAAACGAGCAGTACTTTCCTGTGGTGCTGTTTATTATGTTGTACAAGGTGGTTCTAACTTTTGAGTCTGTGGATGAAATCTTAAAATGTGACCATTCAAATGAAAGCTACTGAGCAGTACTTTCCTGACGTACTGTTTATTATGCTGTACAAAGTGGCTCTCACCTCCGAGTCTGTGGATGAAATCCTAACGTGTGGCCATTCAAATGAAAGCTATTGAGCAGTACTTTCCTGTGGTACTGTTTATTATGCTGTACAAAGTAGTTCTAACTTTTGAGTGTGTGAATGAAATCTTAACGTGTGACCATTCAAATGAAAGCTATTGAACAGGGAATTTCCTGTGATGCTGTTTATTATGCTGTACAAGTTGGTTCTAACTTTTGAGTCTGTGTATGAAATCTCAACGTGTAACCATTCAAATGAAAGTTCTTGCAATGTGCTTGTCAATGATGCTGTCTGTTTTTCAGTATTTTTAACAAAACGGAATTGTAACCTTCTTCAGTGCTAAACTTGGCCACTTTAGCTCCGGTCGAGTGGGCTGCCTGTGGCATAAGTGCAACTTTTAATCTTTTTGTTCACGTTTAAGTTTTCTATCCTTTCTTTCTTTTTATCAGCCATGTACGGTGTGTTCTTCCACGACAATCAAGAGCCCGCGTTCTCAAACTACCGTCTTTGGGAATCGTTGGGCTTTGTTATTGCCTTTGCGTACGCTAACTTCTTGTGCATCAAGGTGAAGCTTATCATCCTGCTGGTGGTGTTAATCATCAGTTTGATCGGCTACTTCACCGCTGAGTTCATCCACAAGAACCAAATGGATTCAGAGTACTCCTTTGCAGTGGACGGCATTGCTCTTAAAGAAACCAAGAAAGATGCCTCAGCTTGAAGCAATCCACGTATGTTAACTTTTTGCGTAGTATAATGTAGGTGCAATAATTGTATTATCCGAGGTATAATTATAACAATATAGTGGATCGGACGAGGAATTAGCCCATCTTCATCCGAGAACGAAGTACTTGTATACCTAGATTTAGCGAACAAAGAATTCAAGGGAAACTATCACCAGCGGTAGAAAGTGTCTAAGTTCCGCTCCGTGGTTAAATTCTATCGCGTCAACTTGATCATTTAAACCAATCAGAATCGTACAAGTCTTTCTGTCGAAGGATAATATTGAGTGGGGTAAATCGGGTATTTGTGAAGTTAGGGCGACGCAAACAGGAGCCTGCGAGCAAGCTGTCTCTCCCCCCTTCCCCACCCCTTCCCCCAGCACAAACGTAAGCCCCTGTAACTCAAGCGAAAAGTAGCCAAGTGAACGCATGCGTGCTCTTGCTTGCTGGGAACAAGATTGGCGCACGCATGCGCTTCTGTTTCTACTTTTGCGTTTCTCTTTCAAGCTACATTGTTTGCTATACCCAAACTTAATCATGAAAAGACAAAATTGCAATTTTATTTCCCTTTTTTAAATTTTCGCTTTGCTTGTATTTACTTTGCATGCGTTAAACAAACTTAAGGATTATAAATTTCAGCATTAACTGACTGATATTATAATAATATGTTTACTAATTTAAATCATGACATAGAACAAGATATCTCTTACTTCTTGAGCGAGCATTCTCGCTATGACACGCCTCGTTTTGCCGTATTTATAGCTTGTTTATTCTTGTTTGATTGGGTCTTTGCATTATTTGATAGATCCCTGACAAGCTCATGAGCCTCAAGAATTTTGAGATATTGCTTAAAGTATATTAAGTATTCTTTCAATATACTGACTTGAATTCGTTTGTCAAATTTGGTCAAATTGGGTGTTAGCAGCAGTAGCAATTGAGATTGTACCACGACTCAACAAAGTAGCTGTAGTTATATTTGTTATGAAATATTGTGAAATTACAGAATTCTTTGGTTTTACTAATATATTACCAACAACAATCAGTTCTTGTTTACCCGGATAACGCCCCTTAAACTTAATTAAATGCCGCAATCTATATGCGACATCCTTCTATATTTTACGTATGGTAGCGTTCATCTGCTGACCAAAGGCACGTGAACAATGCGCCACGTTCGATGCGTCAAAGTTCTAACCTGAATTGTAATAATAGTGCAAATTTCTTAACTCGCTGTGGTTTTCTTTGTAGCTCATTCGACTATGGAGGGCAAAAAACTTAACTTTTTTTTTCGAACGTGGCCTATCCCCCCCCCCCCCCCCCTCCCCCATTCATCCCCGGAAATGAAATACACGCGAAATGAACACGAGTAAAAAGAACGTCGCTGTTTCTCCTGCACGTTTTGCTTAGTGATTTTTTTTTTTACTTCTTGCTCAACCACGGAAAAGAAGGCGTGATATATCAAACATGAGGAAGAGTAGTGTTTCATCATGATTTCCTTCGAGGTGTTTGGATATCTGATAAAACACTCTTTTGAGTGTTTGATATAGCTTCTTAAACTGATCATTAAATACGGAGAAAACAAAGGAATTAAATCGTCAAAATCTGTGCTAATTAACATTGGGTTTCCAAACCACCATCACGCCTATTATTTTCTTTGTTTAAACTTGATGACTTATTAATGAGTTTAAGAATGATTCTACAAACTAAAGATTTCAACGTTAGCTTATATTTCTGATCTGATCCAGACTCGCGCTATCTTAGAAGCGCCATTTGTAACTTGCGTGTTGGTTGGCGTTGAACCACGTGATTGACTCGTGATTAACACATGATCACAAGTTTAGTTCAGGCCTGAGTTTAGCTGCTAGCAACGGTTAACACTCGTTAACATCTCTCAAACGGACCTTGGACACCTTATGAGGTTTTACACAACGACGTATTTTTTATCGTTATACCGTAGTACTGACTTACACTTTTATTGGGCAAAGAACTGATCGAACAGAGATCCGACTAAGCAAAGAGTAGCGTTTTGGGGTTTAGCATTGATCTCCAGTGTTTAGGGTTAAGCACTGATTTGAAAACGGTTAGCTTTCATTTATTGTTATGAGTAACTCTATAAATATGTTAAAAATTACATCTCCCGGCAGCTAATCCACATTGGTATAGTGGATAAGGATATTAGTTATGAAGCAAACGACTCGGTTTCGAGGCATACACTTTACTGATCTTTTTTTCTAATTTTACTCTAAGTGTGAAATAGGTTTTACTTCATGTAACTTAAAGTAAAAAAGAAAGGTCCGTTTGAGGGATGTTAACGAGTGTTAACCGCTAGCAACAGCTTGAAAGCAGGCTTACGTTTCGGGTCTCATATGTCAGCGGTGACACCGCGAAAACGAGGTGGTGAGCGAATGAGCCCGCGGGGTGGGGAGATGGTGACTTTTTGCCTTAAGTCTTCCGCCTTGCCTCGATCCCAAACGTAAGCCTGCTCCAGGCTTACAATGTAAAGTAAACTTGGTTGGGAAATGATAATATCTAGCTAGCTAAGGATCTGATTTCAGTTCTGTATGGTTAAATGTGTTCTATATACATTAGATTTAACTCTTGTTGTCAAGAGCGGCCAAAAAGTACGTAAACCTGGAAAACAAACACTGGCATAAGAGACCTTTCATTTGGATAGTGACGCTTCATGATTTCATCTACAGACGTAAAAGTTAGAACCACCCCGTACAGCATAATAAACAGCACCACGGGAAAGTACTGCTCAGTAGCTTTCATTTGAATGGTCACACTTTAGGATTTCATCCACAGACTCAAAAGTTAGCACCACAGGAAAGTACTGCTCAATAGCTTTCATTTGAATGGTCACACTTTACGATGTCATATTCACATACTCAAAAGTTAGAACCACCTTATACAGCATAATAAACACCTCAGTACCACAGGAAAGTACTGCTGAATAGCTTTCATTTAAATGGTCACAAGGCCACATTACACGGCACAAGGTTTTAATCTGGCAATCGAAAGAGTTAAGTTGGTTTTCTCTGCTTTGGTAGCGTAACTGGGTTTAGTGTTTATCACATAGGTTGCTAAGCAACGTAATGTTTGCGTCTTTGTTCATACAGTGGAACCTCGATTAAACGAAGGGACTGGGGACATTCGTTCGTTATATCGAGGGTTCGTTATATCGGAAACGTCATTATAACGAATTTGCGGAAAAACAACCAAAATGTTCGTTATATCAAGGTATAGTATATAATAATTGTTTTGTAACGGTGTTACGTATTTCCGGATCTTAACAAATAACATTTACACTTTAATGTATGAAGCTACAGGACACTGTAAACATAACTATGGCACTGGAAAATTGTACAAGTTATACCTTTGCCCTATAGCATACGCTGTTGATCTGTTTCGCATTCATCTTTTGTCGCGCGTTGACATGTATTCGTTGTATCGGGGTAAATTTTACGTTTGGGCTGCCGGATTGTGTTCGTTATAACGACGATTTCTGTTATATCGAGGTTCTGTTCCATACATTTTACTTATTAGTTAATTTAGCCGGGCTGAAGAATATCGTTCGTTATATAGAGGTTCGTTAAATCGAGGTTCCACTGTATCACGAAAAAACACGATATATTAATTTTCTACTTTATGGTATTCTTTAAGGTAATTTTAAGGTATTGTAAAGAGTGAATATGCTGATAGATATTGCTATCAACATTAAATTAACTGAATGCTGCTGAAATCCTGTGGTCACCATAAACTGCATATCCTTTGTAGCCGTAGCGTTTACACCTGCCCGGTTTCAGATCAAATTACACGGTTACACAACCTTACTTAATTTTACTGAAGCCGTGTCGTTTTCAAAACGCTCCTCCTGACCATGCCAGTGACAGCGTTTTCAAAACGACACAGTTTCAGTTACCAATAGCGGATCTATAAGGCCCGAAACACCGACAATTTTTCAGCCTCTAACAGGCAAAATAGGATCAAGAATCGGTTGATCCTAACTTTCTGTTTTAAATTTTGAAACTGATTTTCTTCTAAAAAAAGAAATCTATATTTGTTACATTTGTTGTTGTTTTCTTATATAAAAAAATTGAAAATCCTGGACTAAACTACCCAAGATAACTCGGTTATAGCTAAGGTAAAAGTGCAAATTACGGATTGCGTTGGACTTGTAAATGTGTACATCAACACTCTCAAAGCGGATACCCTGCAAGCCGGACACCACTCCAGGCAAACCGGAGGGCGGACACTTCTTGAAAAATTCTGGGTAAAAATACCTCTCAAGGCGGAAACTAAAACTACAAATTTGACTAAACTTAAAGGCCCAGTATCACCCATTCGGCTTTGCGGTCGTTTGTTTTTGTTTTCAAATGACGAGCTCGCTCGTGATTGTCTCTTTTGGGAATTTTCGACTGCGTTAAATTCAACCGTAGAGGCATTGGGCGTGCAATGCATTTTTGGTGATACTGGGGCTTTAATATTAATAATCGGAAATTGCTTTTATCATTCAAGAACAGGCACTATTGTATTAGAAAGTGTCTTTGTGAATGAAACAAAACACTTCAAACGTTTTGTTTAACTCTCCATATCAACTTGTTCCAGGTTCTATAAGATCGGTGTAAGATTAGGAGAACGATCCTGTTTCAGTTCTGACGTCACAGATCATCTAGAGTCAGCCGGCTACATTAACTCTCTAGAAGGACACCTCTCTAAGGCGGACACATCTCTAAGACGGACACCTCTCTTAGGTGGACACATCCGCTCTAAGGCGGACAACAGCTAGAGTTGGTCTCAAGGTCTCTCAAGGGTGAGGTCACTGTTCACTCTTAATACTTTCTACAACCTCGTCCCTAGGGAACGGGAAGAAGACAGACCCTGGGAACGAGGTTGGAGTTTCTAGAAGTCTGATACAAAAACCCCGGTGGTTTTCCTTTTTGGCCTTATGAATTGATTTAATGTGGAAAAACATACAAAAATGCTGAGGCTCATCTAAATTGTCCTTATAAATCGTGTTTCCTTCCTATTCAATCTGCTCGTAATCACGGTCGTCCAAATCTTCTGGCTCAGCCAGACTTGGTACACTTTCTGATCTTTCCATGACATTGTTGTTCACTTCTAAAATATCCTTAGGGTCATCTTTAACGGGGACGTTTATCGTGGGCACGTATTTCACCCCTTTAGTTTTGCGGCCTTTTCTCAGGCAAACCCCCGTATCAGGATCGCATTCATAATCGTCAAATGTGAAAGCCATTACCTCCACCGTATTTGCTTTTGTGTCCTGAGTTGGTTGACAATTTCCAGTATCTACCTCACTATCATTATCAGTATCCAAAAAAGGCTGATATTTTCCAGTATCTACTTCACTGGGATTTTCAGGCGTTTTTTCCGGCTCGTCAAGTGGACAAGTTTCCGTGTCTTTACCTTTCTGAATATAATGCCAAAAGTTCTTTTCTATGCACATATCCCGCGCCATCTTTTGAATCCTGGGCGATTTTGGCGGTCTGAGTGGTATATTGTCAAGGCAGTCAGCTTCAGCTTGATTCCCGCTAGAATTGTCCTCACCTCTTCGCAGGCTCTGAACCTTTTCCAAGAAATTTGAAGGCGCCCAGCCTACGGAGTGACTTGACGTCCTCACCAACCACCAACCTCCGTCATCTTCCCGGATCACTTCGACTTCAGCGTTCTCTCGCAAATTCACTTCTTCTTCGTCTTGTTTCTCATACGACCCCACTGCGTAAAACCTCGTGTTATTCACCAGCTCGGGCATGTTTTCTGTGTACTCTTCACCTTCATCTTCGTCGTCGATGTCTTGGTCTTCCTTAGACTCGTTCTGTGAATCACTGGTATCGTCTGCGGAAATTGGCGCATACTCGGTCTCATTATTTTCCACAGGAAGCGGGACGTTCACACCGGTTTCTTCATCCGGGAATTCACTCGAAGATATCGGGTGGAACACAGAGCCATTGAAAGAAAGTCCGCTGCTTGTGTTGGGATTATGACGCAGTAGCGGGCTCGGGATAGGACTCGTTCCCCGCGAAACAGTTTCAGGAGCCTCCTCTTCTAGGAATGATAACGGTCTTGTTTTTAATAATCCATCGGTGTTTTCGTACGTAGTTTTTGTGTTATTTTTCACGTCATTTGCCGGCTGAAGCCTGGCGCCAGCTCGTACTTCATTGGGGTCCAGTTTCTGGCGAGTTCGTCCCCTTCCTGCTGCCTCGCGTTTCGCGGCCTCGTGGAATTGTAGATTCACGTAGGATGGCTTATCCGCGGAGCTCGAATCTGTTTGGTTTGAACCGTGCGCGGGAACAGTCCTCTTCTAAGGGGAATGAATTTGACATAAGCATAAACAAGCGAATTTTTTAAACATTAAATGGTTAATGGGTTAGTAAGGACTAACAATCGAAACTTCAGCTTTTGAATCTCTTTACTATCAGTATCTCAATTGTATTAATATCAGTGTTATATTAAATGTTATATTAATGATCTCATCTGACCGGGACCATTTTGAGCCTAGGACTAAAAAACAAAAAAATCTTACTTACCACACTCTTTTTTCTTTTTGGTGGAACCCAAGTTTGTCTTCTTCCTATAAACAGAAAGCAGAGAATATACGTCATTAATAATATCTAAAGAGAATATCCGAATACCTCCAAAACTCCGTGTTGGTGGCTAGGTTTAGCGTACACGCACGGTGTGAGATTTAATTCTATTATTTTGAGCTAATGAGAATCCTCGGTTTAAACTATTTATCAACAAACTCTAAGTTATGCAAAAGCCAAACCCGGCGACAAAGTTGCTTCGTTTTTATCTCGTGAATGTGCGAAACGTTGAACGAGATATAGTATACAGGGACAGATATGCAAATTTTTTTATCTCGTGAATACACGAAGCGTTGAACGAGATATAGTATACAGGGACAGATATGCAAATTTTTTTATCTCGTGAATACACGAAGCGTTGAACGAGATATAGTATACAGGGACAGATATGCAAATTTTCACTAGTTCCATCATTTGTATTACGTGTTACAAGATGATTGCTGTATTTTAATTCCCCAGTGTATCACGTCATTCAGTTGTCTAGACAGCTCGTTTCATACAATGTAAATCGTTTTAAATCTGTTCTTGTCTTCAATTCTTTGTCTCAAACTCAGTATGAAAATTAAAACCGTTCTGTGGACTTAACCTTACGTTGTTTCGTTTTTACGAGATGGCTCTTGGAGCCCTTTGATCTTACCAGTAATGGCAGAAATGGTGTTTAACCGGGTATCTCTAAGCATGGCTCTAACCGCGTGTTGGCCTTTTTGTCTCGCGTTGTGTCGCGACGTGGCGATCTCTCTCATAAACATTGATGGAGCCCAGCCCTCCTTGTCGTCGAACCTGCCAAAAAAAGACCGATGCCTAATCAGCCTAGATTAAAGTGGCTCCAAGTAGTTTGTTTTGGATCACACTTCCCTTTTTGAATGCGCTTATACATAATCTTACTTTAGCTCAATGAATCTGTTTTGGGCGATGCTCTTTTTTATGCTAATCAGCATTTCCACAGCAACGGTAAACAAAGATGGCGAAAATCAGTTTTTCCTAAGTATCTTTCGATTTTGGGGCTACCCGCGACAACAGAATAAATGCGTTATAATCTACACAGTGTAGCACACGAAATGGGAAAATTTCAAACAAATTAAACCGTTCGATTTTGAATAAATCGCTGAAACATTTTTAACATGTGTCTTTTCATGTTTGAAAATATAAGCGGTCAAAACATTTCATAAATCTCACAAATTATTATTAAATTGCCACAGAAAGTTTCCTCAGACTTAAATTATTACTCCCAGAAAATAACTCTGACTAACTACTCGGCAATAAAGAGATCGAGCTTTTCATTTAAATGCAGTTTAAAAAGAGTGAAAACGTCCACAGACTCAAAAGTTAGAACCACCTCGTACAGCATAATAAACAGTACCACAGGAAAGTACTGCTCAGTAGCTTTTATTTGGATGCATCAGGTCACAGTCTGACTGTAGTATTTTATCCGCAAACCTAAAAGTTAGAATCACCTTTTATTGCATAATAAGCGGAATTTACTTCTCAGCAGTTGTCATTTTAAGTATTACACTCACTTGATAAACCACCATCCGTCTAGATTTTTCTGAATAACTTTTACAATCTTTCCCATCTCAAACGTAACCTCATCTTCCAACTGACGCTCATACGCTGCCATGGTGATGTAAGTTTCCTCTGTGTCGTAAAAGAAAGCGCATTATTTTTACATGGCGAAAAATATTCTTAAAACAGACAAAACTTGAGCACTCTGTACTCCCTCCAGATTCAAGCATCTTTTTTTCGTTTCAGTGTGGACAATTTAAGATCTGTGTTTCAAGTATTCGTCTAAAACTGTTAATAAAGAGAAAGCTCAGACAAATAGGGGGAGTCGCCGATAGTTTATCTCTTGTACACTCTTGTCGATTCTCGCGCTCTCACAGTATTCGAAATTTGCTTTTAATCTTTAATTTTGTTAGTTGCCTATAGTAATAACCAATTTGGCAATGGAACGGTCAACGGTCGCAAAAAAGATGGTCAAGACTGTCATTGATGCGATAGAGCGGCAGACGCTTCTAAGTAAAAGGCTGTGTACCAGCCAGCTTTAACTACATCAGACGGCAAGGCATTCTATTCTGGAATAGCTCTTACATAAAAAGAGTAATTATAAGCATTAACTGCGGCTGACTGATGTCTCATTTTAAAGTCATGGCTTCCTCTTGTGCAACTGTACGCACTCGCTGAAGTGAGCTCGGCAGGGAAGGAGATGTTAACCAGCCCCCTTTGTATTTTGTAGAACATACCGAGGTCGCATAATCTGCGCCCCGCGTGTAGTGAAGACCAATAAGCATCGATGGGGGTCATCGATGATACGACATCGATGTGACGGCTGTAGTTGCTCAACTTTTGATTCAGAACTGATCGATGCGTAATCGATATGTTGCTCTCCTTTGCCTCAACGTGTAAGTCTCGTCAAGTCGTCAACTATATTTCAAGTAAGAAAATTACTTTTGATTTAGAACTGATCGATGCGTAATCGATATGTTGCTCTCCTTTGCCTCAACGTGTAAGTCTCGTCAAGTCGTCAACTACATTTCTTCTGGTCAGACCTGGGTCTTATAGTTCTGTCGGCCTGAGATACAATGTTCCGATTTGTGAGTTTACCTTCTCCTTCCTCAAACACTTCCAGGACTTGATCATCCATGGTGCCGTCCCTGGGCTCCAGATAAGAGGCTGGTGCCCAGCCTAGCTCACCATCAAGGTCAACAAACCACCAGCCTTGGAAAAAGAATTAATAAAAATATACAATTCAAACAATAACTCACATAGAAGATATCCAGATATTTATCTGCTATACCTAGCTATGCTCTATTTCCAGTCGTAAGAGGGAATAACGCTGAACGGTCAGGGGTGCGAAACGCGGGCGACCGCGCGGGAATCGGCACTGTACGTTTTTAGACAGCAACTGCAATATTGTATCTAATTTCAGTTGCAAATTTTGGCTTAAACGAGATTTTACGAACTGACTCATTCACAGTTTCCCACCAAAGTCGTAGGAGAGAGGCCTTAGACCTGACACATCTTTGCTGTGTGTTCAAATCTAGTCAAACAGGAAGTCAAATATGTAGCCAATCCTCGTTAGGAAGAAAGATGGCGACTGGTACATTTACCCATAATTCTTAGCGCACAAAAACATTAACAACGTTCATAAAAATGTAAAGAAAAGTTATAAAATCTTCAAACCTAGTCTACACATTGTCTGTTGTACTGGAACAAATATTGTAAAAATTTGGCTTTCTTTGTGCCTTATGTGCTGTGTTAGGTCCGCAAGGTATTGTGGTAAAATGAACAGCCGCCATCGTTTTTCCTACGGTGGATTACAATGATTTTGTTATTAGAAAAAAAGGAACGGTCTTCACCTGAGTGTCGTAAAATCACAATGACGCAGACAATCCAATGAACCAATTAAATCAGAACTCCAAGCGCGCAAATACATATACAGTTAAACCTCTATTAAGCGGTCACCCTCGGGGAACAGCCAACTGACCGCTTACTAGAGGTGACCGCTTAAAAGAGGTCAAGTTTACAGTAAATATGGGGAGCGATTTAATTTCGGGGATTTGTTAAGTAACCGCTTGAAAGAGGGTGACCGCTAAATAGAGGGCCGCTTTATAGAGGTTTGACTGTAGCCACGTCAAGCGCGGGAAAACGCGTGCGAACAATTTCCAATTTGTTTTGGTTCCACTTCTGATTGGTTGAGAGCGTGGCGCGAGATTTTTTTAGCCAAACACAAAGCGTAGTAATGCAAAACCTAAGTATAGTAAAATTACTTTTCACTCAATTGAGAACCGCTCTATTTAAAATACTGTAACTAGTTGTTTTACCAAGTCTCCTTTATATCATTTCAATGCAGCCATAAAAAGTAATTTAGTAATTCCAAATACTTTTCGTCCCTTACCATGTTCGTTTTTCTCGACTACGTCCACCACATTCCCAGCTTTTAGACTGATGTCAGTGTCCTCTCGTTTGATGTAGTCAGCGACCACTAGGTACTGTTCCACTAAAATTGGCTCCGAGATGTGATGAATATCTAAACGCAAATTAAACCATCATCATCAAACAACAATCCTTAATGAATGCGGTTAATTCGGTAAAATATGCTATAAACATATTTATTTCATAGGTAGTGACATTAGCGGATCTATGGGTCGATAACATGTTCACTCCCCCCCCCCCCCCCCCCCGCCCTTCTTTTTATACTGTGGCTGTTTGTTCATGTCTATCCCACAGACGGAGGATTCATAATTATAAAGTCAATTTTACACACACAACTTTAATTTAAGGTGGCCGGCAAAAGTTCCTAGCATTTTCCATCATTTATACTTTGATGGCTCAATTATATAACAATTCGTTATCAGTTGATCCTAAAATAATGGTATCAAACAAATGCCCAGTCATTGCTAAATAAGCTATGGTCTCTTTTGTAATGTAACAGGTTACCATACTAACAGTATAACCTGTTAAAGAAACCTTTAATTTTAGCTTTAAGGGCTTATAACTAAAAAAAACAGCTAGGTGACCTCATTATTTATCATCAAATTGTAATACAAAGATACAAAGTTTAAAAAAATTGATTGGGAAGGGGTTCCCAGCCAGCTAAAAATTTATCACGCGTCATTCGAGACTTACATTTGGATTTTGTTCCATGTCTCAATTTTTCAATGCTGTGGTATATTCTGAAAAATAAAATAAGACATTCTTGATTAAACTATAAGTCAGCTCTTTTTACAAAATGTCTAGATTGTCAAAATTGTTATTAAAAGTTCTTTATTGTATAATCACTCTGCAGTGAAACGAAAACAAAATAATTTC
This sequence comes from Cladopsammia gracilis, assembly GCA_022457155.1. Lineage (NCBI taxonomy): Eukaryota > Metazoa > Cnidaria > Anthozoa > Scleractinia > Dendrophylliidae > Cladopsammia > Cladopsammia gracilis. The sequence goes on from JAJGOT010000064.1 coordinate 981,755, forward strand.
TTACTTTGTACAAGTAATAAAACCACACGCACAGGAGGGGGCATCACGTTTATTGATTACGCATAAACGGCCTTAAACAACTATCATAGTAAACCTGGATCAGACATAATACAAAAATTTACGAAAGTAAATTTTTTAGATTAAATAGGACCAAAAAAAACCGGAGATACCGTCGAATGACAACTCCTAACTAACAAACTCCTTAAATATTCAATTCGTAACATGATTACGTAACCTACATATCAACGAATCTACATACCAACGCACAGCTATCTTACAATAACAGCGTAAAAAAATATATGTAATTACCATTACAAACTGTCAAGCTGTCATCATGTAGATGGGAGGCATTTATTTAGTCCTTTGCGATACTTCGCGCCCAGATTCTTCGACGACTTTCAAATCAAAGATACCACCTTTTTGGTTTCCAAGTCAACCTCATTTTGGAATTGAACTGAAGCTATTTTGAAGTTGACCCGATGAAACCATTTTGGAATCGACCCACGGATCCATTTTGAAATGAGCCATGCATTTTTCAATTGACACTGAAGAGAAACATTATTGTTTCGAACTGGCCCTCGAGACCGATCAATTCGTAGATAGCATGCATCATTGATATGGGCTTATAGGGATAAATATAACTCAACAAAAGAGGTGTGCATTCCGGTATGACTGGCCATTTCTGACAAATGGTAAGAACCCTTGGACAAAACTATGAAGGTGATTACAGGATGACACGTGACTTACTCTTTCTGTTCGTAGTCCAGTTCAATGAGATCTTCAGGCAGAGGATGGAAGAAGTTGATCACTGGATCGGACTCAGAGATGTGCGGTGGAAGGTGAACCACGCCCTAAAAAAATTAAAAGTATCAAATGTTCAGTTGAACCTCTTAAATGCAATTATCAAAGAAGAAGAGTCGAGTTTTCTTATGATATACGCAGAATTTGTATGCATGGATTTTGATCTCTCTGGGAACAAAAAATAGTCCGTAATAGATAGGTGTACGCGTCCGTTAGAGGTTCGATTGTCAATCTCGTTCCTAGAGTCGCCTGGTCCTCTTAGCCGTCAGAGCCTGAGTACGAGGACCAGTTGGTCCTTGCCTGCGAGCAAGTTAAACTGGTCAGGATAACGGAGGCTGCACCAGAGCGTTTGGTTTACGCTGACCTAGAACATTCGGACCCACCCCCAACCCCCTCCCCAGGCCCCCTCTCCCAATAATACTCTACAGTTATCCCTTGAAATCATTATTTTGAGTGCATCGTGTAGGGAAAAGCAGGAAATGTAGCTTTAAGATACAATCGTGTTTAATTAACGCTGAATTAACTGAAAAAGCGGTTTTCGTTCCGTGGCCTGTAATCATCGGTTATCATTTGATCCTATATAGTTTTAAACACAACTTACCTTAAGAAACTCTTCCACTGCGGGCATCCTCCTCAGTGCTTTGGCTCGTTTCTTGATTGTAAACCGATCCGAAAATCTCATACCTGTACAATGAAATATATGTTAGTAATCTGCAAGAACTGATAATTTTAATTTGCAGCATTTCCTGCACCACAACTAACAATTGCAAAAAGTCAATTGCTATTACTATCATTCGCGCGTCCCGCTCCTTCCACGCGCGCTTCACTCTCCTTCTGCAACGCGTGATTTTAAAAGACTCCACACTTCACAGGCGCTTGAAACTAGCGCTCAGCGATTACTTAAGCAATGAAACCGGGTTCAAGTCACCTTTTAGGAGTGTTGCGGAGCTTTCCTCTTCCTTCTGGTTTTGAAGAAAGTCTTTTATTTTTAACAATCTTTCCTGGAAAGTAAATGGATGATAAGTATTTGATCCTCATTTGAGAAAGTTTGCGTGGCCCAAAAAATAATAATAAAATAATGACGCCCAACGTGGGGCTCGAACCCACGACTCTGAGATTAAGAGTCTCATGCTCTACCGACTGAGCTAGCCGGGCTTGGTTGAACAAAAAGCTTCTACAGTCGAACCTCTCTAATACGGACACCTCTCTATTACGGACAGTTTCCTATATCCCGACAAAATTCTCACATATTTTCTTTAAAAAAGACATCTATAATACGGACCCTCTCTAATACGGACAACGGACACTACATATCGGCCCCAGAGAGCAAATTCATATAAACCTCTTTATTACAGACACTCCGGTGATCAGCTGATGATAGTTTGAGTAAGTAATACAATTTCCTGTTTGTGGTTACAAACATACGTCGAAAGACGTTGTCAGAATTTTACTTAATAGTACTTTTTCACATGCAGCATTGCGTTGTAGTTCGTTTCGTTTTAAAACAGTGATTCGTATACCTTATGTAGCTGAGGATTTTACAATGTAGTACACTACTGATAGACAGTGTCTCAATGCTGTATATTAATCAATTTAGATGCAGTTAATAGACAAGTGTGGGCCTGTTTTTAGTTACTGAACCAAAACTGTCAGTGGAGTCTTAAAAGTGACGTCATCGCGGTGACCTCTATAATACGGACACCTCTCTAATACGGACACTTTGCTCTGTCCCTTCGGTGTCCGTATTAGAGAGGTTCACCTGTATAAGCAACTCCTGAATACGACACGCTCTAAGTAAAAGATTCTGCACGTCTTTTACCTTCCCCTCTCCTTGATGTTTTGCCCCACCAACCCCCCGATCCCCCGACCCCCCGACCCCTACGTCCACCTCTCCACCCTCCAACTCCGTCCCCATGGGTAAGGCAGTTGACCATTACGTATCGTGGGCTCAATGTTAACAGCCGATGGACCGATCGAGTGAAATTTAGTCCCACTGCTATAACTCGTTCATTGCTTCGCGTATTTACGAGGCGAGTAAAAAGGAACTAACAAAGCAAGGCTGACTGTACAACTGGGATTATAATATTATATAATATACTGTCCGTAATAGAGAGGTGTCCGTAATGATAGGTTCGACTGTAAAAGCTTTTTGTTCAACCAAGCCCGGCTAGCTCAGTCGGTAGAGCATGAGACTCTTAATCTCAGGGTCGTGGGTCCGAGCCCCACGTTGGGCGTCATTATTTTATTATTATTTTTTGGGCCACGCAAACTTTCTCAAATGAGGATCAAGTTCCTTCGTATTTATATCAAATTTGCTGACTAGATCCACCAGGATCCGACGCTTTTGCATTGTCCGTTGGCCCTTTCAGATATTTCCAAAGTGTTCGCGTAAAAAGGAATATTGTAAACGGCAGGGATAATTTACCGAACGCCAAACGCCGAACGCCGAACATTGTTCTCACCCACAACAGTAAATAAAAACTAACCAATTTGAATCAGTGCTTAACCCTTAATACTGTAGCACTGATTTACAGTATTTAGGGTTAAGCATTGATTCAAATTGGTTAGCTTATATTTTATTTACCGTTAAGGGTGAGAACAATGTTCGGCTTTCGGCGGCTGGCGTTCGGCGTTCGGCGTTCGGCGTTCGGCGTTCGGCGTTCGGCGTTCGGCGTTCGGCGTTCGGCGTTCGGCGTTCGGCGTTCGGCGTTCGGCGTTCGGCAAATTACCCCTGCCGTATTGTGAAGGCATAAGATTCGCAATTCGATGTAAATCCAAGACGTTTTACTTCTGGAAAATTCCATCGAACAAAAAAAAATAACGTGCAGTCGAAAATGTTCATTATGCTGATAACTGAGTGCAAAAGAAAAACAAGTCAGCTCTCAGGTGGAAAATAATTCAAAATTGTAAAACAGTGTTTACAATTATTGATCTGCTTTGCTTTAGTTTGTTTTTCTGAACTTAAAAAAAAAAAAAAAGCTAGATACGCCCAACGTGGGGCTCGAACCCACGACCCTGAGATTAAGAGTCTCATGCTCTACCGACTGAGCTAGCCGGGCGCTGATATTTTCACGAGGACAGGCTAGGCCCAGGCTGTTAGAAGAGAGTACTGTTTGAGGATTAACCACGCAATATAATTCAATTTAACACCCATAAACTGGAGATAACGTAAAATGTCAATACCTGCAGCTCAAGCAGTGTGTTGTAGCTTCTGTAAACTGGAGTGATAGGTCCATCTTGCCATTGAACATGAATGAAGTACACCTAATCATTGATTACATGAAGTAGTTAGTCAACTGGTTGTGGCCATGTGTATTCACAGCATGAATCTTGATTTAAATCTCAGTTTATTTTGGATATTGTTACAATGCTGTTTCAAACTTTGTGATCAACTCCTGACAATTTACCGCAGATATTCCGAAATTTTGCGATGTTGATCCGTAGGTCATTTCATTAACGTATTCGGTCATTTTGCAAAATTTCCGAAAATCATTCCAAAATATTGATCCCTCAGACAAGACATTTGCTCCGGGCGTGCGCGTTACCAAAATGAACTGTTGCTCATAATTATGTATGTATGCGCTATTGTTTTGCTTTTGAATTTCTATTGTTTTGGCTTTTGTTTTAGTTTTAAGAACGGTATGCATAACTAATGTATGGGGTTAAACGGAAATCTTTCCGGCTGAAAAGTGCAAAATGACGGAGGTTTTTTCGCTTGAACCAAATCAAATTTCCCACCGAAATGTTCACTAGATTCCAATCTTTCCAAAACCGAGTGTGGATGTTGACAATGCGCCTGTTAAAATGAGTTAGAACGCTTAAAGCGATGACTGCGCGGTCGAACTTCATACAAGCCTTTATACGAAATTGCTCACTTCAAGGAAAAAATGACGGTACTTTTTTTAAAAGTTATTAAAATATTCTAACCTTTCTAGATAGAATAATAACCATATTACTGGAATCCGAGTGTGGATTTTCGAAAAGTAATTCATAAATTGCCAGGCCATGCATTCACAGAAGAGCATGCGAATAGATATAGACTAATAGAAGCCAAAATTGACTCAGTCGAAGCATAGGGCACTGGAAAAATGGCAAAATGACGGGATTTTTTTCGCTCCAACTAATGCATATTTCCCATCAAAATGTTCACAAGATCCCAGTCTCTTCAAAACCGAGTGTGGATGTTGACATTATGCCTATTACAATGAGTTATACCGCTAAAAGCGATGACCGCGCAGTTGAACTTCATATAAGCCTTTACTTGACATTGGTCACTTCAAGGTCAAAATGACGGGACTTTTTTTTAACTTATTAAAATATTTTAAAGTTTCCAGATAGAATAATAACCAAATTACTGGAATCCGAGTGTGGATTTCCGAAAAGTATTTCATAAATGGGCGAAATTTTGATTTTCCCTTAAAAAAATGACGTTTTCACAGTGATTTTAAGGGTCAAATTGGGGGTCTGGGGACGAGTTAAAAACATTAGAGGCAAATGTCACCCAATTTTTTGCCATGCCGAAGATTACCGAGGAAGATACGAATATGTTTCTACTATAGCCTTCTTATATATATCTTGTTCAGACCATTTTAAAATATTTGTTCATTTACCACGCCGAAAAACTACCGTTGAATACAACCATGCTCAAGTGCACGGAAGCAGATTTTTTCCCTTCAAAATAACGGGTTCCAATAGAAAGGAGGGCAAGGGATGTATTTACCAATACTAACTTGAAGACCCAGAAAATCTCTTTTCTCTTCTTCTCAGTGAATGAAACCATTATTTTGGTAAAAAATCTTGACACTTTGTCATTTCACAATTCTTGCAAATAACTTACATAGTGTATTTTTGGCTTTTTCCTTTTGTATATATCATCTACAGAAACATCCTGAACCCGTTTAAGACTCATGGCCCAGCAAAGAAAAACGAGACCTGTGGAGCAAAAGTATTTTGTTAACTAAATGTTTTGTGTTATTGGTTATTTCATTGGCCCATATACTCGTCAAATTTACTGCGTCTTTCAATAGCACGCGAAATCTGAAGTTAAAGCCCCAGCTTATTTTTACGTTTTACACTGCTGTCAATCATAATTATGACGATGAACATTAGATCACCCATCACGACCCACAAATGATGAACTTTTCCCCTAGCTGTTGGCATCATTGTTTTTTTGAAGTCCGCTATGATTATTGCGGTAGTGAAAAACGAAAATGTTGGTTGAGTTTTGAAATTCGGAGTTCGTGTGCTACTGATTGAAAAGCGCAGCAATAATTGGCAAAAGATAGCTTAATTATGGGATTGTTAAAATATAATTTTAGTAAAATGTATAGCGCCCAACGTGGGGCTCGAACCCACGACCCTGAGATTAAGAGTCTCATGCTCTACCGACTGAGCTAGCCGGGCACCGATGGTACTTCCTTATTGAGGAAGGCTGTTGAAGGATAATGGCCCGGACAAACGGTGCAACTTTTCAAGATTTTTGGGGGTGTCACATGATTCAATTTGTTGCGCGCAACAAGATTTTTGGGGGTGTCACACGATGCAATTTGTTGAACGCAACAAGATTTTTGGGGGTGTCACACGATGCAATTTGTTGCGCGCAACAAGATTTTTGGGGGTGTCACATGATGCAATTTGTTGCACGCAACAAGATTTTTGGGGGTGTCACATGATAGAATTTGTTGAACGCAACAAGAATTTTGGGGGTGTCACACGATGCAATTTGTTGCGCGCAACAAGATTTTTGGGGTGTCACATGATGCAATTTGTTGCGCGCAACAATTAAGATTTTTTGGGGTGTCACATAATGCAATTTGTTGCGCGCAACGTAGCAAAAGTAGAACTCGATTCTACTTCTACAACTGTTGCGCGCAAAGTTGCAAGCCGGAAAAGGTGCACCGTGTGTCCGGGCCTTAAGTCCAGGGACGTAGCTACCTGTACGCACGTACGCAGGTGCGTACCTGAAAAAGTCGAAGAAAAAAGAAAGATTTGGGACTTGAGGGTATTATGCGTACCCCTGAAAACGTCCTGGCTATGCCCCTGAAGTCGCAAAACAGTCTATGTTACGATGGTCAATTTACTTTGTCGACTCAGTCGATAAAACCGAATTCTCGTGTTTCACCCCCCCCATCCCCCCCCCCCCCCCCCACCACCACAAACACAGTTTCTCTAGAAACTAACCCCATTCATGTTATCGTTGTACTGTTTTACAAATCAGGCTCTTGGAAACTTGAAACTTTTAACAAAGTTATTTCGTTATTGAAATGAAAAACAAAAAAAAAAACCTGGCGTGACTGCAATCTACTACCCCGAGATAAAAGTGTTTCACGAATGCTCTTTGTATTTTAATATGTGTAGTTTATCAAACAGATGCCGCCTACTTCCGCATTCAAAGAGTTGACTTCAGCCTTGAATAATTTTCTATCAGTAACATACCATTACACGTAAGAGGAAAATCAGGAACAACACTAAATGAGAAGGTATCTCATTGGATGCAAGTTCTGTTTTTAACAGTAATCTTTTAACATTAATAAAAACTGATAAAATGCAAGTTAAACTGATTTTTTTCACCGATTCCTCGAGAAAAACGGTAGGTACTGCCAAACAGCTTTCATTTATATTTTATAAGTGATCCCATTTTGGATTATATTGGCTAAACTAGAAAACATTACGTAAACATTGTTGCGGAAGCATATATTGTTGCGGACACAAATATTACCCAGTTAATCCGCACGAGAAACATTTGTTGGGGACGCAAATCTTGCTTTCCAAACGCAAAGAAATGTTATAATTATAACTTATGAATCAATCCTGCTTCTCGGACGCAAATTTCGCTTCAGAAACGAGTTTCCCAGTTTAAATAGTCTTTCCGCAGCAATGTTAGCTAGCCAGGCCCTAAATGGCCATCCATAGTACGCGCCCGGCTAGCTCAGTCGGTAGAGCATGAGACTCTTAATCTCAGGGTCGTGGGTTCGAGCCCCACGTTGGGAGTTAAAAGACTCCTTTTTTAACAAACATACAGACGAAACTTTTTTTAGTTAACTTCCAAGTTCTTTTATCAAAGTACTAGTACTTTTAACTGCGTGTAGACTGATTTAAAGGAAACGTTAGCCTTTCAATATAGATAATGTGACGAGCCACTATTTCTAGACATGAATATATTCTGAAAGTAAAAGACGATTGATAGTTGCGTTTTAGAAATGTCTGTAGTTCTAGAAGAGAAACCCTACCTTCAAGCTGTTGATCACGAATTTATGAAAGTTACCCTGAAAGCACTGCACGGTCCTATGTTTACAGTTATTCGTGTTGGTTTGAGTAAAGTCCGAGGTCAAAGCCTGTATATAAATAAATAAAATATATGTTAGAACAACTTATAACTCTTATATATAATCCGTGCGCGTAACATCGTGCTTTTGACGTAATACTTGCTAAAAAATGGTTCGAATTATCTTTGTTTACAATAGGGATCTTCAGATTTAAGTACTAGTCGAGATTGAGAACGAGTACTACTTTCGAATTCCAAGTCTTTAACGTCAACACAACTCTCTGCCGTCCTTTTTCTGACCAGTAAAGAAGGAGACACTCGGAGATTCGTGTAAACAAGTGATTATCTAAAATACGTGAACAAGATTTGAAAAGTCGTGCTTATACTTCACCACTTACCCACAGTCTGATCTTAAGGGCCCGGTGATATAATACAACAAGAATAGAATTAATTAACTGAAACATTATGATGAAACACTTAGCCTTCGACCACTTTTGAGACAGAGCACTCGTGTCTACAAATACCCGTCATAAATTTCAACGACAATATAATACATGAGCTGACAACTGTAGGGTATGTCATATAAAGAAGTATGAATTCTACAGCCTTAAATCCTTTTTTACACCAGGAGTTCAAACATCTAGTGCTCAGCAGCAAATCATCATTATACATCCGTTACGCAGTGTTGTAAACGGCGCGGTACAGCAAATACTGCTTCTGAAGGCTTGGCTAAACAAGGAAATGCTTGCGGCAACATCTTTTCTGCTGAAGTGGCTAAACCGGGATGATATGACACGGAATGGAGCAAAATTTGCAACAAAAAAGCCATAACAGATTTTGAAAAACGAAAACGTTTCCTTGCGTCCAGGAAGTAAGATTTGCTTCCGAAGGATATGTCCCTAGCTTGGCTAAACTTTGAAACATTTCCTTCGGCAACAATGTTTTCTAGTTTAGCCAAATCCTTAACATAAGTCTCATCTATGTGGTCACATGCACATACTTTAAATCTCCATGCCTACGTCATCGTTTTTAAGAGAACTTAAGCGCAAATTCAATTCTGTTCAAGTGTCAGTCGTTTGAAAACTGAATTCAAACTTTTGCGCAAGTGTCATAGAGATTTTGACGTGCTTGGTTCAAAACTGCCCCAAATTAAAACTAAGTACCTTTGTCATAACACGGCATGCTTATAGAACACTAATAGGAAGATATCAAGTGAATTTTCGAAGAGAGAATCAACCATAATCTAAATTTGAGCGAGTTTTCCAAGACACAAGTTCAGAAACTGGCCAATTATGTTTTTTCAAGTTGCACTCCATTTCCATCCTGGACTGGACATCTGCAGCAGCAAGACACTTCAGATTTTTACTCTTAGAGCCAAAAAATAAAACCTAGACCATGGCATTTTTTAAACAACTGCACTTCCAAGATTTAATTCAGAAGAATGACAAAATATATATCAACCGAATAGCTTGTACATCAAAGATATCAAACATGATTTTTTTTTTCAAAAAGGGATAGCCAAAATTGACAGCAAATCAGACTTGACCAAATATGGCTATACAGTGCATGACCACTGCACACTTGAGAATAGATTTCTTCGGTTTGAGCAGATGAGGTAGTTACTGCTATCAATACATAGCATATAGACTGCTTATTGGAATGAGCTAAAGGTTTTACAATGTTTTAAAATGAGATGCCATTGTACTCTACTAAGTTGGGAAAAAACGCTAACTATTTTCTATGAAATCAAGTGAAAAGTAGCCTCTTGCAAAATAAAAGTCATCTAAGCGTGTAGAAAAACGCCAAAGAAGTTAATATAATAAACCTCGAAGGAAAATATATTCTGAAAATGTTTGCCAAAAACACCGTCATTTCCTCACTTTCAAAATGGCGGCAAAGACCGTGTAACCTTCTTTTGTTGACGTAGCCTTGATTCTTATCAGGCACCAGGCACGCTTGGTCTTGGAGACTTGCGTAAGACTAAAAAATGGACGAGAATGATTGTTGCCAAATTCAAATTTATAAAAAAGTTCAAAGTTCCGCTTTGTATAATTCATGGAATAGCGCTTAATAAAATGACTAAAAATTAACAGCACCAAACAAAAATGCTGCTCTGCGGTGTTCACACCGAGGATTTCACTCAAGATTAAAATTACATGGCGTGATCGACTCTAAAATGAACGGGTAAGCTTCTAAGTACGATGGCTTTGGGTTTTTCCTATGTTTATTTAAGGAGAATGATCTGTGTAGCATTAATTTAGTACATTTGAAGGCCATTAATATTGCAACTTCTGACTTTGTTCAGCTACCTTCTAGAGCGAGATAAAGTTTATATTAATTTAAAAAACTGTCCAATGAAAAGCTTTTCAGAAGCTTTAAAAGCTTTATAATACCATAGAGTGAGAGTTATTCTGAGAACTTTTAACTACAAAAAGCCGGAATATTATAACCCCGGTGTAACTTACTTTGCTTGTCGAAGCGTTGAAATCTCGTCTACAACACGCACACTTGAAGAAAGCTTTATCTGAAAGTAAAACCGAAGACGCGTATAGCTGTTAAGACTTCCCTTCCCCTCACTCATAAAAAGCTTTCAAGAAGTCAGAAGTCAGGAAAAGGATGTGAAAACTGTCATGTCCTAGATTTCGGAAGTAAACAAATGACGTTAAACTGTGGCTTCCTTGGATATTTAAATCACTTTTGAGTGACTGAAAGTGTTTTATTTACAGTGGGTTACAATGTTTGTACTTCGATCATATGTATTCATTCAGAACTTATGCAGAAATGGGTAGATAACAACCCTCGTCTTTTTGGACGATTTTTTGTTATATTACTATTACTAAAAATGGAATAGAAATTTGTTGCAGTAAGTTTTTCTGCTTTTCTGCAAATTTGACCAACATTTTGCACGCTACCTCTGGTATTGATATTACAGTCAGAAATGACAAAAGGCTTGATTGCATTCCTTTGCAACTATTCTTGGTTTGTACTTAAGCCATATCAAAATTCATAGGCATTAAGAAGCAGATTTCGTTTCTAAAGTTTATAGAATTGTAGAGAGTTTAAAAATACGCATCCGGGCCAAATTTTGAAGCGCAAGAGCATTTCGTTCAAGAGTTACAGACGAACGAGTATTAGACATTCCTCGGCGCGCTTCTGTCGTAAATTGAGAGACGACTGGGGACGAGTCAGCCGTTACCACGCAAACAAAACACAATCAGCATGGTATACCTGTGGTCTCAATCGTCGAGATATCCCACAATTCATTTTGGCTTTTTTCCGCTTCGATGGATTGGCGTCTAGAGAGGCGTTCACTGTGATCTTGTGTTTGTTCCTCTTTGTTTGAAGTCGTGGTCGCTTTTGAGGATTTCGTCTCGAAAGGTAAGACATATTTCTTATAAGTACGCTAGCAGCATAAAGGGAGGGAAAGTTTTCAACTACAGAACAGGGCCACTTTTTACCGCATATCAAACAAGCTGGCTCGTTTGGCTCGGCAGTGGAATAATGATATAGTATTGGGTCTATGTGTTTATATTTGGTGGCTCGTTTGGCTCGGCAGTGGATAAAAGAATGAGAAATAATTGATATGCTCGTCAAGCCAGTCTCCCATTTAAACTAAAGAACAAACGAGCCAAACGAGCCAGCTTGTTTGGTATGGGGCCGGACAATAGACCCTTCCACGGTTTTTTCAACTTTTGATATTGGCCATGTAGCGAGAATCTGACGACACTGCTGGAAAGAGCACCTCAAAATTGGTAAAATAGCCAAGTTTGTGAGTCGTACCTTGTAAAATCGCAAAGTTATAGCTTCGCGAAGTCTGGAAATTTTACAGACGTTTGTATGCTGTGCCCCCCAGCATACAAACGTCTGTAAAATTTCCCGACTTCGCGAAGCTATAACTTTGCGATTTTACAAGATACGACTCACAAACTTGGCTATTTTACCAATTTTGAGGTGCTCTTTCCAGCAGTGTCGTTAGATTCCTGCTACATGGCCAATATCAAAAGTTGGAAAAAACCGTGGAAGGGTCTATTATGCAATAGTCCAGTTTCGAATTCGCTATGACCGCTGAATTCAAACACCAATGACACATTGATACAGGGTTAGACTCGACCTGATGTAAAATATTCACAAATTCAAGCGAGAAGATGACCTGTTCAGAGCTCTGTCTATTGTTTAATTTTCAAATTTCACGCACCTTCTGCCGGTATTTGTGAATATTTTAACATCAGGTCGAGTCTAACCCTTTATCAATGTGTGATTGGTGTTTGAATTCAGCAATCATAGCGAATTCGAAACTGGACTATTGTGCGAGCCAGTGAGTCATGCAAGCCATAAGTGCGAGCCATGCATATATGAACAAAAAAATTCTGATCAAACTGTGTTTAATCCACTCAAACTCCTCCAATTCATGAACAGAGCCTGGTCGAAAATGAACAACGCGGTCAAATGGTTGCAACGATATATTTTGCAACGTTACATTTCGATAGCGTTACCTAAAGTAGTATAAAAGAGACAAGCCAATCACGACTCCCACTAGTCGTAAAATGCATAAAAAAAGCCTTTAGAATAGCTTTCCCAGGAAGGTCTATGACATATCTGTACCCTTAGATCACCGATAGGATGTGACAAGTCACAATTATCTATGTGTTTTGCATGCTGTATAATATTGGATGACCCTTTGATCTATGGTATTATCTCTCTAACGACAACGACAAGAGGTTTTCATGCTGTCCATAGCCGTTATATAAATTAAAGAACTTGGAGTTTCAATGAGTGAGTGCTGGCATTGGAACTGGAACAAATTATTGGTAATAAGATAAATAAGATATAAAATGAAATTGCATATAAAAGTGCATAAGGGGTAGACAGCAGACTTTCGTTGAGGCAAAATATTCAACCAAGTCAAAATTTTCCTTCCCTGTTGAGGTAAAATACTTCTGAGTTAAATTTTTTTTCCTTTGTGGAGGCAAAAGAAAAGTATAAGCTTACTGAGTCAATTAACACAATTCTGTTCCCGTGTGTTTAAGCGCTTGCACTCCCCTCCCCCCCCAAAAAAAATAATAATAATCTTAAAATAGTTGGCACGTCCAAATAAATACCACAGCAAGTTGGACTAATCTTCATTGAAAGAACATCTTCTTGCACCATGTACATGCAGAACCAGAGATACAGGTCTTGTGTTTTGAACAAGCGGCGAGATCAAGTTACTTTCACCCCACAAGGTGACATTATGCATGGCTGAAATCTTTAAAAATAACACTTCCCTGACTCGCATAACAAAAGTGTTTAATTTTGAAGAAGACTATCATAATATTTTGTGCCAACAGAACTTACAAATTTGTTTACATAGTATGGCTGATTGATTGAAATGACTGATTTGATTGACATCAGTGTTGCCATAACAATGATCTGATGCAATAACAACACAACAATCAAAACATTATTGTCCTTTTGGCTGTCAGTTATATGGTCTCTTGAACTTCTGCTTGTGTGCCAAGCGAAAACCAGTACAAAATATTTGTGAAATGAATGCTTTGTGTTGACTGTGTTTATAACTAGGTAAAAAAATATGTTTATTAAGAACAGCCTTGCAGCCCAAAGAGCTGAATTACACTATTATTTATAAAAATTGACAACTACTCACAATCATAACTTATGAATCCTTTTTTGTTTTATTTAGAAGGTCCACTAATGGATTCACACAGGAGTGAAACCATTTAAGTGCAAGGATTGTGATAAGTCATTTCGCACGTCGCCGGAATGCAAAAGACACGAGCGAATTCATACAGGAGAGAAACCTCATAAATGCAAACATTGTGATTGGTGCTTTAGCAACTTATCAGCTTGCAAGATCCACAAACAGATTCACACAGGAATGAAACCTCATAAATGCCAGTATTGTGATAAGTGCTTTCGCTTGTCGTCAGGTTGCAAGAGACATGAGTGAATTCACACAGGAGAGAAACCTCATGCATGCAAGTATTGTGATCAGTGCTTTAGCAGCTCATCAGCTTCCAAGGTTCATGAACGGATTCACACAGGAGAGAGACCTCATACAGTGCAGCTCAGAAATAAGTGAACCAAGCAGACGCAAACCATGCGCACTTTTAATGTATAATTTATCCACAATTGTTCTGACCATCTAAATGCACGCATGTTGTGCACGCATTTGTATTTGTTATCCATTGCCATAAGTTTGCTTTGTTTATTATTGTTGTGTAAAAGAAATCTCCTGGTGAATAAGCAGCTGCCGAAAAGCACAAGATAACAATTTGCAAATACAGTCAATATAAACATTACATCTTGGCAAAATACTGTGTTTTTAAAGGCAAAATGTTGAGCTATTTCTTTACAAGCAAAAATTCCCAAAGTTTTTCTATTCAGGCCCTTATTAATTTGCATCAGGGAACAATTAACTTTGCCCTGTCACAACACACACAAAAAAGTGATTTCTCCGGTTTTATTAGATTCCAGGAAGTGATTCAAATGCCAAAATAAGTTGTGCGTTTAAAGGCGAACTTTTGTATCAAAGTTTCTGATGCGCAGATAAATATTGAGCTATTTCTTTGCAAACAAAAGTTCAGAAGTTCTGTTTGTTTTGTGCTGCGCATGCCAAAAGCGTCACTTTGTACCATCATGACAGAAAAAGTGCAAAGTATGTGCTGTCTTTCAAGGATATATACTTTTTAAATCACAGCTTCTATGATGCGTGGAGAAATATAAAGTTGTTTTTCTGCAAGCAAACGTTTTGTTTGAAGTATTAGTGCCTTAAGCTTATTCAACAGGTTTTTTTTTACTAAGCCATCGGCAGCCACATTCAGTCTTCAATTCCATAGCGTTTAGGCTCGATTACCAGCCGCTTTTCATAAAACCAGACCTGGCTGAGCGTCACAGCAAGAAAATACAGTTTACAGGTATTTACTTGAAAATCTTGGTTCAAGGAGTCGAGTGCAAATTACATTAAAATGTTACTTACAAAATGGACTTTTTGGTGCAAGCTGTTTTTGTGCGAATCATTACATTTTGTTCTCGATCTATCCAAAATTAATTGAAAGATGTTTATGGTATATTTTACACCTGTGCAGCAGAGAAAATCGTTCCATACCACTTTCTCTTGGTGCAAAAGTGACTAATAGAGTTTCAGAATCGTTTGTGAAGTATACAATGGGTTGCTTCAAAAGGTATAGCAGTGCCAAGATACAAACCTGCACAGTACTACACAGTGTTTTTCAAAGAATAACAATAATTCCTGAAGTGGAGTTAAATTAACTCCTTACACTGGAGTTAATTTTTTCCAAGTTATTTCAACTCCAAAGTAGAGTTATTTTAACCTCAAAAAATATTTATCTTGCTGTATAGTAGAGTTAAATTAACCCCAGATTCAGAGTTAAACCTAAAATTTTAATTCCACTTTTGGAGTTAGAGTAACACTGGAAAATTAAGTGTACTTATAACTAAAATGATTGCTTAGTTTTATCACACTGGTTCCGAGCCACCTTAAATTTTCGAAAATTTAAGGTGGCTCGGAACCCCACCTACAGAATTTTTTTAAACTTTGCCAAAAGTTGCATCTTATTCTACTTATCAAAATTCAACAATAAAAATGGGGTTCACTGAGTCATTTTTGAGTTATTAACACTTATAGCTAAAATTAAGGATGTTTTTAGCACGTTATACTGTTGCTATAGTAACATATTGTGTCACAAACATGATAACAACGTGTTCACCAATAATTCGTTTGATATCATGAATGTAGCATCAACTGATAAAGAGTGGTTTTAATGACCCATCGAATTCTAAGTCTTGAAAAGTGCTTGAAACTGTTGGGAGCCACCTTAAACTTAAAATAAGCCTGCTTAGCTTGCGGGATAATTAGCTTGAGAACAAATCAAGTTGCGGCGGTCACCTACTAGAGCTAAGAAAACGAGGAGTAAACCTGCGGAAAGAAACTGTTTCATAGATAGTCGAGAGGAGGATCACGTGAGCGTGAAAATCTCATCCTGTGAACATTACATCTTTCTTATTTTATGGCCAAGCTTAAATTGACAACCTTTCTTTGCCAGATACGTATGATAAATACACAATGTCGGCAATTTTATGGCTCCGCCATCAATTCTAAACCCCCTCATCCCCCACCCCACGGGAGTTTGTCGTTTGTTTTTAGCACGTCATACAGTTGCTATAGTAACATTGTGTCACAAACATGATAACAACGTGTTCACCAATCATTGGGCATTCGTTTGATATCATGATTGTAGCATCAACTGATAAAGAGTGGTTATAATGACCCATCGAATTCTTAGTCTTGAAAAGTGCTTGAAACTGTTGGGAGCCACCTTAAACTTAAAATAAGCCTGCTTAGCTTGCGGGATAATTAGCTTGAGAACAAATCAAGTTGCGGCGGGCACCTACTAGAGCTAAGAAAACGAGGAGTAAAACCGCGGAAAGAAACTATTTCATAGACAGTCGAGAGGGGGATCACGCGAGCGTGAAAATCTCCTCCTGTGAACATTACGTCTTTCTTATTTTACGGCCAAGCTTAAATTGACAACCTTTCTTTGCCAGATACGTATGATAAATACACAATGTCGGCAATTTTATGGCTCCGCCATCAATTCCAAGCCCCCCGCCCTCCCGTCCCCCTCCCCCACCCCCACGGGCGTTTGTCTTAATTATGCACAAATCAGAGAAATGGATCTTAATTCATGCTGGGCCGAATTCTTTCGTTTTATCTCGGTGTATCCGTAACTTCATTCGTTTTTAAATATTCACGTTATGTTTTCACAAAACGTTTGACTCCAATAATGTCCTGTCGATTCTCGTTTTTATTTGGCTCCTACCCATTTATTCTAATGAATTTTGATTTCGATTTTTTGAAATTTTCAAGTTAAGTTGCCGATTGAATTTTAAAATACCCGGATTCTGAGTGAGGTGCGGGATTGCGGAAAATTGGTTCTATTCTTTTTAATACTTTTTAGAACGAGGCATTGAGACAATAAGCTCTATTCTTATTCAATGACATGCAAATTAGTATCTTTCAATTTTCTGCAATCCCGCACCTTGGAGCGGATTCTTCTATTGCGATATGTCCTGATGGAAAGACACCACGGCCACGAATGTTGGAAAATAAGACGTCAACGTCATAAAAATTGCCGTGATACTATCTCCTGTGGCACTTGAAAGGTAAGAAACTAGCCGGCCTGTTTTGAAAATTGTGTGAAACTTACCAGTTAAGAAAATGTAAGCTGAAATAGAAAGTAAATGCGTTCTGTCTGTTGCTCCGGTTCACTTGAAAAGAGCAGGACCCAAACGATGTGCGCGTTTATCAACTCAGTTTTTATGTTTTTAAATTGGGGGCAATCAGGAAATTAAAAATAAACAACGAAGCAGGTGCCACTTTTGCAATCCTTTGTTTTGACAATGCCCCACCCCCGGGCGGACCTGTTTTTGCAAATGCCCCACCCTTGGGAGGGAAGAATTATAAAATGCCCGGGGGAGATGAGCGGGCTTGGAATTGCTGGAGCCATAATTCCAGGTTAATTGTATTACATTCTTAATTACATTTTATGCGTCCAAAGACATTCGAGAGCAAGCACTTCTTTTGTTTTTAAATCACACGTTATTACTGAATAACTTAATGGTAACATTTCTATTGGTCAGTTACTCGAACAAAAGTTCAACATCTATTGTGGTTGTGCACGGTCAAGGTTGAAAACGGTAACAAAAACATCGAACAAAGACTTTTCTCAGGTTTGATAACCATTTCGCTTTATTAACTATGGTCTCACAAATTCAGCTTTAAATCCGGCTGTGCTGCATTTTGCGATGGAGTCTCTGTTAAAAAACCTCAAAAGGCATGTTGAATGTTCGATTTGCTTGGATACTTTCACCGAGCCGAAGACCATAGCGTGTCTTCACACTTTCTGCTACGAATGTTTGAAGAAACACGCGCTTCTGAGTCAGAGAGAAGGTCAGTTTCGCTGCCCCGAGTGCCAGGCACAAATTGGCATCCCCGAAGGAAACCGATTCGATCAATTGCCGACCAGTTTTCATCACAATAGCTTACTCAGCCTTCTCGCTGTTCGACAAAGTGGCGATGGAAGTGAGATCAGCTGTGGATTTTGCAAGAAAAAGAGCGCTGAAATTAGTTATTGCTTTGACTGCGAGAAGTTGCTGTGTAGTGACTGTTTGAACGCCCACGAGGTGTTTAAAACCGCTGCGTTCCAAGGACACAAGGTGACGCCAGTCAAACAGTTTCAAGCCGAAGATTACGAAGCCTTGTTAAAGCGAAAAGCATTTTGTGCCGAGAAGTACCACGAGAGAGAAGTAACGAGATTTTACTGTCGTGCCTGTCAAACCTGCATTTGTCAAATTTGCATCGTCACGGATCACAAGAATCATGACATTGAGCCGCTTGAAAAGATTGCAGATAGCGAAAGAGACAACATTTTGGCAGGAGTCGAACTGATGAAGCAAAAGAACAAAGTTTGCAGAGATGTAATTCGCCAGTTTGAGGAAACGGCTGCAAATCTTAAAACCAACATCACAGTTGCTAAACGCCAAGTGTCTCAAGCAGCCGAACAAATTATCGCCGCGATTCGCGAACGCGAGCGCGAGGCAATTACTATCCTCGAGAACACACGCGTGTCGAGAATGGAGAAATTAGATGCCATTAAAAAACAAGTTGAGATGTTAGCGAAACAGATCAACCAAGCAGCAGAGTTTGCCAATGACCTGGTTCAGAGAAGTTCGAGTGCAGATATCATGCAAAACAAGAGAAATTTAGAAGAGCGATTTGAGGAGCTCGGTAAAACTACACTCCCAGCACTTCCGGTTGGGCCGTTTATAAAGTTCGTTTCCACTTGCACACCAGATAACGCGAACCTGGGGTTCATAAGCGAAACAGACCCACATAGATCGGAAGTGGAAGGACTGCTTCAAAGTTTCCAAGCTGGTGTAGAAGCAGGGCTTTCGATTTGCCCCAAAACATACGAAGGACAAATCAGTAACACACAACATGAGGACGACGTTGAAGTACTGGTGGAGCCCACCAACCATCTGGCAAGTTTGATGATCAACGAAGAATCAGGTGGAAATTTCCAGGTGAATTTTGTTCCTAAACTGCCAGGTACCTACCTCGTCTCCGCAAAGATAAACGGCGAGAACCTTGCTAAGAGTCCTTTCACTATCGAGGTGAAGGAACGACGGCTTGAAGTTGTAGGCGAGTTAGACTTGCAAAATGAGGCTCTGGAAGGGCCAACTGGGATTGCTGTGAACAGTAAAGGATTAATCGCCGTAGCAGACCGTGAAAAGCACCGTATCCTGATATTTGATAAAGAAGGAAAGTATGTGCGACAACTCGGTCGCTATGGAAAGAATCCCGGGGAGCTGTATTCCCCAGATGGGGTGGCATTCATGAACGATGATGAGATTATGGTGGCAGATGAAGGGAATCACCGAATACAGATGTTTAATGTCCACAACGGAAACTATGTAAAAAGCTTTGGAAAATATGGGACGGGAGACGGAGAGTTTAAGAATCCGAGTGGTGTATGTATGGATGGTCAAGGACACGTGGTTGTAGCTGCGTTTAACAACAACCGAGTTCAGGTGTTGACAAAAGATGGTGCAGCTGTGTTGAAGTTTGGAGATAGCGGCCCAGAAAAACTAGACTCTCCCGTCGGTTGCGTCTATTACAAAAACATGTTTATTGTGACTGACCTTTTGAACGGTTGTTTAAAATTGTTTGATTCTTCAGGGAGGTTTTTGCGCAAGATTGGAGAAAAAGGCCAAGCAGACGGACAGTTTTCACGGCCATGGGGATTGTGCGTAGACAAACATGGAAATATTCTGGTTTGTGACCTTACCAGTGGTCACGTGCAACAGTTCACCATCGAAGGTCGCTTCACTGGAAAAATTGTTGCTAAGCTACAGTTGCCTTCGGGTATAGCCACAATGGCTGATGGCCGTATCCTAATATCCGATCTTGTGGCAGAAAAAGTATTTATATTGAAATAGGTACATGTAAGAGACAACAGAACCTTGAGAATGATTTTACAAGTTATCCTGTGGAACATAGTGAAATAGTTAATAGTTTTTTTACATTAAATTAAAAAAACTGATTTAGGGAATAATTAAGGTGTAAATATTAGTCCAGGTTAAGAAAATCACTCTTGACTAATTACCAGAAAATTATGAACGCTATATCATTAGTGCAACAGAGATTTTTTGTGGCCGTTGGAATGAAGCAAAACATTAAACAAGCTTCATTGAATTAAAACAACACAGATATTCAAAAAATGCACAACATGCTTTCTTTTGACAGCAACTGTGAATTTTTTAAGAGTATCTAAAACCATATCCCTTAAAAACAAACAAATTTCACATTTGCTTACCATTTTAGTTTACTATCATTTATTTGAGCGTTGATCCCTATTAACTCGGGCGGGTTTATTTTTGGAAGGTCGTCTTATTATGATAGTGATAATGGGATGATGGATGATTATTGTGCTGTTTCGTGATTTTTATCACCGTTATAATAATATAATCTTCATACTTTTTTCAGGTCTGTAAAAAGTTCATAACTTGTTACTGTCAGAAACGAGTATTTATTTATATGATGTCAAAAACAGAAGCAAATACTTGAATTTGCAGAGACATGCATTATTATATCATGTGACCAAATTATTCTAACTGGTGATCTTGAGGGTTGTTGTGTTATTCTGTTCATCCTTTCAAATTTATAGAATACAAATAGAATTATAATTTAGAAATAAATTGTTTGCAGAGGCTATAAACACAGAAATAAATTGTACTCCAGCAAAACATATCGAAAAATTTGTTTGCTGAAAGTATGGCAGTTGGATGGAGACACACAAAAAATTGTTTGCAGCAGCTGCCGCGTTTAAAAAAAAAATGTATGTGAAAATTTTCCAACCCCCCCCCCCCCCCCCCCCCCCGTTAAAAAACAATGGTCCGTCCCTTATAATATAAGCAGTTAATAACTGAACATTAAGAAAAAAAGGTTATTTGAAACAATAACCAGCTTTCAAAGTGCTACTAAGAGGGTCTGAATGGGGGGGTCCACATGTCGGTTGTCGGTTAAAATTTCATTACTTTGTCGGTTGTCGGTTAAAATTTTCGACCTTTGTCGGTTGTCGGTAAATCTCAGTTAATAATTAAAAATGCAAGATCATGCAAGTTAATTATTCACATTTGTTATGTAATTTACGCAAATTTTAAGACTTTAAACTCTAGACGAAGTGTAAAACTTGTAATAATTCATTATTTGATTGCACTTAAACCTAATTAACTCTGTTTTTTAGCAACGTGATCGTCTACCCCACTTTTATTTGCAAATCTAGTATACCGATAAAATCACCAAAGCTTTTATTCTAGATGTGAATTCGTTTTCCTGTCGATTACAGGGCATCGAGGTAAATCAAGAGAGGTAAATTTGACAAGAGTGAAATGCCCACTTTAGCCTTTGGGATACGTAATTTTGTTAGCTACGGAAGTCTTCATTTTCCCCAAGACGTCCACAAACATGCACTTATTACACTTATTATTCAACGGCTCTCGTGGCTTTACTGTGGGGTTTCTTTGTTCTTTTTTTGCCAAAAAATTTCGCTGCCATGCGTATCAATCTGCACCGTTTAATGGATCTTTAATGATTTTACAACTATTATTACCTCTTACTGTCACATGTCGAGACGCATAAATGCACGAACAGCCCTGCCGGATCGTGTAACACGCTCTGTTGACAAGCTCTGAATGTTCTTCAAAATCTGATTCCTCCTCATCCGAATCTGTCTCATACTCATCAATTTGTACTTCCCTGTGATCCTCAAACACCTCAGTAACATCCCCTTCGTCCACAAATTGTATGCTAACAACTCGTTGTGGTACGGCATTCGCTGATGATACATTGTTTTCTTCAGGGAATCGAAGTCTCTCTTCAGACTCGTCGGTGCGATGAACAGCGTAGACATCTGGCGGCAAGGCCCCAGCCTTATCTTTTGTGGTCTCGCTTCTAACCGTCCGTTGGCGTACTGGTCTACAACTCTCTAGCCACTCTTTGATCTGTCCTTCCATAGCTGGTGTTGTGTCCTCTGACACTTGGCAAAGGTGTCATGTCGTAGCTGTAGCAGAAAGGGGCATGGCAGATTGAGGGACCGGATAGTATGATTTGTCATGCGCGTAGTACTTTGCTGCCCATCTAGATGTGCGCTTCAGATATTCCTTGCAAATTGTTCCAAAATCCTGCGCATATGTAAGAACCGTAAATTTCTCATGTTTAAAGTGCGAGACAGCGTGCAAATTTTCCACTTCTGTTGTGAGCAACGTTTCGAGCAGCAGATCATCTGGAAATTGGGGGTTAACGTCCATCACGTTCTTGTATAGCCTGTCCATCCCCTTTTAGATACTTGCGTCTTCTGTGATACAGTTCTCTGTGGACCATTGGTTGCAGAAGTCTCGCTCAACTGGTAGCGTTCCTTCACCTTACTCACAGTATCTTTTACATAGTCGCAATCTTTGTCGCGTTCTCTTTTGGTTGTTTCAAGGACACTCCTTCAGGTTTCATACCCTTAGAATGAATTCCAAAGGTATCGTAAAGGGAACCAAGAATCCCCAGAAAAGATATCGTTTCTGAGAGGCTCGTCGCTATCTTCACTTTTCCAGCGGCAACATTTGTAACAAACAAAGTCTTGTCTACGAAGCATGTCTCCTCGATTTGTTTCAATGAGCATGAATCTTGTGTCCCATCGGAAGAACTGTTGTGGCTACTTCCTACCAAAGCTCTAACCGAGTTATCATCAGGGTTGTACTGCATGACCTTTCCCGCCTTTGTATCCGTGTACACTACCTTCCCGTTCAAGGCGCATACTTGGTTTACCTCAGAGCAAGGAAGAGTCGAGTTGCATACAGCTTGTGTCACCGTCTTTGTGCTAAGTTCACATTTGTACAGCCCACCTTGGCTCGAGGCTCCTGCGTAGAATGCGCATTGGTCAAGTAGAGTAATAGACAAAAGGTTTACGATGCTGGATGGATAGGCAGTGAATTTCGTAGCATTGCCGTGAATGGTCACTCCATCAAATGTCAATGCTATCTGATAGACATATTGACTCTCGTCATCACTACAAAATAACAAATCATTGCTTGCAGCACAGATAGCAAAAGGCTTACTAAGACGATTAGGATGTATCTGGACGTGTTCCGCACAGTTAATGCTCTTAGAAATGGCACCCAAGTGGTCGTTAAGTCTTTGGCGCAAAACGGGAACCGTTCCATCCGTTGGGAGAGATAGTTCCTTTAAGTGACTCAGAAGTTCAGCTCGTCGCTTGAGTGACTTTGTACTTACCGTATTTTCTCAATTAAACGCCCCCGGCGTTTATTTCAAACTTGGCCTGGTGGACCCGGCGTTTCTTTGAATCAGCAGTTTTTTTCTCGCCCGCCATTTTTTAAGAAAGGATTATTATTCGTTTTTCTTGGCAGCCGTGTACCTTGCCCTTAAATCTTAAGTTAATTATACCGCAAATAAACGTTTGAGGGGCTCACTTACAACTTCCTCTATTATACCCGGCGTTTATTTGGGGCCCGGCGTTTAATAGAGAAAATACGGTATTTTCACTTTTCCCTTGAAGTCGACAAAAGAAATTGTTGATGTTCCCCTTTCGCACAAGAATGCAATCTCATCGATGAAGCACAAGTTCCTTGCATCCCTCAGTAGTCCATCTCGCACAACTGAGACATCTGCTGGCTGGTGCAATCTTATTGTTAGAAGTCTTGATAAACCTGTCTCAAAGTTGTAATCAAGCGCAAGGATCGAGCCTGTTGGGCCATTAGAAACTGCAATCGGGTAAGGGCATACACCGCGTTGGTTACTAATGTCCAAAATCTGTATTGTTCTGGTACGATGGTATACAGACAACGAACTTAACGTCCTCCAGCACTTTGAGAACTTCTGGCCGTGTTAAACGAATAATGGATTCGACAGCCATTCTGTCTTTATTCCTAACACATTCAAGTGAAAGCAGCTTTCGAAGCTTCTTTTTGATAAACGCCTCCGCATTGTCATGTAAGCTTCGAAGCAACACGAGATTGCTAAATTCACCGTCTAAGTTGATAAACCAGTTCGACCAGCTGCACTTAAAGCTTTTTCCAACGTGAACGGCATCTGGCAAGGGAACTACCAATTCTAATTCCGGTGGCAGTTCCTTGTTATCTGCCATGTCACTTAAGCGAACAAGTGCCTTCTTGTTGCACTCCTCGCAGTCGGTTGCTACTGCCATGACAACTAACTTTTGGCACGTCACATTTCTATCTAAGCAGGAATCACATGCCCTTAAAGATGGGTGATAAGAAATTTGTCCCTTGTTCTTGCAGCTTGCACAGACCGATTTTGCTTTTAGGCACTCTTCGCATTTGCTCATTGCTACACATCTTGAGGCCTCACTCAAAGTAATTAACATTTTAGCCCTTACTTTGAAGATAATTTGAAGCTTTTCTTTTCTAGGGAAGGAACCCATTAAATTGCCGCGGGAAGTTTTCAACCATTCACAGGCTTACTTTTGAGACGTCAATACGACTTTATATTGACGTCTCAAAAGCAGGCAAAAGTTTAGGCAAAAGTATCTGAGAATCATGACACAACAGCAGGGCGTCTCGTCGGCTCGCTTACGAGCCGCTGTTCTAGAAATGAGCCCGCCGCTGCTCTCCGAAAAGGAGGATCCCGGGGCTTTAAAGTAATTTGAAGACAGGAAATTCTATAATTGACGAAATTTGGAATTAATGTGGTTAAGTCTGGTGAAATAGAGCCCACAAAAGGATCTGGACATTTCCTGCGCTAAAAATAAATTTAAAATGCTTTTCTTTTCTGAATACAAACATCCCTATAACGTCGGACCATGTCGGTTGTCGGTAAGAATTTATTTGTCGCTAGTCGGTAATTTTTTCCTCGTTTTGTCGGTAGTCAGTAATATTTTTCGCCCTTTGTCGCTAGTCGGTTAACCCCATTCACACCCTCAAATGAGCGGAAAGAACGTATCAAAAACGCATGAAAATGTTTGTGGAAGCATACGAGCGAAAAGGGCCAGTGAGAGTTTTAAAAGAAAAGAACACAACAGAAGTAGCCCCTCCCCATGCTATGGCCCTAACTATTGCACCACATCGGATAAATACAAGCAGTTATAGGTAAAAGCAAGGACCGATCAAACAATGTGAAAAGGCATTCTCTCAAAACGGCACTATTTGGGCAACCCCTCCCCCCCCCCCCAGGGGGGTACTCCCTTATATACTTGTATATACGCTATATACGCTATATAGGTATGTGCAAAGGAGGATTTTTTCAGGTATCCCATGATGCAACGCGAATGATCTACATTATCAACTGAAAATTGCGTGACCAGTTATTTGCCATGGAGTTCTCGAAGCGAGCGCATCGTCCACTGCGTAGATTTTAGCAGGCAAACATATATCACATCGTCCAATCTGGCTTGTTGAAGGTTCCTAACGGCATTTAGTACACGTTTGTTTACCACAAAAGTAAAGAGAGCGGCGACTTTGTCTATTTCTGAACACGGACAAATTGAAAGGCATCGATGACAATTTTAGACTTCGATTTCCGGATTTCCGGTAGATGAAAAAATATTGCCATCTTCCATATCACTTGTAAAAACATG